>CM035806.1:40189197-40659197 GCA_020466095.1 Chlorops oryzae
AAAAAAATAGCTTTTTCTTTTGATTTTTCTGAATCGAAGTTTTTCCACTCACCTAAGCTCAAGGAGACTTTCTGATCGTTTTTAAACTTTACGAGGGATTATCGATTCTATTTTATTTTATAACTATTTTAATAATTTTCCTCCAGTCACACACGAACCTCAGCTTAGCATTTTCGGTACCCAAGTGAAGAATTTTTCTCGCTTTTCACACTCTTTTCCATGTGTACCATTCGTTTTAGTCGTTGTTTTTTTTTATGCTTTTTGGGTTGTCGGCAGGTTGATATGTATATATTTTTGTTGTTTTCTGTTTTGCGCGCCTCTTTCTTATTGGATGTAGGCCCCAAGTTTTATTATAGGCTCCAAAATACACATTCACAGTTTCTCCTCTCTTTCGGGCGAACAGGGTTGCCAAGTACCTTTCATTTTCTAAGTTTTAAAGTTGGATCATTTTTGCCGGTCATTTGAAGGTTGAACATGCATGATTTTTTTTTCTATTGTAAATTTTTGTTATCTCTAAAAGCGCTCGTTTACACGTATGCCAACATCGTCCAACAAAGCGCAATTTGGTGGAGGGAGGAGAGCGGAGATTCCTCTCCCCCTTTTCAAAGTTTTATTTATTTCCTTATAGCCTAGACAGACGTATAGCATGATCGCGATGATACGCAATTTTGTACATTTAAGATGTATTTTTTATGGATTAAAGTGGGATTAATTCCATTTTAATCCACACTTCAAAATTGCGATTTATAATCCTACTCATTGAGTAAGCAGTAGTGTCCGACCGAAGGTTCGGCTTCGGTAATCGGCATAATCGACCAATTCTTAATCTTCGGCTTCGGCTGGAAAAAGCCGAATATTTTTGCATTTTAATGGAAGTAAAAAAGTCACGATAGATTTTCAATTGCTTCATTGAGACCTTTTACACTAGTGAATTACTGCCGTAAATTCACACTTTGTGGGCGACTAAAGCGAAAGAATTTAGAGAAAATTTGAGCGGTTTTTTTTTGTGCTTGTCAAATGAATAAAGACTGATTTTGTTTCCTTACTGTAAAATGTTTTGCATTCGGCTTCGGCCTTCGGTCTTCGGCCGAAGTCTTCAACTCTGCCGATTGTTCGGCTTCGGCTTCGGCTAAAAATCCACCTTCGGTCGGACACTAGTAAGCAGCATTGATGGGGGAAAAATAAGACCTGAATATGTGTATAATTTGTGGAATATAATCATTTCATCGAAGAAGTTGTTTTAAATGGATAAATAATGGATTCAAGCTGTTGCATCCTGTTATTGAAACCCGCGAGCATTATTCTAATAATGGCATTATTATTCCGCCATTGCGCTAACAGAAGTGCAAGCATCCTTTTAAATGTCTGTCTCCTTTTAATAATGATGCCAATAAGTGCCCTTATCGCATTTTTGTTATCCAGTTTGAGTATTCACTTTGATTTATAAATTTAAATTTAAATAAAAAAACACATTAAACAGCTGGTTTCTTAATTATATACCTATAATGCCTACGGTATTATTAGTCGTTATTCCAAAATTTGTATGATTTTTATCGCATTGCGATATTTGAGCGAATTTTTTATAACGTAACATGGCAACCCTATCTTCCCATTGGTTTTATTTTGTTTTTCGTTTTCTCTTCGTCTCTTCTCCGGCCGGCTGATTGTGTGTTAAAACTATGAACATGTGCATACACAAATATACATACATATAAACGAAGAATCATATTAAAATGTAAGCGGCAAAAAATATTTCTAGAAACTTGTATAGAATTTCTTATGAAATCTTTAAGGGAATCGGCTTTTTCGTATAATAAATTAAGGATCCATTTAAAGTTTAAATTTAATTTCTAGGGGCGAAAATTGTGAATTAAACAAACACTTTTATTGCTCAAGTCTGAGTTCCTTCGTGCCTGCCTATATCCTAATGCCGCTTTCATACTATCGCATTTAACTGATTTTAGCTGTAGCTTCTTTAAATGCAGAAATAAAATATGAGTTTAGCTGTTTCATATGGCACCGCTTCCTTTTTTGGTGCTAAAATCAGATTTTAATTTAAATGCTAAAATCACAACAGCTAAAATCAGTTAAATGCAATAGTCTGAAAGCGGCTAATATTGCATTTTCTGTCCTGTCTACATGTGATTTATTATAAGCGTGCGAAAATTTTGAAATTACATATTTATAAAAAACATCTCGATTTATCGCAAGCTTCTAATTCTAAAGTATTTATTTATTTTATACGCACCGTATTATACGTATATTTAAAAATGAATATGTTTGTTTGTATTTTGATTGTTAAAAAAAGTTTATTTTGCTTTTTATGACCACTATTTCAGTTGCTCTCTGAACTGCTTGTTCACACGCTTTGAAATTGTACAACCAATCGCTTTGAATTGATGGAATCAACTGAGCAATTTTGCCGGTTCTGACTTTTGCGTCGTAGAGCGGTTTTTTGATGAGGGTTGGTTGGTTTTGTTGTTCTTGTTTTTTTGTTTGTTTGTTAAATCTTTCGAAAAGGAACATGCGTTTGAGTCCACCGCTGGAGTATTCTAGAAAACTCTGAGTTGCTCAGACGACTTGATTGTGTTCTTGGTCCTTGTACTTTTTTTTTTTTTACCTGTCTATCATCCTATGCCGGAGATTTCTATGCCGAAACATTAGGCTTTTAAATTCTTTGGTGCAATAACAAATATAATTACAAGAAATCCAAAATACTAAACATATAAATTTTCTTGAAAAGTGTCACAACTCAAAGGTATTTGTTTTCCACAATATTTTACATCTACTTAGAAAATACATACATATGTTAACAGGGTTGTGGCTCTTTTGAATGCTTAGATGAAGGGGGGACTGTTTTCCGTCATAAGCAATGCTGTTTTCAGAGCCTAGTTATGGAAAATGACTCCCTGACTCCAAATCTGCAATCAGTTTTGGGGTTCGCGTCTAGTATGAGAATTTCAATCGAACCATTTCAGCTTCTAACAGTTTCATAGTTTCTAATAGTCCAATAGTTTTCGATCGAGGTAGAACAGTATTTTCTTCTTAGCAAACAAAATGGTTCTCGAAATTAAGAGAGATCAATTCAAATCTCAATACATACATATTTTGGTGTCCTGTGGACCTATTCATAATAATTTATAAATTTCATTCTAAATTCTACCGTTCTATTCACTATTGAAGAGCCTTAGTGATCTTCCCTCGCATAACCGAATGCATACAATACAACACGTCAGATTGAATGCAAGTAATATGCCTGCCACACGTAGATCGAAATTGAGCAATTTCAAAAAAATTCGGAACAAATTTGACATTTGAAATTGAGGCAATTTCAATTTTGTTCTGAAATTGAGCAATTTCGATCTACGTGTGGCAGGCATATTACGAAATTTGAAATTGAAAAATTTGGGTTGTCAAAAAGCAACGTTTTCAATATATGAAATTTTATATAATACATCTCTACAAAAAATTGATGCGTTTTAAGACATTTTGGGGTATTGGGTTTTTTATCGAAAAATTTGGACGTATAATACCCTTGTTAAAAAAAAATCCAAAAAAATTTTTTTTGCCAATTTTAAATGCAATAGCGTCTATTTGCCTTAGAATTAATAAAGATTTGCAAAATTGATGCGTTTTAAGACACTTTGGGGTATTGGGTTTTTTATCGAAAAATTTGGACGTTAAATACTCTTGTTAAAAAAAAATCCAAAAAATTTTTTTTTGCCAATTTTAAATGCAATAGCGTCTATTTGCCTTAGAATTAATAAAAATTTGCAAAATTGATGCGTTTTAAGACACTTTTGGGGTATTGGGTTTTTTATCGAAAAATTTGGACGTTATAATACCCTTGTTAAAAAAAAATCCAAAAAATTTTTTTTTGCCAATTTTAAATGCAATAGCGTCTATTTGCCTTAGAATTAATAAAGATTTGCAAAATTGATGCGTTTTAAGACATTTTGGGGTATTGGGTTTTTTATCGAAAAATTTGGACGTATAATACCCTTGTTAAAAAAAAATCCAAAAAATTTTTTTTGCCAATTTTAAATGCAATAGCGTCTATTTGCCTTAGAATTAATAAAGATTTGCAAAATTGATGCGTTTTAAGACATTTTGGGGTATTGGGTTTTTTATCGAAAAATTTGGACGTATAATACCCTTGTTAAAAAAAAATCCAAAAAATTTTTTTTTGCCAATTTTAAATGCAATAGCGTCTATTTGCCTTAGAATTAATAAAGATTTGCAAAATTGATGCGTTTTAAGACATTTTGGGGTATTGGGTTTTTTATCGAAAAATTTGGACGTATAATACCCTTGTTAAAAAAAAATCCAAAAATTTTTTTTGCCAATTTTAAATGCAATAGCGTCTATTTGCCTTAGAATTAATAAAGATTTGCAAAATTGATGCGTTTTAAGACATTTTGGGGTATTGGGTTTTTTATCGAAAAATTTGGACGTATAATAAACCTTGTTAAAAAAAATCCAAAAAAATTTTTTTGCCAATTTTAAATGCTTTTTTTTTTTTTTTTTTTTTTTTTTTTTTTTTTTTTTTTTTTTTTTTTTTTTTTTTTTTTTTTTTTTTTTTTTTTTTTTTTTTTTTTTTTTTTTTTTTTTTTTTTTTTTTTTTTTTTTTTTTTTTTTTTTTTTTTTTTTTTTTTTTTTTTTAATAGCGTCTATTTGCCTTAGAATTAATAAAGATTTGCAAAATTGATGCGTTTTAAGACATTTTGGGGTATTGGGTTTTTTATCGAAAAATTTGGACGTATAATACCCTTGTTAAAAAAAAATCCAAAAAATTTTTTTTTGCCAATTTTAAATGCAATAGCGTCTATTTGCCTTAGAATTAATAAAGATTTGCAAAATTGATGCGTTTTAAGACATTTTGGGGTATTGGGTTTTTTATCGAAAAATTTGGACGTATAATACCCTTGTTAAAAAAAAATCCAAAAAATTTTTTTTTGCCAATTTTAAATGCAATAGCGTCTATTTGCCTTAGAATTAATAAAGATTTGCAAAATTGATGCGTTTTAAGACATTTTGGGGTTGGGTTTTTTTATCGAAAAATTTGGACGTATAATACCCTTGTTAAAAAAAAATCCAAAAAATTTTTTTTGCCAATTTTAAATGCAATAGCGTCTATTTGCCTTAGAATTAATAAAGATTTGCAAAATTGATGCGTTTTAAGACATTTTGGGGTATTGGGTTTTTTATCGAAAAATTTGGACGTATAATACCCTTGTTAAAAAAAAATCCAAAAAATTTTTTTTTGCCAATTTTAAATGCAATAGCGTCTATTTGCCTTAGAATTAATAAAGATTTGCAAAATTGATGCGTTTTAAGACATTTTGGGGTATTGGGTTTTTTATCGAAAAATTTGGACGTTAATACCCTTGTTAAAAAAAAATCCAAAAAAATTTTTTTTTGCCAATTTTAAATGCAATAGCGTCTATTTGCCTTAGAATTAATAAAGATTTGCAAAATTGATGCGTTTTAAGACATTTTGGGGTATTGGGTTTTTTATCGAAAAATTTGGACGTATAATACCCTTGTTAAAAAAAAATCCAAAAAATTTTTTTTTTGCCAATTTTAAATGCAATAGCGTCTATTTGCCTTAGAATTAATAAAGATTTGCAAAATTGATGCGTTTTAAGACATTTTGGGGTATTGGGTTTTTTATCGAAAAATTTGGACGTATAATACCCTTGTTAAAAAAAAAATCCAAAAAAATTTTTTTTGCCAATTTTAAATGCAATAGGTCTATTTGCCTTAAATTAAAAAGATTTGCAAAATTGATGCGTTTTAAGACATTTTGGGGTATTGGGTTTTTTATCGAAAAATTTGGACGTATAATACCCTTGTTAAAAAAAAATCCAAAAAAATTTTTTTTTGCCAATTTTAAATGCAATAGCGTCTATTTGCCTTAGAATTAATAAAGATTTGCAAAATTGATGCGTTTTAAGACATTTTGGGGTATTGGGTTTTTTATCGAAAAATTTGGACGTATAATACCCTTGTAAAAAAAAATCCAAAAAAATTTTTTTTGCCAATTTTAAATGCAATAGCGTCTATTTGCCTTAGAATTAATAAAGATTTGCAAAATTGATGCGTTTTAAGACATTTTGGGGTATTGGGTTTTTTATCGAAAAATTTGGACGTATAATACCCTTGTTAAAAAAAAATCCAAAAAATTTTTTTTTGCCAATTTTAAATGCAATAGCGTCTATTTGCCTTAGAATTAATAAAGATTTGCAAAATTGATGCGTTTTAAGACATTTTGGGGTATTGGGTTTTTTATCGAGAAAAATTTGGACGTATAATACCCTTGTTAAAAAAAAATCCAAAAAAATTTTTTTTGCCAATTTTAAATGCAATAGCGTCTATTTGCCTTAGAATTAATAAAGATTTGCAAAATTGATGCGTTTTAAGACATTTTGGGGTATTGGGTTTTTTTATCGAAAAATTTGGACGTATAATACCCTTGTTAAAAAAAAATCCAAAAAATTTTTTTTTGCCAATTTTAAATGCAATAGCGTCTATTTGCCTTAGAATTAATAAAGATTTGCAAAATTGATGCGTTTTAAGACATTTGGGGTATTGGGTTTTTTATCGAAAAATTTGGACGTATAATACCCTTGTTAAAAAAAAATCCAAAAAATTTTTTTTGCCAATTTTAAATGCAATAGCGTCTATTTGCCTTAGAATTAATAAAGATTTGCAAAATTGATGCGTTTTAAGACATTTTGGGGTATTGGGTTTTTTATCGAAAAATTTGGACGTATAATACCCTTGTTAAAAAAAAATCCAAAAAAATTTTTTTTTGCCAATTTTAAATGCAATAGCGTCTATTTGCCTTAGAATTAATAAAGATTTGCAAAATTGATGCGTTTTAAGACATTTTGGGGTATTGGGTTTTTTATCGAAAAATTTGGACGTATAATACCCTTGTTAAAAAAAATCCAAAAAATTTTTTTTGCCAATTTTAAATGCAATAGCGTCTATTTGCCTTAGAATTAATAAAGATTTGCAAAATTGATGCGTTTTAAGACATTTTGGGGTATTGGGTTTTTTATCGAAAAATTTGGACGTATAATACCCTTGTTAAAAAAAATCCAAAAAATTTTTTTTTGCCAATTTTAAATGCAATAGCGTCTATTTGCCTTAGAATTAATAAAGATTTGCAAAATTGATGCGTTTTAAGACATTTTGGGGTATTGGGTTTTTTATCGAAAAATTTGGACGTATAATACCCTTGTTAAAAAAAAATCCAAAAAAATTTTTTTTGCCAATTTTAAATGCAATAGCGTCTATTTGCCTTAGAATTAATAAAGATTTGCAAAATTGATGCGTTTTAAGACATTTTGGGGTATTGGGTTTTTTATCGAAAAATTTTGGACGAAAACCCTTGTTAAAAAAAACCAAAAAAATTTTTTTTGCCAATTTTAAATTTTTTTTTTTTTTGCGTTTTAAGACATTTTTGGGGTATTGGGTTTTTTATCGAAAAATTTGGACGTATTACCCTTGTTAAAAAAAAATCAAAAAAAATTTTTTTTGCCAATTTTAAATGCAATAGCGTCTATTTGCCTTAGAATTAATAAAGATTTGCAAAATTGATGCGTTTTAAGACATTTTGGGGTATTGGGTTTTTTATCGAAAAATTTGGACGTATAATACCTTGTTAAAAAAAAATCCAAAAAATTTTTTTTTTGCCAATTTTAAATGCAATAGCGTCTATTTGCCTTAGAATTAATAAAGATTTGCAAAATTGATGCGTTTTAAGACATTTTGGGGTATTGGGTTTTTTATCGAAAAAATTTGGACGTATAATACCCTTGTTAAAAAAAATCAAAAAATTTTTTTTGCCAATTTTAAATGCAATAGCGTCTATTTGCCTTAGAATTAATAAAGATTTGCAAAATTGATGCGTTTTAAGACATTTTGGGGTATTGGGTTTTTTATCGAAAAATTTGGACGTATAATACCCTTGTTAAAAAAAAATCCAAAAAAAATTTTTTTTTGCCAATTTTAAATGCAATAGCGTCTATTTGCCTTAGAATTAATAAAGATTTGCAAAATTGATGCGTTTTAAGACATTTTGGGGTATTGGGTTTTTTATCGAAAAATTTGGACGTATAATACCCTTGTTAAAAAAAAATCAAAAAAATTTTTTTTGCCAATTTTAAATGCAATAGCGTCTATTTGCCTTAGAATTAATAAAGATTTGCAAAATTGATGCGTTTTAAGACATTTTGGGGTATTGGGTTTTTTATCGAAAAATTTGGACGTATAATACCCTTGTTAAAAAAAAATCCAAAAAAATTTTTTTTCCAATTTTAAATGCAATAGCGTCTATTTGCCTTAGAATTAATAAAGATTTGCAAAATTGATGCGTTTTAAGACATTTTGGGGTATTGGGTTTTTTATCGAAAAATTTGGACGTATAATACCCTTGTTAAAAAAAAAATCAAAAAATTTTTTTTTGCCAATTTTAAATGCAATAGCGTCTATTTGCCTTAGAATTAATAAAGATTTGCAAAATTGATGCGTTTTAAGACATTTTGGGGTATTGGGTTTTTTATCGAAAAATTTGGACGTATAATACCCTTGTTAAAAAAAAATCCAAAAAAATTTTTTTTTTTGCCAATTTTAAATGCAATAGCGTCTATTTGCCTTAGAATTAATAAAGATTTGCAAAATTGATGCGTTTTAAGACATTTTGGGGTATTGGGTTTTTTATCGAAAAATTTGCATGTGACTGAAAGAATCCGTGCATAAAACTAGTGAGTAACCTAGATTAATACGCGTATCTGGCTTGCTGGGGTAGCATGATGATTTGTAAATGTGTGAGTGCTGCCAGCGCATACCATAAAATTTGACAACAGGTATGCGATGAATTCATAGTTAACTATCTCACGTGAAGTCGCACTGTTATGCTATACACAGAATAAGGGCGTCAGCGGATATTCGCTCGAAGACGTTGTTTAAAATATACACGGTTATACGAGGTTGCCCACAACACAGCGAATTTCGTCGCGTCAAAACGCCGCAATAGATCTAATTCTAATGGTAGCGCCGGCGACTGACGAATAGCAGAATTTACACATCAGAAAACATATGAATTTGTATAAAATCTTTGAGCTTTTGTTTCGAAAATGAGGGTTTGTACTTTCTGCTGGCAATGACTTATATTTTCCATCATATTTTTTCGAATTTCTGAAAACAGCATGAGTTCGCCATTCGCTGTCATTGTGTTTACCCGCGCAAACTCTTCGGCGTATTCGCCCGGCGAATATTCGCTTACGCCCTTATTCTGTTTATAGCATTATGTCACATAACTTATGTGTAAGGGGAGGCAGCGCTTCCACTCACTTCAATTTTTTTAAATTTTTTTATTGAGAAGATATATTCGACGAAAAGCTAAAATGAAAAAAAAAAATCGTAAATCCGTTCTTGGAGAAAAGATAACAGCATAAAAAAATATTCCTTTTTGTCGCCCGTACCGCCGACACTCTTTGCGCTTGTTATTCGCAATGCTAAAAATGCAATATGGTGGCGAAAAATTTCAACTGAAAATTAATTGTCGCCGAGAGACCTTTTTACATGTGAAGACGCGATTACGGCAAATCTAACTGGGAAAAAGCTGCCAAGGTGGCAGCACTGGACAGAAATAGCAAAGCCAAGGTACCCGATGCTGTAATGAGTATCTAGGCAATCAGTATGGTATATGTTTTGTCACTGACTTCATTCATTCGTGACAACGCAATTGTGAAGAGGGCTATCGGGAAGTAGTTCAAATTAATAATTCGAAAGCGCAAATTTACAAAGATCTTCAATTATGTCCGAAAGTGTTAAACAATATACAAGAAAACAGGTTGCCGAGCATAATACAAATAAAAACACTTGGATTATCATACATAACAATGTATTCGACGTAACGCCATTTCTGAATGAGGTAAGTGCCTTTTTGGTAACAAAATTCAATCGAGTCCTGGAAGAAAGGGGGAGAAGATAGTAGAATCGGGGAAGGAGCTCGATAAAACTTGTGCTCATTAAGAAGGTAAGGTTCGAGTAGCATGATTGTGCATATTTAAACTGATATCAGAAATTCAAAAGCCTATGTTGCCTTAATGAAGTCAATTCGAATCAATTCAAAAGTGACGTATGTACATATTTCGCATACTACATAAACCTAAAGGTGAAACTTGGCATGACCTACGCGTTTTTTTGTTAATGATAACACATTCGACACATTCGACACATTCGACTCTCTAACGTTTATTTGACTATAATTTGAATTATTAAAAAACATGATTGAACGCTTTGCGTTTCGAGTTTTTTTTTTTCGTTCGTGATAGCTCCGTTTTCAGGTTCAAAGGTCGACAGTTTAGTTGCTTTTATTTTAGTGTATAGATTAAATGGCCGTCCCATTTGGTTTTTTTTTTTAAAAAGCTCTCTCAAAAGATCTTAATAAAATTGCCAAGTCACTATTGCTTTCTTTTTAATTGTTTTTTTCTTTTTAATTTACTGATATCTATATATATGCTTGCCTATCTATATTCGGTCGAGCTGATAAGATTCTCTAAAAACGTTGTTGTTCATACTTCTTATTCAATTCTTGAAATAATTCATTTTAATTTGGTTTGAATTCTTCGGGCTTAGGGTCCAAACATTTCTGTTATGAAATGTCAATTTTTTGGCAATTGAAAAAAATTTTTTTTCAAAACATGTACAGCTCTATAAAGTGCAATTAAATAGTTCGCCCTATTATCCCTTCTTGCGTGAAACGTTTGAGATCTTCAAGATTACGTTTCATTTCTAACTTCCATTTTCTTACATAGTTCTCCATAGTTCTCCAAGATGTACTGCCCGGGAAGCCAATTTATTTCTATTTAACGTCAACAGTCGCAACGCAATCCTTCCTTAAGTCAATTTAATATACTCTAGAATACTTTAAAATCTTCGGTTAGCGGTTATTGACCTTTGCTACATATGCAAATACCAATGGTAATTTGTGCATAAGTGTCGATTTGAGTGATAGGACGATTCGTGTCAGGAAAACTGCAAAGAACTTTCTTTCCCCCTCCCTTCATTTGAAAATATTGAGTACATGCGAAGGGAATCAGGAGGCATAGGCAACGTCAATGGTCTTCAGATATAATTAACTTTGAAATGGAACGCCTTACAAGCGTGAAAACTTTCAGTTCTTAAAAGACTGCAGGGACTTGACTTCATTTTAATTCACTTAACTTTCACGAGTAAAATGACAATAATCCGTCCACGTTTCGTGTTTTTGCATGCAGAGAATACTTTAAAGCATCATGAATAAAATATAAAATCGAATGAAATATAAATAGTATTTGCGACAAGAAAGATCGCCTCTTCATTCATACGACTTTTTGTAGTCCCATCATCACATTTGAATATGGTGAACTTGGCATGACAGAACAATTTTTGTAAAGATTTTGAATAAATTTGAGAATTTTCTGATTTTATTATTTGTTTATTTTTTTTGTAATTTTTTTTTCTTCTTTTATCTAAAAATTAGCATCCTGGTGGCGAGGAGGTGCTCATAGAGCAAGCGGGCAAAGAGGCAACTGAGAGTTTCGAAGATGTCGGGCACAGTTCAGACGCCCGTGAGATGATGAAAAAATATAAAATAGGCGAACTCGTTCCCGAGGAGCGTACAAATTTACCAGAGAAATCGGAGCCAACTTGGACCGCTGACTCGAAATCGGAGGACGCATCAATGAAATCATGGCTTTTGCCATTGGTCCTTGGACTTGCTGCTACGATTCTATACAAATATTTCTTTAGCAGTGCTACTAGCAGCAACAACAACAACAGCAGCCAGTAATAATTCCTACCCGGAAAAGTCAAGGAATTATTACAATAGAAACAAGAATAATAATAATAATATTATTATTATATATAATAATAAAAATGATACACCCATTCCGTGTTAAGCTGAGGAATATAAAATATATGCCTTTGAAGACATGTTGAAAATGTCTCCAGCAATTAGATAGAGCCATTTTTGGATATATAATGCCTTGGAAGCAATCAACCTACACTATTCTAAATAGTTAAATATCAAATCTATTATGTAGATTACTATCTTTATTGCACATGCATTTCTAAACGCTTTAAAGTCTTAATCTACACATATAAATTATAAGGAAAAAGGGAATGTTATTTTAATTTTAATTTTTCTTTTTAACTTTTTTCTTTTCTCTTGGTTACGTATATTTTAAAAATATATTCGCAAATTATGAGTACATAATAAAAGAGTTTTGTACAAAAATCGATCGTTTTTCAAAAAATAAAAGCCATCTTCGAACTTTCACCTCATTTGAATATTTAAAAATTGATGCTGCAGACATAATTTATCGTGATTGTGAATAAGTGAATAGATTTTTTGATCCCCATCTAGCGCAAACAAGCTCATACACGATGGGTAGCTGCATTGTGTTTAGATCGTGGGGAAAAGTACTGTCGGGGCTTCAATCCGGTCACGACTGATTTTACTTCGGTCTTAAGACGCATCATCCAGTGCTCGGACTTTTACCAGTTTAGTGGTATATCTACCACTTCTACCCCGCTAGATCCAAATCTACCACTTTTTTTTTACTTATGTAAGTATGTAAGTATTTGTTGTAAGGATGGGTGGAGTTTGGGGGTTGGTGATGATGACGGTGACGATGATGGTGATGCCATGTTGATGCTGGTGATGATGGTGTTTATGTTGTTGATGACGGTGATGATGATGGTGAGGTTGGTGATGATGACGGTGATGTTGGTGATGTTGATGACGGTGATGATGATGGTGAGGTTGGTGATGATGACGGTGATGTTGGTGATGTTGATGCTGGTGATGATGGTGTTTATGTTGTTGATGGTGATGGTGTTGATGTTGGTGATGGTGATGGTAAGGTTGGTGGTGATGCTGATGATGATGTTGATGGTGAGGTTGGTCATGATGATGGTGAGGTGGGTGATGATGATGGTGTTTATGTTGTTGATGGTGATGATGATTATAACTTACACAACTTCTTGCTCCATCACGTCGCACTGGGCTTCGATCCCATACATTCGATGGACAAAAATAGAAAGAAGTGTCGTAGAGCAATGAAAGGCACAGGTCCCTAATATGGCTTAATTAAGAAAATTTCGAAGTTTCATCAAAATTGACCCACCCACCGCCCATACCACCCAAAGTTATTTTTGGCTATAAAAATTGATATTTTGCTACAAATTTCATGGGGGAAGAGCATATATATATGCGATCTTATCAAAAAATAATATTTCCTCCATTAATTTTGTAAGATTTGTATTACTTTTTTCACGTTCGCGTCTTAAGTTTTTTCGCAGACAGTTCTGTTAAAAAAAAAACGAGAGAGATAAAGCAAAGACTTAAGACTTAATTTTGTTCAATAATCGGCCACATTTTTATATAATTGCGACCAAAAACAACGATGGAAAGGACTTATAAGTGCATGCACATTTCATAAATATTCAAAAGCATACTTTTTGGCTGAATTTAAGAATGTTTACTTACAAAGAAAACTTTAGTATAAATCATGAAAATATACATTTTTAAAATCTTCTTTTTCTTTGTTGGTTCAATAGAAGTCTGATTTTTTATAACTTAATAGAAGAATAATATAACGTATTGAAAATAGGAATAAAAAAAACCCGTTTTTCCGAATTTTTTTTTTTTCTCTCTATTAAAGTTTTGTAATTTTTGAATGTCCAACCAAATATTTGTGTTTTTCACAGGGACCCGAAATAATAATTATTGAAATTTCAGATTTTAAAAAATTTGCCTTTATTTCCAAGAAATTTATTTAAAATCTTTGTAAAACTTTTACAAAATCAAAAAATTCAATAAGTCTTTTCATAACTTTTTCTTTCCAATTTTTGGATTTTACGTTTCTTAATAACTTTGGATGACAATTCATGAATGAGAACTAGCAAAATAGGTCGAAAATTAGTAATTTCTTACCTATTTTGGGTCAGAATATTTCGTTGACCTAACCTAAATAGGGCATAATTACGTCTGTACGACGTCGATTCGTCGTAAGTGGGTTATAGAATGGAAGTCGATTGGCGGTAATAATAGGGCATAATAATTACCTTATGTAATTTGCTGACGACGTAAACTATTTTTCTTCAAACATAAAACTTCTAAGGCAACTAGAAAAAAATTTTCCGTTTATAAAAGTTTTGAAAAGACGTAAAAAATATTTCTCAAAAATAAAACTTATTTTGCAATTAATAACATTTTTTCTCATTCATAATAGTTATATGGAAATTTTAAAATATAAAAATTTTTGATAATAATTATGAAATATTTTAATTATTTTAGTCACAAAATAATTATTATATTAAGACTTTTTTCGAAAATACTCAGGTCCCTGGTTTTTCAAAGCAAAAAAAAAAAAAAAATCAAAATGACATTAAGCCCCTTTGCCTTAAGGTTTATTTTTTATTTATTTCTTATATATTGAAGAAGACAAAAAATTAAGTTTGAAGTAATTTCACGAAAAAATAAATTTTTGACATTTTTTTTAGTGAACCGACTTGAGCGAATTTTTTTGTTAAAGCAGTTTTGCTTAAAAGCGTCTAAGATCAGCGCCCTCTAGTGGTGATCTAAAGAATCAAACCATAAATATTTTTCTATAATTATGTTAGTTGTTTTATTATCTTTCCGAAAATATATATTTCATCAATATATTAAAACATTTTTTACTTTTTATTTTTGTCTATGGTTCGAAGCACTGTGCGTCATGAAAAGTCCTCCGAAATTCTGCGAGTCTTATGTGTCCCATTTTACAAGCCAAATGAGAATTATAGGCGTCATGATAAAATTTTATTCCATGCACAGATGCCAGAACGAGGGATTTTTTCGATTTTACCTTAATCAAAAATCACTCCAAATGTTTGCAATAGATTTTTACTGATCACTTTCCTCAAGAAAACAGAAATGAAAGGAATTTGTTTTCAATATCCAAGGGAAAAGAGTCACCAAAATACTGCCTAGCATCAGTTTTGGTTTCAAAGTCTGGAGAATTGATTAAGAAAGGTTTTAAAATTCGGTTTCTTGTATATCACCACGTTATATTAAATGAGGAGGGATACTTATGCACAGTATTTTATTAAATTATTATAGGATCACCATTGATTTTTAAAATTAAATTTTTTCAAATGGCTGATATTTAAAATTTAAACAGCTCAAACATGCTTGATTGAAATCAGTAGCAATTTGCCAATGAAATTAGTATAAATTTTAAAATATATCTTCCGATAGTACTACCGATATTTCAGACTATCGATGGTCGCAACTATCGATAGTTCTCCAGCTGTAGCGTTGAGTGGTGTACGCAGCCGGGGATAAAATCATCCCCCTCCCTGAAATCCCTCCTGGCAAAACCCAACGAACACCATTGATTTATTTGAAATTAACAGTCTATCCGGAATACCGTGTGATTTATTACGGGAAATCCATTGAAAAATGGCAAAAAGTATTATGACTTATTATCAAAAACATAAATACAACAATTAAATTTGTTTTTGTCGAAATTTGTTGGCGCGACACGACACCAAGTGTGTTGGTATTCGATTAAACAATATGTTTAATAGACAAAATGAGACGTAGCATTATTGGACTTGCCATTACCATCACCATTAAAGCCTTATCTTATCGGAGACATCGTATTTTGCTGATGATGATGCGGTGGCGCTGTGTGCTGATTTTGATTGTGTGGCGCCTCCTGACTGAATCCGGTGAACACATCGAAATGGTTATTGTGGCAATTGTGGCTTTGCCCACTCGTGTTGATATTTTGCGTTGTATACCAAGCGTGAAGTTGTGGTGCGTGACTATGATTCTGCGTGTGATAGGTTGTCTCGTCAGCTAAGCGTGTATCTTTCATAGGCTCATGCGGAGGACTCCAATCCATCGATGTCGTCGGCGTCGTCGAACAATGAAAGGGTAATTGACGATTTGTTGCATTTTGTTGAATGTGATGCAAGCCAAAGGGCCATGTCTGCAATGGGGGGGGAAAAAAGAGGGGGAAATTCAGAATTAATTTTTTTTTTTTTTTTGTTATTCCGGAATTCTGAGGACACACTCCAAGAGCCACAAAATTATAAACACAAATTATACGATCCCATCGTCATCGTTGAAGTGGCCCTTCGTTTGTTGGGAACAAAATGAATTTGTTGCTTGTGTTTATTTACGCGCAAAAAAGGGAAAAAAAGCGAGAGAAAAAAATGGTCGGGCTCGTCGACACACAACCGACATCCGATAATAACGTCATTAACGGATCTATAAAAACATCGGAAATCATAAACAAACATTAAAGCATGAAATATGCGACCAAACTATTCCGTGGCATGCCCAAAACAAAAGGAATCCATCAGCAAGCGCCGAGCTCTGAGCGTCATGTTTCTTTTCAGCTAATGATAACGAGGTGCATAGGCCTATGTGCGATGGCACATATGGGAAAGTATGTATGTCTGTCTGTCGGTTGGCCGGTCGGATCGGATCGGATCGGATCAGATCGGTTCTGTTCTGTTCGGGCCGTCTGTTCGCGAGTGTTGTTTATTCAGCAGTCCATGAACGATGCTAGATGACGCGAAATTGTACAAAAGCCGCTTCAGTAGGAATCACGTGCTCCATATGGTAGCGGATATCGTTTACTTTGCATAGAAGGTGCGAGATCGAGTGCGGAAGGCGGCATTCGCGTAACCAACAGAAAAGGGCTCCTATTTGATTAGGATAGTTTGGAGAATTTTACATTCAATTTAAATGTTTTTTTTTTATTTTTAACTTTGAATCAGTTTCAACAGGCGTTTTTTTTTTTTATCAGGATCGAACCAGAGACTCGAAACTTTGAGTCCAATATGAGTCTAAAACATATAGCATACTTTTGGGTTTGGGAAATGCATACATATATGGATGCCTTAAACAAATTTGGAGTAATAAATGAATCGTTTATGAGTTCTCATTCGAAGTCGGCATAGAGAGCTCTTATAAGAGTCCAGAATTTTAATGATTTCCTCCAGAACCCTTTTATTCCCGTAACACTATGAGGCGAAGGTAAATATGTTAGGTTTGCGCGTTCGTTTGTAACTTCGAGAACCACTCGAGATCGATAAATATATATATATGTATATATATATATATATATATATAGAAACGACCAGCGTCCCAGGAGAATCGATTTAACCATGGCCGTCCTTACGACTATCTCTATACAGTTTTCCATTCGAAGGAGTTGAGCGATCTTGGCAAAGCTTACATATACGCGAGAATAGGCTTAATCGGACCACTTTTTTAAAGGTCCCTCTAGTACTGGGGTATGTTATGAAAATAACAAAAACTGCTTTAAAATCAGAGTTTTTAAAGATGATAATAAAATGCAAATGAGTTCTAGGGATCTCAATGTTAGTTAGAAAAATTTTAAAAGTGGGCGTGGCAAGATAAAAAAGGCATTGTAAAAATTTCGATTAAAACTCAATAGCTCATAAGAGAAACGATTGAAAGTCGGGATATTAAATTTTATTAACATGCTCATGAGAAGCCCCTGATTAATTTTTCTCAATGGGCGTGGTCCTCGAACTTTTGAGGTATTTGCTCTTGTACATTCGCATTGCATATAAATATTTCGCATCACTTCGACGATAGTAAGAATTCGATCTAACGAAAAATTCATTTTGCTTCCGATTCAACAAAAATTAAATGCAATAAAATAATTTGGTTTCTTCTAAAAAAAAAAAATAAATTTTAAAAAAATATTTCCCCAACGCCAATGATATCTCTTGTAGACGAAATGGCAAGAGGATTGCAGCATGAATTGTTTACCTTGTCTACGGGAAAATGTCCTCCGGACTGACATCGGCGACAGTTCAACTAGTTCTCTGGCTTGTCATGCCATGTCAAAAAGTGAAATTTTTCTTTTAAATATATCAACGACGACCGTTCGCGCACCGAGAGCCCACAATAGCTCATCATAATTTGTCTGCTTATTTTAAGTGTTCGTGTCTTTAAAGAAATTATTTTTCTGTCACATTCATAAACGGAATTCACGAAAAAGATCATGTTACAGGAAATTCTTTTTGAACTCGAGAAAAAAAGAAGGTGAATTTGGGACCTTCAATAAACTTGGTCGCGACAAATTTTGCAGTGCGTTCACCTAAAAACTGATTTAAATACTCGCAACCATCAAGAAAAAGAAGATTTTTTTTGTTTCTTGGCATATATGTATAGATATATATAATTAGACTTAAATAGTCAAACTTCCATAACTTAAACCAATACAGTCGAAACTCTCAATAACGAAGTTCAAGGGACCGGAGAAAAAATTCGTTATAGAGAGTTTCGACTGTACTTATTATCCAATGAAGTCGAAGGACTCTGCGGGACTTCGGGTCAAATAATTTTATCTGAAATCCTTTGTCTCTTTTTCTTAATCTTTTTTATCTTTTTCTCTCTCTCCCGCTTTTTCTCTGCCCCCTTTATCTCTTTCTCACTCACTTTCGAACTCTCACTTTCACTTTTATCTCTCCCTCCCTTTCTCTATTTCTTCCTATTTCTTTTTCTGCCTTTCTCTCTCTTCCCTTACCCTCTAGCTCCCATTTTTCTCACTCTCTCCCTCTATCACTTTCCCCCTAGCTCTCTTACTCTCTCTCTCTCTCTCTCTCTCTCTATCTCTCTCTCTCTCTCTCTCTCTCTCTCTCTCTATCCCTTTATATATACATCTCCCTTTCTCTATACATTTTTCCCTCTTTCTATCTCTTCTCCTCTCTCTCTCTCTCTAACCCTTCTCCTCTCTCTCCCTCTCTATCCCTTTCTATCTATCTCTCTATCCCTATATTATGGAAGCGCTTTTTTTTTAAATTGATTTTTGGAACATTAAATCATACATAATTGTAATAATTATACATTATACATAAGAGCCTTACTCAAATATTAGATAACTAAAAAACAGTGCCGTAGCAATTACGTTTTGCGTGGGGGAAAAATTTTTTAAATATATTTTTAAGGTCTATTTTAATTAAAACCACATTACAACACGCTTTCAATGCATGTTTTTTCGATTGTCATTTATTTATTCTCCTTTTTTAATTTTTTTCATGGGCAAAAAAAATGCGTGGGCGGGGGGGGGGGGGGGGTCGGGTAATAAATCCCCCTCTGCCCCTATGGTTGCTACGGCACTGCTAAAAAACTACCTCTGCGACAAGAATGCTTACTTGAGGAATATCTGTCAAAAGATCACTCCTTCACATTAAAGAAACTTACCAAAAAAGGAAAAAATAAACAAAACCGAAAAATCCTTGAAGGATGCTTTCCACGTAATGACGAGCCGAACGACCGTACTATTGCCGGCTTATATGTACGAGAATATTGTACATAATAAAGCCCTTAAAATTGATTTTCAAACCTTATTAAGGCATCTTCCTTTGTTTTGAAGGATTCCTCGGTCTGTCGCAATTCCATTTAAATATTCTTGTCCTACTTTGTAGAAAAAAAATGGACTCTCGAAGCCGTAGAAATTTTTGAATAATGCCTGATTTCCAATAGCGCAGCAATCAAATGAATTTTTGATCGTAAACTGGTTCCGTATAAATTCATTGCTGAGTGCTGGCTAGAATTCCTCCGCTATTAGAAATTAGTTATGAGGCACACAGTAAGAGGTTAACAAGTTGAAGTGGGGACAATTCCACGCACTTCCATCAGGGTTTTGATTCTAATAAAATGATTTTGATTTGTTTTTTTTTATCTTTGAACGGTAAAAGATTTCAAATCGGGGGCATATGAGGAAATTTTGAAAATCCACTTGAAATTTAATTGCTCTAAAGTCCGTTTTTACATTAGGCAAATAGTTGCGAGAAATTTTTTAAAAATTCCCAGCGAAAACTTTGTCTCAGCGAAATTTCTCTTTTCCCCTCCCCGCTTATTTAGACATTTAGTGCATTTGAAAAAAAAAAACATTTAAAAAAATCCAATTCTGATCGAGTTGCCGGCACGAGCGACAAAAACCCCTCTCCTCTACCCGCACGTTTAATCACACAGAAACTACGCTACAAAGGTCTCCAAATCTAAAAAAAAAACAAAGTCCTGGGGGCCTACTCTGTATTGCGATGCGATACGCAAATCGATGCGATAGCTTATTTGGAGTCGCCATTGGAACGATTGTTTGCTCTTATTTCCATTTCCAGTTTATATAGTATGTTGGAAATGCATTTCCGAACCTTTCAGTTCAATTTTACGAATCAAAAACTATAAAAAAACCGTTCCAATTGCGACTCGAAATAAGCTATCGCATCGATTTGCGTATCGCATCGCAATACAGAGTAGGGCCCCTGAATTTGTCTCCAAACAAGAAAAGGCAAAGAAGTAAAAAAAAAAATTTATAAAAAAAATAAAAAACAAATAAATTTATTAATTTCCTAATTATTCCTGATCAGATCATTATTTACACAATTTTTTAATGCTGACATCTCTGTGGTGCATCAAGCGAAATCTCTCCGCAAATCTCTTACAAAAATTTTTGAATTTTCCACCGATAAAATCTATGCAGCAAAGCACTTAATTGTGTGTATGTGTGTTACTTTGGAATTAGTCGTCTGCAGTGATTTGAACGAAAGCGAAAGCGATTTTCCCCGGCATGTGTGTCACACAATTGACAAGTAACACCTGTGACGCGTCATGACGGTGGCAGTGTCATGGCTGTGCTGACGTCTCCATAAGTTAAGTGATGCCACTGACATCACTTTAGCCGGCTTTCGTCCCTTAACATATGCCTATCAAAAGCGAGGTATTCATTTACCATATATATATATATATATATATATATTTGTATATATACACATATTGCATGTATAGATATATATTTATATATGTATGTATGTATGAAAGTAATCCCCTTCGATGGCGATTCGTGGTTCTTTATTTTCAAAATCATCGTTTAGAATTTTTGGTGGACTTCTCGTCATATTGCGTCCTGTTCTACTTACCAGATTGTGTCCTCCATTTTGTATGCCAAAAAGATTCGTATGATCGTTGAATTGTGTTGGGTTGATTGCTTCATTGCTGTAGGTGTTCGATCCTTCGGCTAAGGCTCTCAGTTGCTTGATATACATTGTCGCCAAACGGAGAGTATCTAATTTAGATAGTTTTGTATCGGGAGGAATGTTGGGAAGTTTCGTCTTTAAACGTCCAAAAGCGCTCGAGAGGACGCGCATGCGTGCCCTTTCTCTGGCATTGGCAGCATTCCGTTGTATGGGAGGATGACCGTTCCGGGAGCCTAAAGGATTCAAAAAATCATATTTAATTTAAAATTACTGTTCTAATATATGATAGCTTAGTACATAAATTTGATCAATAAATCTTATAAACTTTTGTATGAGGAACAACACTTTTTTTTTCTGTTTTTTTATTATTTTAACCATCGGCTTTAAATACGAATATTAATGGAAGTCAATAACTTTGATCTTTATATAAAATCCAATTTAATTATAGGAAAATTTTTCCCTTTGTTTTATTACAATATGTATACAGTGAACTCTCGAAAAATCGAACTAATTAGAACCATCAACCGTTGCAGTGAACGAATCGTATGACTTTTCGAGCGTCGACTACTTTTGATCATATATTGCATTTTACCAGCAATACGTTATTCTAAATTAAAATATAGCTAAACGATAACGGAAAAGTTTAAAATTTTTAGCCAAAAAAATTCAAAAAAATTGAGTTTCAAAAGAATTTTCACTGATTTTTTTCTGTCGAGTTTTTGAGCGACCCAGAATTTTGTCTTCCTTCGAGTTTACGAATAGCCCATTAAGTTGAGCAAAAGCTATCGAGTTATCGTAACATATATTTGAGTTTTTGAAGAGTTCACCGTGTGGTATCCCTGCAGTAATATGGGCTGACCCAAGTGTAGCCTTCGGTCACTCCTGTATGTTACCAGTACTACTAGTCCCCTCATAAAATCCACTTCTAATGTATTCAACAGAACCCTTTTTAACATGGGCCTGTCATTGGAGAGGGACTAGTCCGGAAAACGGCAGTTTTTTTGGGTCAATTGTCGTAATTTTATCTGGTTCTTCGGATAGTCAAATAAGTAAAATAGAAAACCAATTTCTTTGGATTTTCTAAGTTGATGAAAATGTCATTTACAGACTACCCTTAAACCAACCCGTTTATTACCGACCGCCGGCTATCCGAATTCGATGGAGCGAACTGCCATAATATAACCGGTAGGATTTGGGCCGGTCATTCTTAGGAAATTGACCGGCTCATTACTATGAAATGATATGAAAAGCAAAAAAAAAAAAAAAAAAAAAAAACCTCCTTACTTTGTGAATTTGAATCGTCATCATAATCATCATCGAATAAATCACACGGACTTGAAGAACGTTTCCGTCGGGGCATTTTCAATTCTCTTTTCAATTTCTTTACACTTTTCACGGAACTAATATACTTTTTTTAATACTAGTTTATTTGTTTCTTTTTAACTTATAAATTATTTCAATAAGAAACTTTCTTGTTTAATGGTTTTAAAAAAATTTCTCTTTAGAAATTCTTTTTATATAAATTTCTTCTTTTGTTTTAAAATATTTTCAATTGCTTCAATTGAAATGATTGAATTTTCCGATTGATTTCCTCATTTTCCTTTTTTGAGCAATTCTCTCAGAACCGTTTCGCTTAACTAATTTCATTCGACTGGAAAATTTTTCTCGAGATCACAGCTATTTAGTCTCCTCTCTGACTAATTTGTGAGAGCACATCGTTTCTATCTAGGACTATTTTTAGTACACGTAGGAGGAGTCTCTAGCCATATGGGATTGTTTATCTTCAAGCAGATTGGTTCACACATGGTCGCCGTACCACGACAAATAGTAAAGAATTTTCGTAAAATTCAAAATAAAGACTGCGTGAAAACCGTTATGCTGGCCATCAATTGGTCGACGAAGATGGCAAGAGAGTAAATGAGATCTCAGGGAGGATCTTGAAAGAACTATGGATCGAAATAATGCCCAACAGTTGGCACTTCAAATGGTATCCATCTTAAAAATAAATTTATCTGAAGAAAAACATAAGGATATATTAATGTAGGTATAAATACCTATTTGTTTGCAAGGGAAAATTGAAATTTTTCACAACGATCGAAATGATCGGAAAAAGTCTCCTGGTTTTCGGTAATATGCCCATCAGCTTGAAACTTTAGCTTAAACATGGATCCAATCGATCGTGCTACTCAATGAAAAGGCTCCCACTCTAGTCGTTGTTTCTTTTTCACGCCGCAGTTTGATTGGCTATCAACCCTTCCGTTGCGCTCCCCACGAAAATCACACTCCACTCAACTTAATTCATGATGTGACAAAGCATAAGCAATTTAAAAACAAGTAAGGGTTTTATAGTCAAGCGAACCTGACCATACAATACCCGACACAGATAAACATTAAGCTAAGTATATAAGTTGTAAACAGAGGGTTAAATATTTCCTTCAACTCGGAATTTCGTTGAAAAATCGAGAGAAGCTTCGATTTTTGGGCAATTTCGGGATTTTTGTGACAGACCCTAGTACTGGAGTTATCCGTAATAATGGACCGATCAAGATATTTGGTGATAGTGTTTATAACTATAGAAGAAGCATACGTGCCAACGTTCATTCAAGTCGAATTCGACCTTCAGGTGTAGGAGACAATTATCGAAAAACTCCCTTCGGCCACGCCCACTTTTACAATTTTTGGAAATAACATTGATCGCCTTTAAGTACTGACGTTCAAATACCGAATTTCATCAAAATATCTTGAAAAATTCAGGTTGCAGAACGGTTTTTATGATTTTCATAACAGACCCCAGTAATGGAGGTACCCTTAAAAATGGTCCGATCGAGTCCATTGTCTGTCTGTGTGTCTGTCTGTCTGTCTGCTTTCTTATCGAAGGAGTTGAGCTTGACGAAATTCGGTAAGCATATTGACGGAGTAAGTAAGATCAAATTCAAGAATGGAATGGGTCGGACCACTTTTAGGGGTACCTCCAGCATACGGTCTACCACCAAAATCCAATAAAACTGTCACCAAATCAGAGTTTTAAGAGATATTTCAATGAAATTGGAAACTTGAGCGTTTATTGAAGCCTCCGATTCGATTTCAACAAAGTTTGAAAAGTGGGCGGTTTTCACAAAGATATTGAACAGAAGTCGGCCTAATGGTCTTAAATCTCTCTATAATACTTTGTCTTCATGATCGTTGTCTTCTGGCCTGTTTTAAAATATTTTCAAACAGGGTCCGATTAAGCTTTTTTTCCCACTCTAGGCAAAACCAATATTTGCCGCTCCAATAATGGCACAAATGGGGCACTGTAATGTCCAATATCTATGTGAAATTGTTTCCCGGCATGTTGCCATCACATAAATCAGCGCCTGTCTTCAAACATAACAATAGGTCTGTTTAAGGTATTGTATTTTCAGGATCGCCTGGCTATAAAATCCTTACTTGTTAAATCTTTAACTAATGGCCTTAAATGAAAATATTCCCCATTGAGTTTTAATGCATAGTCGAATCGAGTTGGAGACTTTTACAGTATATTTTAGAGCCTTTTTTTGTTCAGGGCCCTATTTATTTATATAGATTTATTGTATTTTTGTATTTATCTTCTTCATAGAATTCTACTTGCTTGAGTGTTAAATCCGAAAGCCCGTACCAAAAAACTCTGCGACTTCTCAATATGTTAAGTGGGCGCTTCGGTGTGGGCACACTGTAACGTACCGGTGGCTTTAAGACGTCATTATCATTATCAACATATGAAATTGACAAGCAATCCCCTTAATACATAGCTCAAGCCGAGATTTTGAATGCTTATCATGTTTTTATTGAACTCGGTGTAAAATGAAATACTAAGAGGAGATAATTGCAACAGAGTCTTTAAAGAAATGCCTCCAAATCGAAGCAGTTTCAGTCGAAGCTTTTCACTTGACGGGCTGATAAAGCTTTAAATCTCATTTAATAGCCCTTCGAAATATTCGTCTTCAGGGCGTAAAATGTGGAGCTTGAGGAATAATATTAGTAGCAAGAAGCTGGCAAAGGATCAATTGAAATCGCTTCTGCCACGATTTCATATTGCACGTTTGAGTTCCTCGCAAGCGAAAGAGACAAGCCAGCCCGCGCAAGAGGTTCCACATTCAGCAGATGTCGTTGTAATCGGCGGAGGATCGGCCGGATGTCATACGCTATATCATCTGGCAAAGCGTGGTGTTAAGGTGAAGGACTTTGGAGATTATTGGAAATAAATATAATTTCAATTACATATGTTTGTGTGTGTGTGTTTTTTTTTTTTTTTCGTATATGAAGGCTGTGCTGTTGGAGCGCGAGAGGCTGACAGCTGGAACGACATGGCACACAGCAGGATTAGTTTGGCGTTTGCGTCCAAATGATGTCGATATTCAATTGCTCAATAATTCTAGGAATATGCTTAGGCAATTGGAAGAAGAAACCGGAATCGATCCCGGTTGGATACAAAATGGTGGATTATTTATTGCACACTCAGAGGCAAGTTGTGAGATTTATTATTTTTTTTATTCTCCAATTTATTTATTTATTTATTATAATTTTTATTATTTTTATTATTATTATTATTATTCCCTCATTTTTCTCTCACTGGCTCAAATTTTTACCATCATTTTAATTTTGCTTACAAGCCCATACACGGAGAGAAATAAGTTCCCGAAATATAATTGGAACCAATTACATATGTGATTGGAGCCTTGCCCCGATTGCATTATTAATTGGAGCCAATTACAATATAATTAAAAAATGAAAAATACTCAATTACTCAATTACTTATTTAATTGCATTTAAATTTATCATATATGTAATTGCGTTCTGAATACATATGTAATTACATCTGATTACTTTTACAATTTAAAGCGTTGATGCAATTATATATATGATTGTATTTATTTTACAGTTTGTTCTTATATTTCTCAAATGGTTTATAACTTCGATCGTATATAAGGTGATTGAATTTTCAAAATCCTTAGGCACTCCAAGGGGCAGGTGGACCACGAATATGACGTGGTGAAATATATTCCGCCCAATCGTGGAGAATGCCCCTTTTTATATTGCTATATAGCATATAGTACTATAGATGGCACTTGGCTAAAAAGTGTGTGTTGAATTGAAGTCCCCTTACTTAAATCATATACATAGTACTATAGATGGCGTTTGGCAAAAAACGTGTGTGTTGAATTGCAGTAGGCCCCCTGTGCATGCATTCTTATGGAAAAATCAAAAACGTAGCACGCCCCCTGAAAATTCCGGTTCCGGTCTAACAAATATTTTATAATCTTGTAACATGAACTAAAATATCTGTTAAAAATCAGTTATATATAAGTGTTAATCAATGGTTTTTCATAAGAACTCATTTTATTTTTCAGCAAAATATGTTATTTTTATAAAATCAAAAAAAAATTAGATAAAATTTTAATCATATTATTGAGGAACGCTAAAGCAGAGTACTCATGCGTCGAATATGACCGATTCTCAAATAGTTTGAATTCCACCACTTCTGTGGTTGATATGAAATATTCAGTGATATCATAACTAAAATTGCTCGATACATAATTAGTGGCTCAAGTACTTATTACATATCATGATAAATAGAATGCATAAACTATATATTTATGGATCTCTTCTGAATGAAAAGGGTACAGTATTGCATAAATTATCATAAAAAAACTTAAAAAGTTTTACATTTAAAAGAAAACATAAAAAAATTTACACGCAAGTATGTTGAGTTACAAAATTGAGTGAATACTCCAAAAATTATAGCATCACTAGTTCACCACGGAATTCGGTTGTTGTTGTAAGTGTCCCCTATATTACTATATGCTATATAGAATGTATTTTAAATTGCAGGGGATCACAAATTTAATTAGACGCAATTATGTATATAATTCGATACAATTACATACATCATTGCAGCCGATTATATATTTAATTGGACGGAATTATATATGTAATTGAAATTTTTTTTTTTTATCATTTGATACAATAACATATATAATTGGAGGCAATGAAAAATATAATTGGACGCAATTATGAAAATATAATTGCATCATACCCAATTACATATGTAATCCCTGCAAAATATAATTGGGTATGTGATAATTTTTCTCTGCGTGTACATACATACTCTATTGTTTTTGTATTATTGTTGTTTTACTGCGCGTTGATATGGCCTACTGAGGATCACGGCAAGCTTTACCTGGTGCTCCGGAGAGCCGTATCCCAGCTTGATTACTACTTTACTTTACGTATTCCATACTAGAGTCCAGCCGTCATTGATCAAAGCAATGCCCCTGCGGCATTATTATTGTTATTATTATACCCAGCGTAAGCGGGGTATATTAGTTTTGTGCGAATCTTGTAACAGGGAGAACTAAGCTCCGGAGATATAGACATATATATATAGAAATGATCAGGATCAAAAACTGAATCGATTTAGACATGTCCGTCTGTCCGTCCGTCCGTCCGTCTGTCCGTCTGTCCGTCTGTCCGTCCGTCCGTGGTCGGATCTCCTCCGAAACGGCTGGACCAATCAAGTCGGAATTTGGCACACAGGTATATCGGGATCCGAGTATGATCCTAAGTAAAAATGGGAGACATCCGCCCACTGCCACGCCCACAAATGAATATAATGTGTTTTCAGTAAAATGCTTGTAACTTGCGAACCACTCAACACATTCCATTGATATTTGGTGTACTGGTAAACTACGAAAAGGGACATATCCTGGCAAAAAATGGACGCCGCCCTCCGTGAGCCACGCCCACAAATAAGCCCACAAATAAGGGCTTATCGTAACTTGTGAAGTAAAAGGCGTAGAAGGTTCAAATTCGCAGCATAGGTTGACCAAGGCGAATGAAAGGTATAGGAAAAAAATTTATATGGCCCGCCCACTTCCACGCCCACAAATGGAGATTTTTCGTAACTTCCGAATTAATAGGCGTAGACGCTTCAAATTCGCAACATAGGTTCACCAAGGCGAATGAAAGGTATAGGTAAAAATTTTATGTGGCCCGCCCACTGCCACGCCCACAAATGAAGATTTTTCGTAACTTCCGAAGTAAAAGGTGTAGAAGCTTCAAATTCGCAACATAGGTTCACCAAGGCGAATGAAGGGTGTAGGGAAATAATTTATGTGGCCCTCCCACTGCCACGCCCACAAATAGAGAAGAAAAACATAGTGCACTCATAATGTCGGGACGCTGGGTATTTCAAAGTCGGGCTTGACCGACTTTAGCTTTCTTACTTGTTTTTATTATTATTATTGTTATTATTTTTATTATTATTATTATTATTATTATTATTATTATTATTATTATTATTATTATTATTATTATTATTATTATTATTATTATTATGTTAATAATTATAGCTATAATTATTATTGTCATGTTTATTATGGCCGATATTCTTATACATAATTACATACATATTTATTGAGGACGCGAGCGCGTTTGGTGATTTTACGGTTCGCTTCTTTGAATTCTCTTAGACACGCCTCGATGAGTACAAACGTTTATCAACAATCGGAAATGCACTGGGCATTGAAAATCGTATTGTGAGTCCGAAGGAGGCTCATGACCTCTTTCCCTTAATTGATCCTGGTGCGCTTGTTGGTGCACTCTATTCGCCAGGGGATGGTGTTGTTGATCCAGCTATGCTCTGCGGAGCTTTGACGCGAGCTGCCAAAAGGAAAGGCGCACTGGTTATCGAAAATTGTAATGTTGAGGATTTGCTTGTAGAGGATACGGCTAAAGGCAAGAAGAAACTCGTTGGCGTATCAACTCAATATGGTAATATAAAAACGAATTGCGTTGTAAATGCAACTGGCGTCTGGGGCCGTGATCTGGTCGAGAAACATGGCTCTCATTTGCCGCTCATACCCATGAAACATTCATACATAATTTCGGAGACGATTCCCGGTGTTCGAGGATTGCCCAATATACGCGATCACGATTATTCTACATATTTTCGTATTCAAGGCGATGCACTCTGCATGGGTGGCTATGAACCGAATCCAATAATACTCGATTCGGTTGCGAAGGATTTTCATTTTGGACTCTACGATTTAGATTGGAGTGTCTTCGATGTTCATTTGAAGGGGGCCATGAAACTCTGCCCTGCATATGGTGATTACGGTGTGAAGAGTACGATCTGCGGCCCCGAATCGTTTACACCTGACCATAAGCCACTTATGGGCCCCGATCCGAAACTATCGGGTCTTTACCATAATTGTGGCTTCAATTCGGCTGGCATGATGTTCGGCGGCGGATGCGGCGAACAGATCGCACTGTGGATCATCTATGGCAAACCGGATCTGCCCATGTTTAGTTTCGATTTGAGACGATTCACGAAACAACAGTGCAATGCCAAGGAATGGATACGCGAGAAATCGCACGAGAGCTATGCGAAGAACTACAGCATGGTCTTTAAATATGATCAGCCGTTGGCCGGTCGAAATTTCCAGACAGATCCACTCCACAAAGACATGTTAGCGCATAACGCTTTGATGGAGGAAAAGCAGGGCTGGGAGAGGCCGGGCTTCTTTTTGAACGAGCAGGCAAATACGCTGCCGTACGATTGGTACGGCAGCTATGGCCATACTCGTCATCAGAACTACGCCTATGAGCGAATTCTTGAGGGTGATTTGAGATATAACAAATTCTCCGATCATCACAATTTGGTGAGAAATGGAAAATTCGCTTCGGCATGTGTGTGTCTTAATTGATTTTCCTCTATTTATTTGATTTTTTTTTTTCCTCCGATTTCCCCCACCATCGTTCCCGTCAAACAAATGGGAATCAATAATATTTGCTCGCCGCTGATACTGATGGAATCCAACTGTTGAAATTTGGCTTTTGATACGGCTATGAATAAACAAACAGATCGGCGATGAAGCAATGGCGTGCAGGAACAATGCGGTCGTCTTCAACATGAGCTACTTTGGCAAATACATTTTAGAGGGTCCGGATGCAAAGAGGGCGGCCGACTGGCTCTTTACTGCTAATACTAATAGAGACCCAAAGAAGTAAGTAACAAGAGTTTCCATCTTTGACTAAGTACCCACATTTTAAATCGATCATACAAAAACGCATGAGCCCAGTTGCATGCGCGTTGAGTCCGCGAAAAGAGGAGGATCATTTATCTATGAAACGTTTTTCGTCTTGCATTTTCATTTTCATTTAGGAATGGTTCGATTCGATTAACTCTTATATTTTGTTCTCTTATTCGTTCTCTATAGGGTCTTAAGTTTGACGAGATCTTAACGGGTTGTTATAGTGTGGAAAGTTAGGAAAGGGTCTTGCCGACTTAGGAAGGCAATCCGCCCTCTGTAAGCGATTTTGCAGTGTTGTTGATTTTTGGATAGATACTACCTAAAAACACTGTTGAATCCGATGTTTAGTTTTCTAATGTCCAGTGTCCTTGAAATATATATCCTTGAAACCCCATTTTTACTAAGCCCTTTTTCAAAAATGTATATCTCAAAAACGAATTAAAATAGAAAGATGAAACAAATGGCTACTGTTAGCTTATGAGGGGCTCTCTCCAGTTCTGTCACATATTAAACAGATATGAAAAACTTCTTATAAAAAAAAAGCACTTCAGAAAATTTCTGATTCACTTCTGAGGCATTTTTAACAGGGCGTGCAACCGGAACCGGAACCGTAACCGTAACTGATTTTAACCGGTTTATTTTCCTAACCGAAATAAAACCGAAACCGATATTTTGTTTTTTTTTTGGAAATCGGTTCCCGAACCGAAACACCGAAACCGGTTCGAAACGGTTGATGAAACAATTTCCAACATCTTCCCCAAAATTTCATTTATTTCATGGTCGCTCATTAATGCGCCACATAAACATTCAGTCTGACTGATCAGTCACCCGTGTGCGTGCTTACGTACTCTTGCCTATACATTTCCCTTCATGTGTCGGTGTGCCGCACACGTGCTTTTTTCACAAAAACAATTAACTGACTCATTCAGTCAATGTTTATGTGACTCTTAATCAATTACATACCATGTTTACATGACCACTTGATACGTATTTACTCGACACGTTTAAGACTATCTGTCTTTTTTTGCCACCAGTAAAAATCGTGTGGACAAACAGAGACAGATAGACTTAAGTGTGTCGGGTGAACACGTATCTAGCGGGTCGTGTAAACATTGTAAATGCCGATTATAAAAAAATAGCCACATCTTACACCATGTCCTAACTTCAGCCAAAAATGCACCTTTTGGAAGCTTTTAGATTTTCGGCACAAACATAATAAATAAGATATGTACGCATTTAGACGTTAGGACATATCGATAATGAAACACATTTTTTGTAGGCCAGGCGAGAAGGGATGTGTCATACAAGTGCTTTTCTCCCTCCCCGTGCGTCCCTTGCTGGCGAAAATTGTTTTCACTGTATGCCGGGTCAGATTTGTGAAACATATTTCGAAATTATCCCATTTGAATACATCGGAAAGAAAGAGAAGCATTGATTGAAGTATGAAGAAGATTGTTCCGGAACAGTTAACAAATACCGTCTCTTTTCTTCTTACGTCTTTCTCTACTTACTTAATTTTCTCAAATCATTTGTTCGTGAGTCTGACTCTAGAATATCGAAATTTCTTAACGTGTAAATGCGTATTGACAACGCCAAATTTAGTTTTGTGCTGTGAATGTCAATGGTCTATAAAGGGAACCCGACACGGTACTGAATTGCTTACTGAATCCTGAAAGGTTAAGGTGCGTTTGAAGTCTATATTTCGTTGTCAAGATTTTTTATGTACTGCAACGACAGTTGAAAATTTAACATTTTTAGGGTTTGCTTTGCAAGAGATTAATATCTTGAATTTTATCCGCGATTCTTAAAGTCTTTGAAAAACCGTAACCGGAACGAAACGATACCGAAACCAAAATAGCGTTTTTCAGAACGAAACCGTAATCGAAACCATAATCATTTCATAACCAAAACCATAACCCGAACGTTATTTGTTTCGTTTGCACGCCCTGATTTTTAATATGAAGTTTTTCATTTTTGACAGAGCTGGAGATAGCCCCTAAAATAGGTAATGTAAAAAAAACCCGAGATCCTAAATAACTATTAAATTTTTTTATATGGCTTCCAGACTATTGCGTTAAACTGAATTAAGTACCTTAAGTAGACTTTAGTAGTGAGTTTAAACTTTTTTCAAATCTTTAGAGGTGAAATGAATTTTCGTTTGTTTTAATAATAAAAATAAAAAAAAATATTTTTCTCCCCAATTAATCTTGTTTGCGCCCGGATTCGAACCTCAGCCTTTCGGGTTCCAGGGCGGAGGCCTATCCACTATACCACGATATCTTTTCGATCAATCAAAGCAAACATCTAATTTAAGTTCGAACAGGCATGTGAGCTCGTAAACTCAGAATTTACAGTCTGAAAGGGTATTTTCTAAATTCAACTTAAGGAGCTAAATTCAGATATTAAGTTGACAGTCTAGAAGTCATATTAGTATCGGAAAAAATTCCTTTAAAACGACGAAAATTTTTTACGTTAGTCGATAATACTTATGATTGGGAGTTTTTGGTTTTTCGTTGCTCAAAACGTTTATTTTTTTATTAATATTTTTTACGTTGCTTCCAAACAATTGTGAATGAGAAAAAAACTTTTCCGTTTCTTATAAGCTTTTATTTTCAATAAATAGATTTTATGCAATTCGACATCATAATAGGCCTATTATGATGTCGATTTTAAAATCATAATGAAGCATATTATGACTAGAGCGTGTATTTTTAAGCATTTATAAAATTGAAGCGTACTTTATGGGGCAAAAAATTTGTTCAATTTACATAAAGTTAAGATTCAAATCGATTTTTAGCCTATTTAAGACTTTTTCAAAGCTAGGAAATCCCCTTGAAGTTCAAATTCGCTACTTATTTCCAAAATGGTGATAAGAAAAAAAATATCCCTCCCACAAAGTATGCTTCAAATTTATAAATGCTTAAAAATACACGCTCTAATTATGACACTAGATTTGAGAAAGTATAAAAAAAAATGTTAAAACAAACAAAAAGCATGGCATACTACCAGGATTTGTAATGAATTTCAAAGCGTGCAATAATAAATTTCAAAACGCACGCATTTCAAAAAATACAAGGCAAAAATAAGCAGAGCATACTACGAAGTTGTATAATAAAGAATTTCAAATTATGAATCTGTCAAATAAAAATAAAAATTTTCTTCACAAAAAAAAAAAAAAAACGTTTTCTTAAATTTAGGTTAAAATCTAGTTTGAAATCTTATTGCATAAAATATTGTTCGGCACTCGTGTCGAAACTCAGCTTTTTTCGCACTCGTGGTATTGTAAAACTCGGCTGCGCCTCGTTTTACAACATTTACCACTCGTGCAAAAAAAAGCTTCATTTCGACACTTGTATCGAAAATATCTATTAATTTATTTCGTTAAGAGAAAAAATATATGTGTAGTGGTATACTGAAGATACCATTCTACTGATATCATTAATAGCGCTGCTGATCGCGGTGGTTATTAGGTAAAGTAAAAACAATTTATTGAAAAATAAATGTTATAAGCAACGGGAAAATTTTTTTCTCATTCATAATTGTTATAAGGCAACGTAAAAAATAGTTATCGAACGATTAAAATTATGAGCAACGGAAAAAATTTTTCATTGCTTGAAACTGTTATCTTAAAATGAATTTTTTTAAATAAAAACTTTAATAGTTATAGTCCAATTTTTTCCCTAATTTCTTAGAACTGTTATGTCTCTGAAAAAAAAACTTCTTTGAATTTTAAATTCAGACAAAATTTTTCACAAAAAATTAAATAAACATTCAATAATTCTTTTCAATGTATTCGCGTTTTCGTGCCACTTTCTACACCGAGAGAAAAAAGTAGTTATATTAACTGAAAAAGCAGGTTAAAATAACCGAGTTCACCGTTAATTGTTAGTTTATGTGTGTTAGCGGTCAATTCAACAGTACAAACACAGTTAATAAGGATATAACTACCTGATGGTTGATATAACTGTCTCGCGGTTAAATCAACTGTCACCAGCGACTGGGGAAAAAAATCTATTTTTTGCTTTGACTTTTTTGTTATCATCTTTTATTAATATTTTTTTTTTTATTAAATTATTATATTTTTTCTTTATTTATTTGTTTCTATTTAAATATTTTTCTCTTTCATCTCTTTAAATTTTCTCGCCTCGGCCGAGTCTTGAACCGCTGACCTCCACTTCTTAACTATTACGCTAAACGAACGAATTTAATTTAATGGTCAAAATGCTCACTTGAGCTTATGGTTGCTCAAGTTTTGGGGAACGTGCTTAACGAATTGTTTCACTCCCAAAATTTTTTGCTTGAAAATGAACCATTAAAAAAAAAATTAAATAAATTAAAACCCTAAAAACTTAGGAGAAAATTTTTGTCTTCCAAAACAACTACACTCTGACAAAAAAAAAAAAATCCAGTAAAATTCCCGCCGCCAGCAGGGATAGAACCCCGAAGCTCACGACTGTCGAGTCACAGTTTAAAGCACTGAGCTATCGAAAACTCCGGAGACGGTTGATCAGAATGCGAACTTATACGTCTAAGTGAACGAAAGCGAATTTGAACATAAAAAGTAACTGTTTTTCAACTGTTCATTTGACTGCCTTTTTCAGTGCATTTAACGCGTAATACAGTTTATTTGACCACTCTTACTTTAACTGTTCTAAGTAGTTGATTTAACTGTTGTTATTTCTCTCGGTGTAGCTATTTAAAAAAAAAAACACCTCTGAGTATGACCTTAAAATTAAAAGAAAAATTGTATTCTAGTCCATTAGAACTTGAGATATCATGTGAAAATTTTCCTCATTACAGCAGCACAAGGACTCGTGTAGAGGGGTGATTTTTGGCTTACAAACACCCCCTTGAATGCTAAGAATCTCCAAGTAGCAAGACAAAAGTCTCACGATATAGATATATAGCTCTTTTAAGAGCGGAAAGTCCCCCTTCGAAATAATTTTAGTCGAATGGATTTGGTTGTTAGCTCGCTAATTAATGGAATTATACACTGATGAGCGAACGTAAGCATGATTTTTGTTTTTTTTTTTAAAGAGCGCATTGTTATTCACAGTCCTTTTGATTTTAGAACAGAAAAAACTATAGTGGTATTCAAGCAGGCTCGGAAATAGCTAGGTGCAAATTTTGCGCGCGCAAACTTTGTACTATTGCTTGAACGACCCTAATGCAAAGCGTGTGTAAAAATTTTGCGAAAACAGCTGGTTTCAATGTTTTCTTTGGTGAAAGAAGGAGAAGCGAATATCGCGCATATTTTGCGCATCACAGTAGGCGTGCAAAATTTCCGAGGCTTCGGAAACTATTTTTCATACAAAATAATTTCCGAGATCGCGAAATTTCCGAGGGAGCAAATTTTGCGTACCTGCTTGAATACCACTATTATCAACAGAAAAATGGTTGAGTCAACAACATTATTGGTCGATTTGAAAAGAAATGTGTTTAATTACTCTTCATTACGTTGTGTATAATTCTTATTTGTTTTATAAAATATGACATAACATGTTTATACATCTTAGAACATTTTAAGCATTGCGAAAGCAGTAACACGACAACGGAGTGACAAAATCGGATGAAGTCCATCCGATGGCTATTTTTGGGGTTATGCTCAGCTGAGGGCTATGTGGCCATTTGCTTTGAACTTGAAAAAAATTTGTTCCAATGTTACTTTTTTCATAGGTATTTTAGTAATTTTTTATTTTTTTATTTTAGAAATTAACTTGTCATTTCATTTTTGTCGGTGGTTAGTTCAAAAATTTCAATTTAACTGCATTTTTGAAAATTATCATTTCAATTCAACCTGAAATATAGTTGATTCAAAAGGAAACTTCTTTATTTTCCCCACAAGAAAAATTGTTCAAATTAAAAATATTCCTCACTGAAGCCGTTTTTTGTTTGTTTTTCCTTTTGAATTGACCAATTTTCTGGTTGATTTTTTTCTCAGTGTATATTTTCCTTTGGCCAGCATATTCTTAAAAGTATAAACTACAAGGAAAACAATATATCTTTTAAGCCTGATTTTTTCACAGCCTGAAGCCTGAATTTCACACTGCATTGTCCCCTTTAAAAGGCGCATACCCGAAATAAATTGACTAAACAGTGAATTATTCCGTACCCTGCTAAACAGTAGGTACAATTCTATTTGAGAAAAAAAAAAAAAAACTCGAGCCCGATGCAGACGTTCGCTTTCTCACGTGCGGCATTGATATAAAATAGTTGAAATAATTTTGATTGATTCAAAACAGTGAATCAAAGACTCTCAGCTCAATTGATTTCCTTACGAGATAATGCAAAATTATTTTAGTCACGTACGCCTTGACTCGTTCACTGCACCGCAGACGGCCTTGTAACATTATTGAAATAATCCGAATCGATTCCGCCCAATATCAGAATTCCAATGCGAATTTTCCGCTTACGTTCCAATTTATAAAACTGATTTCAGAACCCTTCAAAGGGGGTTCTAAAAATAATAGATGTTTATAATAACGGACGTCCGTAAATATTTTGAATTTTAACGTTAATCTCCCCTCGAAAAAATTTTCTGAACACTATCACCTTAAATGCGAAAGTCTAAGCCTCTAATTTGTCTCTTAAAGGACGATTTATACCTGCGCACTTAATCATCATGGCGGTGTAGAGGCGGATGTAACAGTTTCACGCCTGACTTCCGGCATGGAGGGAGTCCAAAACCATGCAATCGCGGGTGATGGGTATTATATTGTCTCTGGCGGAGCTTCCTCGTACTACACTTACGTCACAATGTTAAATACAATTCGGCAGAAAGGATTCGATGTCACACTGCGAGATATCACCGATGAATTGGGTGTTATTTCGATACAGGGTCGCAAAAGTCGTGAGATTCTACAGCGAATGATCGGAGCCACTATCGAATTATCGGATGAAATCCTACCGCCGAATAGTACCTTGTCCGCAAAATGTAATAGTATTGATGTGCGGATCCTGCGCGTAAGTTTCGTTGGTGAACTCGGCTATGAATTGCATGTCCCGAAGGAGAGCTGTTCAAAGATCTATAACGAACTGATGGCAACTGGAAAATCTGATGGCTTACGCAATGCTGGCTATCGTGCATTGTATTCTTTGAGCAGTGAAAAAGGCTATCACCTGTGGAGTTTCGATCTGCGGCCAGATGATACGCCATTGGAAGCCGGATTGGGTTTTACTTGTCGCAAATCGGATGGCGTCGAGTATCAGGGTCAAAGTCATATTGAGAGGCAACGCGTTGAAGGCATCAAAAAACGTTTGGTGTATCTGACAATTAACGATCAGATTCCAATATGGGGTCTTGAAGGAGTTTATCGTAATGGCGAAGCCGTTGGATTCCTCAGGCGCGCCGAGTATGCCTATGCATTGGGAAAACCTTTGGGTCAGGCATACATAAAACGTCCCGACGGAGGAGTTATTGATGGAAACTATATTAACACGGGTGAATATGAGATCGATATTCTGGGAAATCGTTATAAGGCGCAGTGCCATTTAAGGAGTCCCTTCGATCCTGAAGGTAAACGTATTTTGGGAATTTATAACTAGCTCGATACTTCTATTGAAGGAATCAATTAATTCCACTACGTGAAGGTATATATATGTATACATATACTTAGAAACATATACATGTGTATGTATATGCATATTGTGTCATCCTTTTGCTGAAAATAAAAAATAAAATATAAAAAAATTATTCAAGGCTTAAATGTAGGTATCCAAATCAATAAGTTTATTCTTTTCTTTTCCAAGAAGGATTGCTACTTACTTCTATTTTTTGAACATCTCGTCCAAACGATTCAAGTGGCTCAGGCTTCGGCTGTGCACGGCGACTTTCTCGTAGAGAGTGAGCGGCATAATAAATTACTTTCACTCCACCGAACGATGGCAGCCGGTTGTGAAAGGTGTTCGACAACAGATTCGTTGAATTTTTGAAGAATTTCTTAAGTGCTTGTGGTTTTCTAAATGAAAACTAATTGCTCAATTTCGATAAATTAAAATGTTATGACATTTAGGGCCCTATTCCAGTGATTATGTGTGTGTGTCGCAAGCAATTCGAGATTTTTAGGGTTAAAATTGTGAGTTTGTTGGTAGACACTTTGTCGCCGTTGAGTCTAAAGAGAACGATCATGCAAATGAAGAATGGAAATTTTTATAGGTATGTACATACATACATATGTATGTACATGTATATCTCCGAATCGGATGAAAAATATCAACTTAATTTTATGCTCTAAATATAAAATCAAAACACGTAGAGCGCATGGATTCTAATGGCTTTTGGATTGTTTCGTATTCGAGAATTCTGAAAGTAATGTCATAAATTCTTGGAAAGAGCTGCAACTAAAGACTTCAGCCAAAATATGGCAAAACATTCCCACCGATACTAATTCGTTGTTCCTTATTTTATGGGTTGATTGATTCAGACCTGTTAAATCCCGATTAAGATTAATAATCATGAATTATTGTTCTTTTTTTAATCCATAATCATTATTAATTTAACTTCTTGAAATTTTTGATTATTAATGATTGCGATTACCAAATAATTGTGAAATAATCAGGACTATTTCAGATTAATGAAAAAATCAGAAAAAATCAAAAAATAATCAAAAAATAATCCCGATTAATTTTAGATTATTTTTGAATATTTTTGATTTTTTTTTGGATTATTTTTGATTTTTCCTGATTATTTTTGGGTTTTTTGATTTTTTTGATTATTTTTGATTTGTTCTGATTTTTTTATTAATTTTAATTATTTTCAATTTGTATTTGAATAACATCGTTTTTCCAAAGTTTCCCTATAGTCCGTGGGACCGGCAACGGACAAGTGAATTCACCGGCCACCTGTGGTTAGGACCACCCCTCGTCAAACCACCGGCAATACTTTCGAGAGGCGAATTTTACATTGCGATGTCATAGGCAAGGACATATGGGCCCCTCGCTGTACTACATTTAATTATATTCAATTTTACCCGTCACTACTGCTACAAATGAAAGGTCTTTCTCAACATTGCGTCGTCTCAAAACGTACCTCAAATCGACAATGTCTGAATATCGACTAAATGACCTAGCCTCACTGAATATACATCGTGAGGTTGAAATTGACGTGGAAACGATTTTGGAACACTTTTTTTCTGTGCCTCGAAGGGTTTCTTTGTTACATGAAACTCACCAAAACTGAATTGTTTTAATAAAGTCATTCAAATCGTTACTCTTGATTTTTAACCACTTGTTTTGATGAATAGAAAAAAAAACCCCCCCCTTGGACAATTCCTGCGCACGGGCCTGGAGCCATGGATATACTAGGCAACAGTAAACTTGAACTTAGTCTACTAACCGGTTTATTGACTGGCCATGGACCAGTCAAATATTATCTGAAGAAGATCAGGGACGTTGTGAGAGAAATAGTGCTCCTTTTGGGACCAGTTTGCAACTATACCCTAACTAGACTAGTTGTAATCAGTTTTTGGAAAAAAGAAGATAAAACTATCTGACACAGATATCTGCCGACTCAGCGAAGAGCAGTGCGAAACTGCTGCGCACATGCTCTACGCTTGTCCAGCAGTCGCAGTCAAACGACTTAAATGCCTAAACAAGGCTTTCCATACAGCCTGAAAAGGTAAAAACACTTAGCCCCAGGTCAATATTAAGACTTATAAAAAGCCTAATATTGAGCTGGCGTTAAATCAACAGAGGATAGCATAATAGGCCACTTATGGTCGCAGTGCGTAATTTTCCTCACTAATAATAATAATAATTTTTGTTTTAAAACTTAACTCTAGGTTATGCCATCAATTTTTTTTTGAGATCCATTACATTCCGCGCATTTCCCCGCAGGTTGAAAGGTAAGGTCCTTCTTTTGTTTAATTTGCCCTGTTGCTTTTTCCTACCTAATCGTTCCAGAGAGTTTGTCTTTAGCGGTTGCGTTGACAGATTCTGAAAGAAAGAAAAAAAGGGGGCGGGGAAAGGAAAGAATTAAAATTTGCAAGCGACTAAATAATTTTGATTTTAATATATATTTTTAATGAAAAGTAATACTCCGAATTATATTCTAAAAACAGCCAAGGAAGAGAGAGGGGTACTGTTCTCTATCTTCTCCGGCCGTCCTTCGCCGTTAAAACAAAATGTGTTTGCGGCATTTGTCACCTAGTATGGCTTTTTACACAAGTCATTTATTGACAATCAATTCTTATTTTTATTGGCTTTTATAGTGCATTTCCATATGGTGTTTAACTCGCGTTTAAGCGTTTAGGGCCCTAAACGAGGTGTTAAACTCGTGTTTTGCCATACAAAAGTTAAACGCGATAACGAAGTGTTTATCTCTTTAACACCTCATAAACACTTTCATCGATAGGAAAAAAATCGATTTATCGTATCGGAATTTCATGCATATCTAACTGTCATAAGAAAATCAAAACAAAAAACAAAAAAATGTTGCCAAAAGCAAAACTAAAAATTCCCTACAAACTACAAAAAATTCCCTACATTTTTTTACACACGGAAAAATTCGAAAAAAAATGTATAATATGCGCAAGGCATAATCTTGTATTGTATGATTCTTGGTAGAGTATCGATGCTGAACGATAGTTTTTACCAAAAATAGTAAAATTAAGGTTATGGGCCATGTCACAGAAATCGATTTTAAAACCGTGTAAAAATTATAATCCTCCTAAATTCTTTCAGATATAGTTTTTTCTGGGTTTTCCACTTCCAACTCCACGAGACGAGACGTTTATTTTGTCGCTTTTATTGATCGACAAGAAACTATATTCAAAATATCTCTTAATATTTAAGAATATACCACGAATTCCCTACATTTTGCCGAATTTAATAATTCTGTCCCTCTTTCCCTTCAAGTGATTTTCTTACAAATGGCAACACTGCTTGCAATTGTAAATAAACAAACAGCTGTCAAACTTAAACACCTCGCATACGTGGAACCGCTCGAAGTGTTTAGCTAAACATCTCACAGTTAAACACCATATAGAAACGCGCTATTAGAGTTACATCCGTCCTTCCACGTTCAGAGGGTACAAAACGATCTATCGAGTTTGTGCAAACAAAAAACGCTCAATTTTTCTCTAAATTCCCGCACTTTGCTCGCCCAAAAAGCGAGAATTGACGTCAACAATTGACTAGTGTAAATGGCCTCAATTAGTTTTTTAGATCAAACCAACTTTGTCGCCTAATATGAACGGCCAATGTCTAAAAATTTGAAATGATCGATACTATCGATCCTGGCAGCTCAACTTTAACGGGGCTGCGTTCAATTAGTTCGAGTTTTCTAGAATTCAGTGTGTATATAAAATTATATTAAAACATAAATCCACATGGATAAAATAAAATCAAACAATAATAAAACTAATGATCTTTAAAAAAAAAATTGTTGCTTGTAGCAAACTATCGGTTAAAACATAATCGATAGACAAAAATATTGAAACTATCGAGACGTCGATTGTTTTCCAGCTCTACAGCGAATGGACGATTGCTGCAAATGTCATTCAAAAAATATTGGATCAATCGAAATACTTCATTCTCTAGAGAACTTTAAAAATTGTCATTTTGAAAACTAAATTTTTAAGAAAGAAAAAAGGAAAATGAATGCCATATTTCTTGGCAAGCCGCAAAATTTTCGGTCATTTACTTCACTATTGCGAGGCCTTTCATACAGAAGTTATGCAACGGAGGCGAGCACCAATGGCCAAATGACCATGTCCCAAGAGGTATTAACGAACAATACTTCGCGGCTGTTAACAACTCAGGTAGCACGATTGGAGCGATTACCTCCTCCAGAGTCATTGTTGACGAACATTATTTCGCACTACAAGACTTCCGGCTACGTTCAATACGAACAGTGCCAGAAATTGGTGGATTCATTGGAGGACGAGCCAAGCAATGAGCTTCTAATGAAGGAAAATATACAATTTTTGCTACATGCATGCGGAACTCAAATTCCAGCTCAACGTGCTGAGAGACGTATGCATTTATTCCAACGTTTATGGAATGTATTAAAAGAGCAAAATCTCTTGACCAAAGAGGAGTATTTACGAAAATTGCAAGTGCTACAGCACAATCAGCTGCCTTTGGATGATCTAAAAGATTTCTTAAACGAAATGGCAACTGTTAGCACAGAGCCAGTGGAAACACCGGCGTTATTTAGTGAATTGTTAAACGTTGCCTGTAGCAGTGGTAACATGCAAAATGCAATGGAAGTACTCTCGGCCATGAGAGAAAGAAATTTCGCATTGACAGAGCAAAATTTCAACGCGCTCATCGTGGGTCACGGACGGAATCATGATCTGAATGGTATAAAAGCAACATTGGATAATATGCAGGCTGCTGGTATGCTGATTACCATGGAAACGCAATCAACTTTGTTTAATGCATTCATTGAATCGAATGAGACATCAATGGCTTGGGATATATTGAAAAAATTCCATGGTCAATTTAATGAGCAGCAAGTCCTTAAAATGTTACATACTGGAGCACATTTTGGAATGGAAAGTGATATGATAAAATTTCTAGTGCGCGAACTACCAGCAGAGTATACCAGTGGACCAGATATTGATTTCGAATTGCGTCAATTATGCAATGAGCTTGTACACAATGGGTGAGTAGTTATCATTCAATGAACTGTTTGTCTTAGCTGTTTAAAAAAAATGTGAAACTTATAAGGCGATTCTCTTGCAGAAAGTTCGATATTGTCAAGACCATCGTTTCAGCAATGCCGTTACCGAAATTCAGTGAAAATCAAAGCGTTGATACTTATGCAGCCAGTGTCCTAGCTGAACTTTTTCGAGCTGAATTACCCGAGGCGGAAATTATTAATTTCGCTGAAGCCCTTAGGAAAAGTGATAAAAATTCACGAGCTTTACATGTGGTTACCGAAATCGCTATGCATCGAAATCCTCCTTCTGCATTGGGTTACTTAGAAGCATTGTCTAAAAACGAGCCATTGCGTTCACACTATTTCTGGCCATTGATTATGTACAATTTCCGAAAAAACGGCGAAATCGGAATATTAAATGCGCTTCGACATATGAGACGACTGAAGACCAGTTGTGACAATGAAACCTTAAATATTTATATACTTCCGCATATGCAAACAACTTTGGAGGATCCTGTGAGAGCTGTAAGAAAACTCATTGATACGGGTATTAAGACATCATTGTTATTAACGCCTGTAGTGCGTCATTTGCTTGGCCAACAAAGAATTTACGAATCACTTCAAATATTGGAAAATTATCCCAATAAATTAGGTTCATACGATCAATTGCTGCCTGCACTGCAGCAATTGTCTGTAAATGTACGTGCAACAAAACGATATCAACAGTTCGCGAAACTTTTAATGGAACTCTTTAAGCATAGTGAAAATCCCAAAGAGGATTTTATTGGTGAAGTTTTACTAAACATGTTGAAAAAGCAGGAACGCCTACAAGGAGACTTGCGTTCTTTTCAAAGATTTTTGAATGAAATGAAAAGAATTGGAATTCGAATTTCACATGGAGCATTCAACGGCTTGGAAGACATTTTAAACAATATCAACAGCAAGAGCGAAAGCGAAAGCGAAAGTAAAATCGATGAACAACTCTTTAATGGTATTCTACGAATGCTTCAACAGATGAAGGATCGAAATCTTACGCTCCCACAAAACGCACTAGGTGGAGGAAATGCCAATTCTTCGTTCGTCAAGCATCCAAGAGATATGACGCTAAACGAATTGGAATGTCATCTGATCGAATTAGAATCGAAGAGCATGAATGCACGTGGTGTTCTACGTCGTTTACTGCAACTGTACGTACGAGATAATTGTCTCGAGCGTGCGTTGGAAATAAAACAAAAATGTGATAAATTACATGTACAAGAGAGTCCCGGTATGTTGGCAAGCATATTTGACTTGTACATTAAATTAGGTGATCTTCCGAAAGCGGAAGAATATTTAGAACGTATACGTAAGACATTTCCCGGCTTTCAACTTGATGAGCATAAGTTTATCGACTACGCAGCCTTACTTGTACGTGAAGATCAATTGGAAACCGCGCTATCCATTTTGAGTGAGAGATCAGCACAACAACGAATCAGTGGCGGCGATTATGTCATCAAAAATGTATGGAACCTCTTGACGAGCGTTGCTCAGTATGCTGCACGGCAAGAGCCAAAACTGCCGGCAGAAAAAAATCTTACACTTGAGATCTTTGACTTCCTACGCAAAAATGGTTATTGCAATTCACACAACGCTGTCCTCGGACCGATTGTTAGAGAATATTTATTACGTGGTGACATTAAGTCAGCAGTTTCCGAATCTATTAAATTTGCGGAAAAATACAAACACACGCCGTTACAATTTGAGTTGCTCTCAATTTTGGTGCGACTTTGTAATAAAGTTCCAGAGGAAATATTACGTTTTCCTCTTCAGGATGGAGAGGCACAACAGCTTCTAAAAGAATTCACCGAAACAGTATCGAAAGTGCACGGTACGACCAATATGAATAGTACACTTGTTCTTGCCTTTGCGGAATCAGGCACGGATAACCAATTACGCCGCCTCCTAATAAATCCCGAATTCCGGGTTAATCACGAATTGCTGCAAAAGAATTGTATACATCTGGGCAAGGAAGGTGCTGTGCGAACATTGCTCCGTTTGGCCAAAGGAGCACGATCACTCAATCATGCGATAAATGAACAGAAAATCTACGATTTACTTTTGGATAACTTCATTAAATCCAATGACTATACGGCAGCTATTGATCTCTTCGAACGTTTAGACGCTGACGACGATTTAAAAATTTCTTCCGAATTTGTTAAGAATCTAGTCAACTTATTGAAAGTCAATAAGGTCGAAGTGCCTAATAATGTTGCTTTGAAAGCCTACATAAACCGCGTTAAAGTGTAGTAACATATTCTATTGTTTTTAGACTCCTGTAAATTGTTAGTGTTAAATTTATTTAAAAAAAAAAAACTTTAAAACTACAAAACTGTAAAAAAAAAAATCAGGTAAAAAAAAATTAAAAACAAAAAATTCAGAAAATCTTTTAATGAACACAAACGAATGGTCGCACAAAATATTTGCCAAATTTTGCGTCCTCAAGTGGCATTCTAAAGGCGTTTTCGATTGTTCTTTTAAATTTTTTTTTTTTTATAAATTCTCATAGAGTACATACATACAATTTTTATATTAAACAAACAAAAATTCGACTTATTCCTTATATATTCTCAAGTACATTTTTTCATTTTTTAACAATAAAGTTGCTTATTTAGTCATCCATATAATCTTCATCATTCTCGTTATATTCACACACTGTCCCATACAGTTTATTCCATTCCAAATAGGGAGTTAAATCACCCTTTGCAACTGTGGGTCGGACAGTGCGTAGGGAAGCGCGTATGTCAGATTTGTTTACAGGGCGCACCTTAAAAAAAACATTAATAAAAAATAAAAAAACCGAACGAAATGGTTATAAATTTTCTCACTCTATCTTCAGTGCATGAAATCAGTTCGCTGTACGGAATGCCACGTAAGGGTTTAAGAGCGCTTCATGCAACAAGGATTTAAGATCAGCGCAAGAGTAGCCGTCAGTAAGATTCGCAGTCTCATTGATCTCGATTGTCGTCAAGTTGTGTTTCACTTTTTTCAATAAATTTTTTATCATCTGTATACGTGCATTTAATTCTGGCAGTGGTATGTAGAGTCGTCGCACTAGACGACGACGTGCTGCTTCATCTAACTCTTGTGGCCGATTAGTTGCACCGACCACGACTATACGATCGTCTTCGGAAGTTGTTGTGCCATCCAACTGAACGAGAAATTCGTTCTAAGTAAGGACAAAGCAATAGACAGGAATTTAAATATACGAGTGTTAATTTCGAATTATTTTTATCTCAAAAGAACCACTCACTTTCAAACGCCTTGTGAATTCTTGTTCGCCTTCACTTCGCTTACAAAGCATAGAATCGATTTCATCAATGAATATAACCTGTCAGTTAAAAGTTTAAATTTATCTCAAATTCTCTTCTGTGTGTGCGTAATTAATAATCTTACTGCTGGCTGATGTACTGTGGCAACTGCAAAGAGCGCTCGTACCATTTTTTCACTCTCACCCACATATTTGGACGTAATGGACGATGCGCTAATACTGAAGAAGGTCGATTTAGATTGCGAGGCTATGCAACGTCCGATGAGTGTTTTTCCTGTGCCAGGTGGTCCGAATAGTAAAACACCTCGTGGCGGACGTCGTAAGCCTCTATAAAGATCCGGACGTAACAGTGAAGCAATAACAATTTCCTCAATCACTGACTTTGCATAGTCAAGACCGGCAATGTCATCCCAAGCTTTAATTTAGGAATTCCTTGATATATTAATATACTTCCAACTGATAGTCCAGCCAAATAAAAATATCAAACAACAAAAAATACTTTGTGGACTGGTCTATTGTATATTTCATACTTACATACTGGCTCTTGTTTTCTCATGATTTCACTTTCAATTAACTCAACCATTTTGGGATCAATATTCGATAGACGAGGATCTTTCGGCGGAGGTGGTGGCCTAAGGGGATTTCATACGGATATCTATCTGTCAGGTCTGACAATCTTATGTACTCATACTTACTCTTCAGTTTGTTTTGGAGCTGTAACAACATGACGACGAAGTCCAAGTCTTTTTCCAACTGTCGGATTGTATGAATTGCTAGTGTTTGCGCTGGACTCTGCAGGCGGTAAACCAGCATGGCCATATTTCTATAAAGTTCAATAACAAATTATAAATAATTATTGTGATATTTCAAAATTTCCTTACTTTTATATTTTGCACAATTAGCTCTTCCCTTGCGGTTCTAAAGCCGCTATAAGTTTTAGTTTCTGTATTCTCTATTGGCTTTACTTCTTGTATTGGTGGCTCGCGTTGTGGCTTCAAAAAGCTTCCAATCGAAGATTGCCTCAATGGAATCGTAGTGGAAGGCTCTGTAAGACGACGTAATCGCCGAAGTTGTGTTTCGGTTATTTCATTTTCACGACAACTTTCATACCTTCCGGAACAGCCACGAAATTCCAGATTCTCCACTACAGGGAATTTCTCAAAATCGGAAGCAGTGCGCTTAACGTTTTTATTTTTTAATAATTCTTCCATTTTGGACAGTCTACGATTGTCTGTCGTTTCTTTAGTTTCAGTTTCTGCTAAATTGTAATAAAACTGCGCGCACGCGCCAATCTTGGATGCTTCAGACCTAGATTAATAGATCAATAGATTAGAAACTAAATTATTTTTTAAATACAATTTTTACCTTTTATTATGTTCTTCATGAATCACTCCTTCCAATATGTCATCAAATTTCAAACGTTTGAGGTCCTGAAAAATTTCAGAGCCTCGCGAAGAATTCATAACTGATTCAAGTCGAACGCTGAATATGTGCGCGCCAAAATATCAAAAGTGTTGTTGAAAAGGCAGCTGTGTCTCGAACTAGAGATGGGAGAGTGTCGTGAAATTTCTGGTGATACGAACACGACGCAGCACGATGTGTTCGTGTTACAAAATCTGATTTTGTGCGTGTTCGTGAGTATCTGTGTTGACAAACGCTGAGAAAAAAATTATATAAAATCGTTGAAAAATAAATAAAAAATATTTTCCTCACTAAAAAGATTATGTGTGTCAGGATTCGTTCGTCTTTGAGATTTGGCATTCGTGTTCGTATCGTCCCGTGCTACAAATATTCGACACGCGCTCATCTCTAAGTCATTAAGGCAAATATACACTGTGCACTCAATTTTTCTTGGCTAGTTGATAGCTCAGTATCAGGGGATGGTATAGTTTTAAGGTCGACAAAAGGCATGTTTTCACGATTTTTTTGTGGAGACATGAATAATGTTGGTGTATTTATTTCATATTCATCTTATAACGTCTAATAGGCTTTTCAGACTTAGTGCTAAATCACGTGATTTAGCTAAATCATTCAAAGCTAAATTATAACTGTTCACACAAATTCGATGTAATTTAAGTTGACAGCTATCAGCTGACAAATAGAAGAAGATGAAAAGTGTTTATTTGATTTTCAAAATATGACCGCCAATATGGAATTTGGAAAGTGGTCAATTGCTTTTTACAATTTTATGCAATTAAATATTTTGGAGCTGATGTTCAGTGATAACAGCGATTTGGAAAACATTGAGATAGAGATGTGACAGATGTTTTGTTCAAAACTATCGATATTTCGATGAAAACGCGGGGTTGCATATTGCTTTTGCGTAATTTAGTGCGTGATTTAGCTTAAATCACGCCAGAAAGCGTGATTTAGTTTGACAGTTTTTGTATAGGTAAAATACGAGATTTAGCTCTAATTAACGAATGAATGCTAAATCACGTGATTTAGGCTCTGTGTGAAAAGCCTATAAGGTATCTTTGGAGTAAAAAATGCGACTATCGCTTAAAAATTGAGCTTCACTGACTTCAAAAAAGTCGTTTTCCAAAATCGTTCGTTCCAAAATAAAATTGTTTTCTTCCATTTTTTTCAATTAATTTTCCGCTCGCTTTTAAAAAATTTTTCCGCTCTCCGTTCGATGTTCAGTCGTTGAATATTGCGCACAAATGAGGGTTGAACCAACATAGATATAGACTTTCAGACACACCGTCTAACATCGTTACGTGCTTGACCAAAAATTCAAAGATTTTGATTTTCCGTCAGACATCGTAGGTGTACTCTTTCTCACTAACACACGCTTAGAGTTGATACAACATTTGACGTGTCTATACCCCCTATAACATGAATGAGTGTTACCCGTAATGCACGATACTCGATTGCACTCACACACTTACGAAAAATCGTGCTACACTCACACATGCTAATGATTTTATTCAACAGAGTGCGACATCTGGTACACGTACACAAGATAAACAAGTATAAATTATATTCGCCTATTTACGTTTGACTAAGAGCATACGCGTATCGATACGGGTTTTAAACTACTTTAATACGCGTATCCTGCTTGAAGGACTAGCATGATGTTTTGTAAATGTGTGAGTGCAAACAAGTATCGTGTTTTGCTGTTAAAGTACCTACATACTTTGAAGTAATTTTCAATTTTTTTTTTTTTGCATGTGCTTCTTATGGGCACTTTACTTACTACACATCTGAGTGTAGGCTCTGATATGGAAATCTCCCTTGACTACACGCTCACACTCAGTGCCTGGCCAACGTATAAACAAATGTTTCGCAAAAATTAAAGAAGTACTAGAAGAACTTGGGAAGAAAATTATTGTTGGCATGGACGTTTCTTTGCAACTATCTATAAAAAAAAATTTAAAATCAAAAATATATTGGACGGTGTGTATCCTACTGACGTTTTAAAAAAACCCGAGTCACATCGTGCAGAGACAGCCTTAGTCAGTGAAAAAGCGAAACATACACAAAACAAAACGGATTGATAAGCACAAATACTCAACTAAAACTGAAGTATACAATGTACACGTATTAAAAATCGTTTGTACAACTCCTTAAATTTTTCGAAATGTTGAAAGCAGTCATACTTATTGGTGGACCTCAAAAAGGTAAATCCAGAAAGCACAATTTACACATTATCGTCATTTTAAAATTTTGAAGGAACCCGATTTCGGCCACTTTCTCTTGATACGCCGAAGCCCCTATTTCCTGTTGCTGGAAAACCGATAATACAACATCATATTGAAGCATGTGTGCGATTGTCGGATTTGAAAGAGATACTTATCATCGGCTACTATCCTTCCTCGCAAATGGAACCATTCGTTAGCGATATGCAAAACTTGTACAACATCAACATAAGGTGCAACCGTTGTAGCTTTTTTTCTCGTTGCAAATTTATATTTAATTTTGTATTTTCCTATAGATATTTGCAAGAATTTACATCACTCGGCACTGCCGGCGGCATGTATCATTTTCGCGATCAGATACGTGCCGGCAATCCGAGCGCCTTTTTCGTATTGAACGGCGATGTGTGTGCTGATTTTCCACTTGAGGAGTTGTTTGATTTTCACAAAAAGAAATCGGATTCTGCATTGGTTACAATTATGAGTACGGAAGCGACACGGCCAGCAAGCTGTGCATTATGGTTGTCTGGTTTTTGACCGGCAAACTGGTGCCGTTTCGCATTACGTTGAGAAACCCAGTTCCTATGTATCGACTTATATTAATTGCGGTGTTTATGTCTGCTCCACCGATATATTCACTCATATCGCTGCAGTGTTTTATTCGAAGGAGCAAGAGTATCAATATGCACCCTATGCGAATGCCGGCAATGGTAATGGCAACGGCAACGGCAAAGATCAAGGTCATATACGGTGGGAACAAGAGGTATTAACACCATTGGCTGGAACAGATAAATTGTATGCGATGCCAGTTGAAAATTGGTGGTCGCAAGTTAAGACAGCTGGTTCGGCGATATACGCTAATCGTCACTATTTGGAATTATATCGAAAAACGCATCCAGAGCGTTTGGCAAATCCAGGTTCGAAAATTGGAAGAGGCGATGGACATTTAAATTGCACAATACATCCCGATGTCTATATTCATCCGAGCGCAATAGTGCACGAGACAGCTGTGGTAAATAACTTTGAATTGTCCTAAATCGGAACAATTTGATTCGATTTTTGCTGTTAATTTTTGTTCTTCAGTTGGGTCCCAATGTATCCATTGGACCGGGTGTGACTATTGGACCTGGTGTTCGTATTCGAGAGTCAATTGTGCTTGAAAATGCCGTCATTAAGGATCATACTCTCGTCCTGCATTCAATAGGTAATGTAAAGTTGGTAAAGTCTTATGGGCTGATCCTGAATGAGCTAACTATTTTCATTTTCTGGAAATGCATAAACAGAAAATGAAAATTTATTTGAATACAGTTTAAAAGTATCTTAAAATAACACTCAATTACAGTGGGCCGTGGATCTACAATTGGCAAATGGGCTCGAGTTGAAGGTACTCCAAGTGATCCTGATCCGAATAAACCGTTCGCAAAAATGGAGAATCCTCCTTTATTTAATAAAGAAGGAAAACTAAATCCGTCAATAACCATTTTGGGTATGATTAAAAAAATTACCTACATATTTATAAATTTCTAACTCATCAATGATTTCTCCAAACTAGGTTGTTTCGTACACGTACCATCGGAAAAAATTCTTCTGAACAGCATCGTTCTACCGCACAAGGAATTATCGCGCAACTTTAAAAACGAAATTATTTTATAAACGCTCAAAGCTATCGTTTATAAAAAAAAAAAAAAAAAAATTCAATTAACCAGTATATCTTCAAGCACTTTTTTAACATGTTTTAATTTATAAAACGCATGATATATTACTTTTGGATTAATATTTTGTGCAATACAGTTTTACAAAAATACATATTTTTTAAATATAAATTGTGTTTTGTTAAAAAAATACAATAAATAGCTAAATAAATAAAACTATTGTTTTGATTTATGAAAAACTTTTATTACCGAATACTTTCGGTTTTTATTTTAACTGTTAATAGAAATTTAATTTTACATTTTATCAACAGTGGTGGTTCGGAGCAAAGCTTATTTAGCTCGCACATCTTCTTTTTAATAGCAATTTAATAACATGCTTTCAACGAAAGCATTCTTCAGAGTCCATCAGGAGCTTGGCTTATATCAGTTTACTGTGATGTTTTTAAGGGCACCTGATGATTCGAGCTTTTGGTCTTTAATGTTATTCGAGAGTCGAGAAATTTGAATTTCGAAATAAAATTTTTTAAAAACCTCCGAAAACAATTTTTCTTTATTTAGGCTCGTAGTCTTCAACCTAGTTTAAAGTTTTTGAAAGTTTCAACTTTTAAATGATTGTCTTCAGGCAAGTTTCAACCAGGCGTATTAGTTTCATATGAAAATTTTTGAAAAATTCTGATTGAGTTAAACTGGCACGAATTCGAAAATTTAAACTTTCGAACTTCTTGGGCCAAGTTGAAGATTATGCCCCTTTCGACAGTTGGTTTCATTCAAGTTTTATTTAAATAGCTTCGTCAAACCGATAGTAATAGGCTGTCACAACGTTGTGGACAAAATCTTTCATAAATTCATTTTAATTGAAGCTCTTTTTTTTCAATTTGTTTTCATAAACTTTTCAATTAATTAATAATTACCTCATATTTTGTATTATCTTATTAAAAAAAAAAAAAATCTATTGTTCGCCTGAGTGGTGGCTTGAACCCAAGGCCGTCGGACTGCTAAGCGTGCACACTATGACTGAGCCACGCCAGGCTGCGCGCCGGCCGCAAAAAATTTCGTATTTAAAATTCGAGGAAACCGAACTGCGCGTCAACTAGTTTCATATAAAATGTCAATAGATGCTTTACGTCATTACGTTCACGCAGGCCCGTGCGCACGGGGGATTTTGGGGGTTAAACCGCCCCCCATTGACAATAACAAATTCTTATTAAGAATCATATAGTAATATAGGGGACACTTACAACAACATCCGAATTCCGTGGTGAACTAGTGATGCCATAATTTGAGTATTCGCTCAATTTGTAACTAAACATACTTGCGTGTACATATGTTTTATGTAAAACATTGTTTATGATAGTTTATGCAATTCTGTACCCTTTTCATTCAGAAGAGATCCAAAAATATATAGTAGCATTCTAGTTATCAATATGTAATAAGTACTTGAGCCACTATTATGTATCGAGCAATTTTAGTTATGATATCACTGAATATTTCATATCAACCACAGAAGTGGTGGAATTCAAACTTTTTGAGAATCGGTCATATTCGCGCATGAGTACTCTGCTTTATCATCCTCAATAATATGAGCAAAATTTTATCTAATTTGATTTTATAAAAATAACATATTTTGCTGAAATAAAATGAGTTCTTATGAAAAACCATTGATTAACACTTATATATAGCTGATTTTTAACAGAAATGTTCATGTTACAAGATATAAATTGTTAGACCCGAACCGGAATTTTCAGGGGCGTGCTACGTTTTTGATTTTTCCATAAGAATGCATGCACAGGCCTACTTCAATTCAACACACTTGCCAAGTGCCATCTATAGTACTATATGTTAAGAATTATAAATTTTATATATAAAACGAAAAAAGACATTTCAGACAATGGGCCAAGCTGACGCAAGAAGAATTGCATGAACTGTCGCCTACTCGGCAATTCGTGAAAAATTTTACCCGTCACTACTGCTACAAATGAAAGGTCTTTCTCAACATTGCGTCGTCTCAAAACGTACCTCAGATCGACAATGTCTGAAGATCGACTAAATGGCCTAGCCTCACTGAATATACATCGTGAGGTTGAAATTGACGTGGAAACGATTTTGGAACACTTTTTTTTCTGTGCCTCGAAGGGTTTCTTTGTTACATGAAACTCACCAAAACTGAATTGTTTTAATAAAGTCATTCAAATCGTTACTCTTGATTTTTAACCACTTGTTTTGATGAATAGAAAAAAATTTTCCCCCTTGGACAATTCCTGCGCACGGGCCTGCGTTCACGTTTATTTTAATAAGAAATTCGGAAGAGAGACAGTGCTCCCACTTTTTGCTTTTGTTTTGTTGTTATTGTCAGATGAGGTTGTAATGTGTCACTAGAACCATAGTGACAGAGGAACTAGAGAAAGAGTTCACTTTTCACTAGGGCACTACCATGGCTACAGAAGAGCACATGCGCTTGGCAACAATAATAAAAGAAGTTCATGACTCTTTGCGAATAAGTACAAAGTTGTTGGGAGCCGAGAACGCTTGGACGGAGCACTTAAAAGATGAAAAGCGTCTTCACAAATATGCAAAAGCGATGCGCCAATTGGCATGTATATGGGAATGCAATAGTTCCCGGGATGATTTACACACTCGTAATGCCGTAAGTCGTGTAAAGTGGACAATTGATTATTGTTTGTCATACTTTTTTACGGAACGAATATACCTGCAAAAGCGGCAAAGAGAAGAACGTTTGCTGGACTCATTGGAAGAGTTCGACCGCAGTCAATGTAAATATTTAGATGAAATTCCGTCTGTAGTACGCGTTCTGGATGTTGGCAGCTGTTTTAACCCGTTCGCGGAAACTTCATTTTTTAATGTAACTGCAATCGATTTATGCCCGGCATCTGAGAATGTTCTGCGTGGAGATTTTCTACAAATAACAGTGGAACCAAACATAGTCTTACCAAATCGAACTTCCAAAAGCGAGGTGTCTGCGTTGCCACAAAGTTATTTTGAGTGTATTGTTTTTAGCCTTTTACTGGAATACATACCAAGCTCGGTACAGCGATTGGATTGTTGTCAAAAAGCCTACAAGCTTTTGCGACCGGAAGGCATTTTGATTATAATAACACCCGACTCACAACATGTTGGTAAGAATGCTTCGTTGATGAAAACGTGGCAATATTCCTTGGCTACCATGGGGTTCCTGCGAATAAAATTTGAGAAGCTTCCCCACATAACATGCATGGTATTTCGAAAAGCTATTGATGCACGGTTGGCACATCGATGGGCGAAGGTCCACCGGGAGGATTACATGAAAATTGCAATTGAAATTCCCCAAGACACAAAGTGGTGAAATACTCGTTATGCACCAGCGACGATGACTTAGATACCTCCGAAATCATCCCCTTCATTTGTATAGAGCTAAATAAATTTAAGTACATAAAAAACACAACATAAAAAATCTTTTATAAATTATTTTTATTTCAATTACTTAGATGGATTTCTCTGCCTACAATATGTGGCATTACACGTAAAAAGCCTAAGTATAGTTTTTATTTAATATTGAGTATATATTAGGAGGCCCTATTGACTATCGTGCTATTCGTTGGAGCATTCGATTTCATTGATCGACAGGAAAATCGAAATTCCAAATCTGGATTTTTAGGATATCATCGATTTCGATAGAATTTATAATTTCTACCAATGGACATTAATTAAATCATTGAACTTCTCATTTGGGCTAGATCGGCTTGCAGGCTAAGCTTTGATTCAACCGGCAATTGCCCTGCCATCTTTTGTGCAAAGAACGCTGACGTTGCACCAATGGCTTGTTTCATTTTCATTTCGGCAGTCGCGCCAACAGCTTGCCGCATTATGTTCGGAGGACGCGGCTTTTTTCGATCGGATTCCCACTCAGCACGATGTAAACGTTGCCTATGCTTATACATATTGGCATTCGAGAAGAAGGTCATTGGGCAATTTGGACAAGTATAGAGTACTTCGCCCGTGTGCACGGAAGTGTGCTCCTAGATAGTAAAATAGTAAAAGTAATAGAAATCAAAATAAGAAATTTAAAACAAAATGGAAAAAGTCGAAAAGCCAAGCTCAATTGAATATGTCTGTTTGAGGCTTACCCGCAAATCTTGTTTTCGCTTGAATGCCTTCTCGCACATTGTGCACTTGTACTTTCGTTCGCATTCATGATTATGGTAGATGTGTCGCTTGAGGGCACGTCCATTTGTTGAAATCTTATTACAAATTGGGCAACGGTGTTCGCCAACTGTATCCTCGTGTATTGATTTCATATGTTGCTTAAGGCCAGCCATATGCCTTAGCCAGGTGCCACATATTTCGCATTGCATAGGTACCGGTACCGGGCGTGGAACGTCGGAATGCTCAAGCTGTGTATGCTTTTTAAGAGTTGACTGATTTCGCATTTGTTTGCCACATTTTTCACAAATAACGGCACTTTCTGGATCGTGCGCATACTTTAGGTGATCTTTAAGCTTACGCTGTGTGGGAAGTCTGAAATTGAAAAGAATTCAAAATTAATATAAATAATAAAGAAATGCGAAAGCTTAAGGTTATATGATTGTTTAGATGCCTTACTTTTTATTGCACTCGGGACAGACGAATTTGAACTCTGACTTTGGTACGTGCTTTGAATAAATATGGTGCTCCAGTGCAGCTTTTGTTGTAAATGATCTCGGACATTTATCACAATGGAAGAGCTTTTTCTCCTTTGCTTCATTTGGTTGCGTATGGGTAAGTTCGTGTAGTTCCAGTGCGCGGCTCTCTTGCAATATTTTGCCACAATGTGAGCATTTAAAATGTTCTGGATTCCAATGTATCAAAACATGCTCGGCCAATGCTTTTCGAAGATGAAATTTTCTGCCACAACAAAGCATATAACCAGAATTATCATTGTGCGATGCACTGAAATGTCGTTTCATATCGCCAAAGTTTTGTACCAGTAAATCACATTTTGGACATGGAAATTTTTCAAAGAATTTTGCAATTATCTTATCATAGTCGTCTTGCTGCTGTCGCTTCCTTTCGAGCTCCTCTTTTGTCATGCGTTTCGGAGGTACTAGAGGTTTCTGGCGTTTTTTATATTTTTTCGGTTTCACAACCACTTTCTTCGGAATCTCTGCATATTTTTGCGGTGGCTCCAGGTCGGGTAGACTATCGGAATCCGAATTACTTTCACTGCTCGATGATGAGGTATCATCTGTACCAGAGTAATTTGCGTCGGGTTGAAAGTCGTCGTCATCGTTTTCTGCTTTGAAAGAATCGTTGGCTGAATTTTGCTCCTCCTTAGCGTCTTTCGGCGTTTCGATAATTTTCAATGCTTGTGTTTTCACATTTGATAAAGCAGCAAGTGCCTTTGGTGGGCGTCCTCGGCGTTTCTTTTGTGGTGTCAGTAAGTTTTCTGAAGTCGTTGCAGTTTCGTTTATTGTAACTGGTTTTGCTTTTGCTTTTGCTGCTGCTGGTGATGCTGTTGTACCTTCATCTTGTGGTGTTCTCAAATTATATTCTTCACTGAGCGAGTCCGTATTGAAATCAGTCTTGGCAACGCTTTGCAGCAGCATCGACAAAGGAAGCTCAGGTTCTGAATCATTGTCTGAACCAGAAACAAATTCACTTTTTATACGCTTGTAGGAGCGTGTTGCATGGCAATCTTTCGTTTGTCGTCTACGACGGCTGGCTCTCAGAGCACGATCGCTTAGTCCTACTGTATTTTCGATTATTTCAATTTGTGGCAACAAATCCAAGTCGTAAACTTCAAGTTTTACTTCTGTTACAAGAGAAAATAAGAGAAAATTTCACAATTATTCTAAGCATGCAAAAGACAAAGGGGTAGCGTCTTTAATTTTCCTCTAAAGCTTCGTTTTCAAGTAAATACAATTGAGTTGTCATAACAATGAACAAATTAAAAATGATAATAATCAATTCACTACGCTAAAAAAAAAAACAGCAAGCTCGAATTATTTTCCATAATTAGTTGAAAAATATCGAAAGAATTCACAGAAAATCAATTGAATAGAATTTAATGAAATGCGGATTCAATATGGAACAAAAAGAGAATACTTGCCTGGATCGTACAGACGATCACTGAGGGCCTCAGCTAGTCTATCCGTAGTATCTTCAGACTTAAACACAGTCGGCAATGGATCTGACGCATCCAAGTATGTTTGCTCAGCATTCAAAGTATCGAGATGATTGTGGGCGTCGGCTACACGCTGATAGTATTCATGGAAGTTTCGAATAATATTCCAGCATGACATACAAATATATTCCGCCGACTGTTCGTCTCTTTTGGGCTATGGAAGACATCGTTTCGATTGTTTTATATACACTGGTGTCTGAGATAATAATACATACCTTTAACCAAAAATGCTTTGAAATGATCGTGGAGCAGTTCAACTTCAATCCTTCTTCGGAGAATATGAAAATTTTCTTCCTGGCATTTTCCATACACAGCAGACAGACTACCATTTTGTTGGGCTAAGAGTCGATTTCACTTGGGATAAAAATTGTCGAACAAATTTTTGTTTAATCAACTACGCATTGTTACGAATATCCATGAATTCCATATAATATCCTTTAAAGCATTTGTTGATGCACAAATCACGAAAGAAAATATGAGAAACGAATTTGCATCTGGAGGCTTGCGTTTGCCTAGAGACGTTTTTTACCGGCAAAAATATACCCGATATGCAGGTACTCGGTTCTTCGACATTGAATTCAATTGACAATATGAAGATTTTCGCATTAAATCTTTTATATGGACATTAACATCCGAAATGCACAGGTTATCCATCTCATATGCATGTCATTCTGTGTGTTAACGCCTTGTAAATCTTTCCAATAAGTCATATTCATATTTATTAAATATATCGCACACTAATCATTAAGCCGGCACAATTCAAAATTTTTTCAATCATTTTTTTCATGTTCGCCAACACTTTACTGCAGGAAAAGGAACACTTGGAATATAACATTGATATCTATTGATTCTGCAGTTAATTAAGAATAATATAAGTTTAAAAAAGAAACTGTTTTTACAGATGTCGAGAGTTATAGGCTGTTTGCCCGAGATATGCAAAATTTTGAGTTGTGTCGATTTAGTGATAATGTGTGTGATATGTTGAGGGATTACATGACTTCAGTGTCTGGGCGTACGCCGTCTAAATACCAGGTCAGATGTATGAAACACGATTCGAAAATATCCCATTCGAATGCATGAGAAAGATAGAGAGGCATAGATTGTTCCGAAACATTTAACAAACAACCGTATCTTTCCTTCACACGTCTTTCTCTACGTACTTAATTGTTTCAAAGCATTTGTTCCTGTGTCTGACGCGACAATAATTGCCAAACTTTCGTTGACTGAGAGTTGCAAGGACGCGAGCGGTAATTTGTCTTATTTTGCCCCGCCAAATACCCACACTAAAAAATCTGATTTCAAAAATAAAAGAGTGAGAGAAAGACTAATTAGATTCGTGCGAGAGGAATTTTCCAATTTTTTCGCCGTTCATATTAAGCGACAAATCATCGGCGACAAAGTTGGTCTGATGGCGAGCGACGTACGGGGAAGAGACAAGAACGCTCCCATACCCTCGTGATCAAACTAAATTTTTCGCCGAATATGAACGGCGGCTTTTGGATAGAGTAATTTTTCAACTCGTGTAAATTCAGCGCGTCAGCATAGGTAGTTGGTAGCAGTAATGAGGCATGGAATATTTTCGAACAATTAGACAAGTTACATTGAAACATCCGTAGAAATCGTGAGCTGAATTGAGCTTCTCCAAAGCCTGACTGGAAAATGTCCCAGATCAAAAAAAAACCTAGGCTAGATACTTCTAATCAAGAATCCTTTACGAGTAAAAAAACGGGTAAGCTCTCTGTGGTACTTGTTAAAGAAAAATGTTTAAAAAACGTTCGTAAAAATACAGTTAATAATGCAGGGGCTAAAGATGGAGGTACTTCGGCAGCAGTGGTAGCAAAGAAAGGTGATGCTCCTTCTGGGAAGGATGATGGAAAACGTGCCCAAGCAAGGAAAGATCAATCAAAGGAAGTGGCAAAGAAAGCGGATGCTTCTTCTGGAAAGGATGATGGAAAACGTGCCGAAGCAAGGAAAGATCAATCAAAGGAAGTGGCAAAGAAAGCGGATGCTTCTTCTGGAAAGGATGATGGAAAACGTGCCGAAGCAAGAAAAGATCAATCAAAGGAAGTGGCAAAGAAAGCGGATGCCTCTTCTGGAAAGGATGACGGAAAACGTGCTGAAGCAAGAAAAGATCAATCAACGGCAGAGACAAAGGAAGGCAACACTTCTTTTGGATACAACCAACGCAATGCTAGCAATAAGGAAAATACCGCTACTAAAGAACAGGCAAATAATTCAAATGTTGACAATAATAATGACGTTGAAATGGTTGTTATAGAAAACGAGATAATTTGCCTTTCCGATTCGGAAGATGAGACTCCAGTTAGTAAGAGTGACGACCTGAAAAAACAACGAACTGAATCTAAGGAATCGACGGAAAATTTGCAACCAAGATCAGAAGAACAAAAAATTGATGATGAAAAACTTCCAAATGGAAAATACCCGAATCCTTTTGTAGCCCCCAAAAATAATAACGTAAACAAGATAGTCGTGAATCCAGCTGCGAACACAACTAAACCCGCATTCGCAATAGACCCAAAGGAAGCTGCATTTTTGAAAAATCATCAACTTGTTCAAAAAATAGAACTAAACTCCGATTACGATGTTACGCTGAACAGACACGGAAAGCATCAACCTTACACAAAACATGAGAAAAGAGTTATTCGGGCAATGATGCAAGATGGTGTAAACATTTACGAGGCACAGAAAATTGTTAAAGGCAAACGAACTGAAGCAGACAAACGAGAACTGGCCGAACGAGTCGCATTGTCCATTAAACTAAAAGAAGCCGTGTCAACGATACCATCAAAATTTGATAAAACTGTCACACAGCCTGTTTTTAATACGTTTCCAGCATCAATCACTAAGAAAAGTTTTACTGAACCGATCTCATCTCAAACAATCAATAAAACTTCCGTAGAGAGAGTAAAAGATCGATTTTACCCGATTGAAAGTCGCGTACAAAGTCTTGCCAATGATTGTGTGGATAAGATTAAAGCGCTCGGGACTGCTCAAGAGTCACAAAAGTCGAAAAGAAGACCCTGCAAAGTAATAATTGTTCATACACTGCATCCATTGAAGAAATTGAACGAAGAGAATATTGATAAAATAAAACATAGCTTGCTATTCGAAATTGACAAAGTTGGAAACCGTCACAGTAATTTAGGTTTCCTCGGCTGTCAGAGTGAAGATGGAACCCTAATGTTAACTTGCAGTAATGAGACTACTAAAATTTGGTTATTGAGCGTTATCGATACCCTCCAACCATTTCCGGGCAGCAAACTAAGAGCTATGGAAGACAATGGTGAGCCAAGATATTTATGTCTTACCTATTTGTCACCAAATGATGTAATGCCTTTTAAATCATTGTGTTTGCGACTTGAGAAACAAAATGATGGAATAACTACCAATGGCTGGCAACCCTTACAAGCAGTTCCAATAGCAAAAGGCGGCGAAAATATTTTATTTTCGATTGATGAATCGTCAAAGGATAAAATTGTCGAAAAAGGCGGAAAGCTTTTCTTAAATTTCTCGCAAATATCTATTAAGATCAGAGATAAAGATGGAAAGCAAGATATTCCAATGCCTAAGGGCGACGATAAAGAACAAAATATGACCTCGAACGGTAGCAAAACAACAACAGCACCCATTGAACAATCGGATAATAAAAGTCATGGTCAGACCGGCAGTGCAGGCGCTGTTCAAGGTTGGGTTGAAAAACATGTAAATAATGTCCTTCAAAACAAGACAGTTAATCCGTTTGCTGCTAAATTTAATACGATAAATACAGTAAGTACGCCAAGTTCAATTGGTAACTCATCCAGCAATACTTTCGCCGCTACAGCAAATTCAGTCAAATCAATTAATTCAGTTACTTCAGATGGTAAAGCAAATGCACCAAGTTCAATTGGTAATTCATCCAGCATACCAGTCAATATACAAAGAAATATTGGGACTATTTTAAGTCAAAGTAGATTTCCGAATGTTGTGCAATCACAAAATTTGAATACCCCAAACATATCACCTGGTATGAGGCCACAATCAAATTGGGCTGCAGCTGGATATATTGGAAATTCGAACAATTTTATACCACAGCAAATGCCGTTCCCATCTTCGATTGGTGTTGGTGGAAATATTCAAAATCCATATGGAATGGGATCTTCTTGGGCTAATCGATATCCTGGACCTTTTTCAAACCAAACTGGAAATGCACCATCTTGGAATGCTACTTTATCGGGAAATAATAATGATTCACAATTTGGAAATATGCCATCCTGGACTAGTACTGCTGTGTTATCTAGAAACGTACCGGTTGGTATAAATAACCAATATAGATACGTCAGACAAGAACCACGCCTAAATCCGCCAGTGTGTAGTTTCCCAATGAATCCTGAAAATCCTAACTTCAACAATCCAACAAACTTTGGAAGTCGTTGGCAATAATTTATTTCGTTTCATATTCATTTACTTAAAGCACCTTACTCTAAATACTCTAAATATGTAAAACTTTCATTCGAGGACTTAATTTCTATTACACTTGAATTGGTCATTTCAAAAATCTCTTAAGTTAAATTTTTCCAGCCTACAGTTTTTCTTTTGCTGTAAATGGTTCTTTAAAGGTGAATGCGTACTTTGGGAAAAGAGCAGATAAGCTTTAATATTCCTTTCTCCTTAATATTGAATTTAATTTATTGCTGAAAAATTATATTCCAGTGACTCATGAGGTTTTTGATGTGATCGATTCATTTAGACTCGGTCTTATAGTTATAAAGCTATGCATCGAATCATCATCGCTTATAGATCTCACTATGTGGGATTCGAAAAGCTCATAAGAAAGCTGGTTCAAGGAAGAATCTTCCTGACCCTTATATAGTTCGAAAAAAATGAAATTGCATTAGAAGGCAAACAATACGTCGAACCAAGAGTATTGAAATTTTTAGTTGACATCATTGCCTTGCTTAGAACTACACTTTTAATCCAAGACAGTTAACGCTAATGGACAGGTAAAGCTGTTTACGTAAGGCGTATACGTAAATTTTAAGTCGGTTAACTGTGTAGGGTTAAAGTGTGAAACTTTATTACATGGAATAAAAATTTTCTCTAATTTGAATGACCTTCAATAAGAATTTAAAAAAATTATATATAAAGTAGCTACTGAAGAATCTTGTAGTAGTAAACAATACAATATATTTTATATACCATATAAGTATGATTATTTGCAATTTATTACAACTGAAGAGTGTTTATCAAAATTTAGCTGGTAACAAGACCCTCGAAGGAATCAATATGTTTCAATTGCGGGTCTTTTATTTTCATAAATAAATAAAAAAAATAAATAAAAAAAAATAAATAAAAAAAATAAATAAAAAAAAAAAATAAAAAAAATATTAAAAAAATGCAAAACGAAATTTAGACAAAAGTTCTAATAAAGAAATATCACCTGGACATTTATTGTGTATTTTTTTTTTTTCGAAGCATCAATTCATTCATGGGGACACTAATCATAATGAGGCAATGCACAAAGCCTTCTAAAAATCCCTTCTACTTTTAGCTGGATACTAAATTCTGTTGTTTTTGTTTTCTGGAAAATGGAATTAGCACATTGCCCGTCAAATGAGCATGTTATTTGAAAGTGGTAATATTGATGTTCTAAATAGCTGTATTAAATAAGAAAGTTTGCCTTCAAATTGAACAAATCGAATCGCACTTATTTAAAACAATGTTGAATTTCGAAGATGCAGTGAACTACGGATAAATGCAACACGAATAAATGCAAAAACCTTATACATGCAAAATGCTTTGAAGCCTTTTTTATGCGTTCTCATGAAAATATGCCCCTTAATTATGATTTGATGATACGTATTGAAGAAAAGAGAATTCTTAAAAAAGAAGAGCAAGAAGGTGTGAAATTTCAAAACATGTTGTTTGCATTTATAATTTCATTGAAAAGGATTTCAAAAGAACGAGACCTTAAAGTTGGCATTCAATAAAAATATAAAATCATCAATAATTCAACTAAATACTACCGATAAGTTTCTCCATAAGAACTGATTGAAATGAAAATCCATGAAAATTTTTAAAAAACCAACGGAATTCGTATTAGAATAAAATATTTGAGGTATTTCTTTTGAAGATAGTTGGAAAATGGATTTCATGTTATTTTGGTCAACGCTTTGTAGCTATATTCCCAGGGACCATAAATCGTCGAAACCATTATAATGAGCGAGGAAAGTAGTACTCTTCGAATAAAAAAAAATAATTCAAAAAAAAAATTATAAATAGCAAAAGATTGTGGTCCAACCTTATTAGCCAGGCTGACAGTGGCATTTCACTCCGGTACGCTATCCCACTACTGCTTGCCACGGGAACTCTTGGCTGCTGGTTTTCACCCCTGGCCCGGTTCATCCCTCCTTAGCCAACCTGAATGCATCGGACTCCTCCATTGCACCCATATTGATGGCAAGCTTAGTGCGGACGTTCCGTCAACATGAACTGGCCCACTGAACAGTGCTCCCAGCCTCAAATCATCCCACAATCAGACCTCACAGAAGCTTTGATTACAGAAGTTGCCAACCTTCCAGTCGAAAGTGTGCTTACTAAACGCCTATTTAAGTTACACGGGGCATGAAGTTCGTGCGCTTGACGACAAAAAAAATAAACTTTTTTTTTTTTTTTTTTTTTTTTTGCTGTTGGAAAGCTGTATGATTTTCTTCCTAATAAAGATGAAAGCTTCTTTATTTTATTAAAAAAATAAATAATAATAATAAAAATCCGCGTGGCAAAGCGTCAAATAAATTGCCCAACAACATTTAAATCTTTATTTTTTCTTTTCTTTTCGACGTGTTTGCGAATCGTATGCGATAGTATATTATCCCGTATCCCTGTAGTCAGTTGGTCGCCTCCGATATTTTTGACAGTCCTTGATGACAAGCCCTTTCACTTGCCTACATGAACCTGGAAGAGTAGCCAGGCCTCAGTTCACATTTCCCCATTCGCTGTGTATGATTGCTTTTGCTGTTGTCTGCTTTAAGTTCGCATTCTGATCGAACATATAAGAATCTTTCGATAGCTCAGCTGTTTAAGCTGTGACTCGACAGGCGCGAAGTACGGGGTTCTAGCCCTGCTGGCGGGGAACAATTTTTCTAAATTTTTTTTTTTTTTTTTTAATTACAGGTTTTTTTGTTCATAGTTAGTTGTCTTTATTTGACCATTTGGTATTTCCTTAATAATTACACTGTGCTAGTTCAAAAAACCGAAATACTAAGTAAAATGCGCTGAGTACAATAGTGATATTGATTTATTGGGATTGGCTCAGTTAACGGAGATTTTCGCGTTTAAAGGTTGATCCCAAAAGTATGCAAGCATAATTTTGTCTTTACTTATAACATATTAGTTTCCCCAAAAATTAATTTAGATTTTGGGACTCATTTTTTATATTTGACAAGACGGCATAATGAGAAAGCACAAGGCTTGGAATCGAGAGGTCTGAAGTTCAAACCCCAAAAAAATTGAAGCGGAAAATTTTTTTTTTTTATATTTTGGATTTTTTTATTGAGTCAGTTTGCCGGATGAACTCCACACCACCCCACCCCAATTACTTTGCATCTTGTAGCAGGCATAACAGAAATTCTCAAATTTGCGGCACAGTACGATTTCTTCGCTTTTGATATCTATCTCACATTTTAAATTGGTATGGTTTGAAATATTCGTGGAATATTGAAATAAGACAAAATAAAGCTATAGCATGCAAATGTATCTTTGTTCATTAAAATCTCTCAAATTAAATATATTATCAGCGATGAATTTCTTACTTACGGCAGCGATGATCCGCAACACACTTTGTGGACGGTAAAGCACACCATCCAATGTTCAAATTGCTATATACTGGCCTGACTCTGACTCAAAAAAAAAAAAAATAATTTCCCCTTTAATTTTTTTTGGGGTTTGAACTTCAGACCTCTCGATTCCAAGCCTTGTGCTTTTCCATTATGCCGTTTTGTTAAATAACATCACAGATCTTAAAGCTATTTTTGAGAACTGTGTCTTTAAATTTAAAAAATATATTTTTTTTAAAATCGAATGTCAACAGTTTCACTTCCTCTAAAAGTATGCTTCAATTTTTTTAAAATAATTTTGAAACCGCGATATCTCAAAAACTAGAGCCAATCTAGAAAAACGGTTGATGGGACTGAATTCAGCGCCCCCCAATTATGTTTACAAGATTTGTCTCCATGTTGTCGGTAAAAAAAAGTACCAAATTCGTGCACAGTGTTATTATTATTTCCTTCTAAAAGAAGAGTTAAGTTGCCAGATTCCATATATTTCCTCCTCTTCTCCTATTAACCTTAAGCTTTCTGCTTGGAAATACATATGGGTAGTTCCACAGAAAATGACCCCTCACAGCTCAAAAATAAAATTGCCAAATTTTTTTTTTTTTTTTCGTTAATATTACACAAAATAAATGTATTTGTCATTTACCGGAAGATTTACTTTCATTTTATTTATAATAACAAAAATACGCAACTTTGAATTTGGTACAATGTGTGCGATTTTATTCTCATGAATTTCACGGTCAATTTTAGCCCTCGTCAACAGTTTTCTAACGGTAGTTTATGAACAAAACAAAAACGAGCTGAAAGCTGAAAGTTTTCCCAATGACCAACAAAAATTTTAAAGGCGAGAAGTTAAAATTAAACATTTTGTGAATTGTTTAAAAATAACCTTACTGAATGTAACGACCGTTACCCTAAAAGAACAAAAGTTTGATTTTATCGTAATTATTTTAAACGAATTCATTTTATTGTTGCAGAAAGTATGAAGGTAAAGTAAGATGAAGAATTGTCTAAGGCGAAATTAGCGTCAAAAGCCTCCTATGATTTCTTAAACATTTTTTTAAAGATGTAACGACCGTTACATTTTTTTTGTCGTTTTGTATTTGAACTGTTTTCGTCTTAAATAATTATTTATCAATTATAATTGATTGGAATCTTACTAATTTAGCTGAAAAATTAACGTTTTTAATTTATGCTTTGCAATACAAGACTTTAATGTTGACATAACTTGGACTTTATTTGCATCTGGTCATGGAAAGGGTCCAGTATATGGTATAGGGGCCTCCGTAAAAAGATACAATTATGTCCCAGCAAGCAATTATACACGCTGCAAAAGAAGCCTTTAACTTCTTTAAAACTAAAAAAACATTGGATGGTATTGCAGTATTGAACTCTGATAAAGACAAGGTAAAATCCGAAGCGGAACTTTTAAAAAAATTGTTGGGAAAATATTAAACCCATCAAAAACATTCAGAAACAGCATTATTTTCAAAAAGCGAACGTAAATTCAGTGCAATCAGGCTTAACAGGCCTATCAACTTTAAAAGTGAACAGCCTTAAACGCTTATAATATTAGGTGTAGTAAAAAGAAATCCATTATTTTTCCAATAGATGGCGTTATTTATCTGCATCTCGCGTTGTATAAGTCCGATCGTGTTCCGCTATGGGGCATTAGAAAGATGACAGTTCCTACTAAAAAAGCTTTTTTGACACTTTTTTGATTGATTGATTCAGTTTTGTTTGAGAGCTTGTCAAAGATGGACATCAGCAAAGAGAAAATTCGCTACATTTTACAGTTTTTCTTCGATAAGGGAGAAAACGCAAGCCAGGCGGCTGAAAATGTGAATAGCGTTTATGGACCTGATACTGTAACAGCCAATCATGCGCAATTTTGGTTTCGTCGATTCCGTTCCGGTAATTTCGATGTCAAGGATGCACCACGCACTGGAAGGCCAATTGTCGAAAATGTCGATAAAATCATGGAAATTATCGAGTCCGACCGTCATGTTAGCACTGTTTCGATTGCAAAAGAGCTAAAGATTGCACAAAAAACCGTTTGGAACCATTTGAATAAGGCTGGATACACAAAGAAGCTCGATGTATGGGTGCCACACGAGTTAACGCAAAAAAACCTCATAGACCGAATTTCCATCTGCGAATCGCTGCTGAAACGCAACAAAATCGACCCATTTCTGAAGCGGTTGGTGACTGGTGATGAAAAGTGGGTCACTTACGACAACGTCAAGCGAAAACGGTCGTGGTCGAAACACGGTGAACCGGCGGAAACGGTGGCCAAGCCAGGATTGACGGCCAGGAAGGTTTTGCTGTGTGTTTGGTGGGATTGGCAGGGAATTATCTACTATGAGCTGCTCCCATACGGCAAAACTCTTAACTCGGAACTCTACTGTCAACAATTGGACCGTCTGAAGGAAGCAATCGCCCATAAGCGGCCAGCTTTGGCCAATAGGAGAGGAATTGTGTTCCATCAGGACAACGCCAGGCCACACACATCGATAGTGACTTGCCAGAAGCTCCGCGAGTTTGGTTGGGAGGTTCTTCTGCATCCACCTTATAGTCCAGACCTGGCACCAAGTGATTACCATCTGTGTCTGTCCATGGCGAACAATTTTGTTGGTGAAACATTCGCTTCAAGAGAGGCTTCTGAAATTCGACTGTCTCAATTTTTTGCTAATAGGAACGAGGGCTTCTATGAGAGAGGCATAATGAAATTACCTTTAAAATGGCAACAAGTTATCGAACAAAACGGCGCATATTTGACCTAAATCGGGTCATTCTAACTATCTTAAATAAAGCCCTCAATTTAATGCAAAAATAATGGATTTCTTTTTACTACACCTAATATAACGAAGTTTATTCTTCACCTGACAGCGAATAAAATTATGCAAGAAACCGAATACTCTAATTTTACGCTATAGAAAGGATTTTCATTTATGTGTTTCCTTTTTTGTTACAGAAAATAAATTAATTTAATCACCAAAATCGTTTGACTTTTTGTAATGTAACGACCGTTACCTTTTCAAGACATTTTTGCTATTGGAAATAATTTAGTTTGGTTTGAAAACAAACCCGTTCCTTCAACAAAACGTTTCGAAGAATTTAATAAGATTTTTTACTTGGCACATTCTGTGCAAAATTTTACACAAAATGATGTTAATTTCCGAAATTCGAAAACAACACATTTATAAAGTAACGACCGTTACCTTTTCAATGGTCGAAAAAAGTATTTAAGTTAGTGTTTTTATGAATTCTTTCGATAGCTACGGATTCGTGAACTTTCGTAGGTTCGAAATTAAGAAATCCTCGTGGCATATATGCTTTGGTTGGAATTTTATTTAAGAAATCTCCGAAAATCGGTAACGACCGTTACTTTGGAAACACCCATATATATTTGAAAGTAGAGCTGGAGAAACAATCGATAGCACTATCGATGGTCTCAAACAATCGTAAACATCGATGGTTTTTGAAGACTATCGATTGTTTTGATTCATGGACATTTACTTTAGCATTTGAAAGGTGGTGCTGGCGGTGACAGAGGGCTTTCTTCTTTTTGAAATGGACGGTTTCCTAAAAATGCCTCAATTTAGATTAGGGCAAGCCGCTCGAAATTTTTTTTTTCGATTATCAAAATTATCGATTGTCAAAATTATCGATAATCGAAACTATCGATGATGATGGTGAGGTTGGTGATGCTGACGATGATGGTGAGGTTGGTGATGATGATGGTGAGGTTGGTGATGATGGTGAGGTTGGTGATGATGATGGTGATGATGATGATTGTTATGATGATGGTAAGGTTGGTGATGGTGATGATGGTGATGATGATGGTGATGATGATGGTGATGATGATGGTGATGATGATGGTGATGATGATGATGATGATGATGATAGTGATGTTGGTGATGGTGTTGATAATGGTGATGATGGTGATGGTGAGGCTGGTGATGATGATGGTGATAATGATGGTGCGGTTGGTGATGATGATGATGTTGGTGATGATGATGGTGATGATGATGGTGATGATGATGATGATGATAGTGATGTTGGTGATGGTGTTGATAATGGTGATGATGATGATGGTGATGGTGAGGCTGGTGATGATGATGGTGATAATGATGGTACGGTTGGTAATGATGATGATGTTGGTGATGATGATGGTGGTGATGATGATGATGTTGGTGATGATCATGGTGATGGTGAGGCTGGTGATGATGTTGGTGATGATGATGATGGTGAGGGTGGTGATGATGATGATCATGGTGAGGTTGGTGATGATGATGGTGTTGACGGTGTTGATGGTGTCGATGGTTTTGATGGTGTTGATGGTGTTGATGATGTTGATGATGCTGATGATAGTAATGATGTGTGATGATGGAGATGATGATGGTGAGGTTGGTGATGATGATTATAACTTACACAACTTCTTGCTACATCACGTCGTGAAAAATCTTCAGAAATTCTGCGAGTCTTATGTGTCCCATTTTAAAAACCAAATGAGAATTATAGGCGTCATGCCAAGATTTTATTCCATGGACTGATGCCAGAACGAGGGATTTTTTCGGTTTTGAGGGATTTTCTCGATTTTACCTTTAACCAAAAATCACTCCAAATGTTTGCAATGGATTTTAACTGATCACTTTCCTCAAGAAAACAGAAATGAAGGGATTTTTTTCAACATCCAAGGGAAAAGAGTCACCAAAATACTGCCTAGCATCAGTTTTGGTTACAAAGTATGGAGAATTGATTAAGAAAGATTTTAAAATTCGGCTTCTTGTATATCACCACGTGATATTAAATGAGGAGGGATACTTATGCACAATATTTTATTAAATTATTATAGGATCACCATTGATTTTTAAAATTTAAATTTTTCAAACGGCTGATATTTCAATGTAATACAGCTCAAACATGCTTGATTGAAATCAGTAGCAATTTGCCAATGAAATTAGTTTAAATTTTAAAATCTATAGATATAGATAGAGCTATCGATACTATTGATATTTCAGACTATCGAGACTATCGATGTATGAAAGTATTTATGTATATGTAGAAGTGAATACCCTGCAGTAATGAGCAGTTGCGGACTAGCCCCTCTCCAATGACAGGCCCATGTCAAAAATGTCAGTTGAATACCTTAGAAGTGGATTTTATGAGAGGACTAGTAGTACTGGTAACACGAAGGACTGACCGAAGGCTACACTTGGGCCAGTCCATATTACTTCAGAGTATTTACAATTTCACAGGTAGGTACATAAGTTTCCTCTCCACCATCATCAGTTGATTGTTATATCAAAAAATTAAGAATTAAAAATCCACTGGCCACTTCACAAGCGAAATGTTCATCTTTTAAAATGATGATTAGTTTTTTTATACGAAAAACTTGTTTGGGCTTCATTCGAAATAAGATAAATGTAGAGCGTTCTCCTTGTGTTCAAGACTTAAATTGGCTCAAGCAATTTACTAGACATTTACTTTTTGCGCTATTATTTGAATTTTAAAAGAGAATTCACGTTCTTATCACACGTTCAACTCAAATGCGATCGTGTCGTTGCGAATATTTCGCTTCGTAAATGAGTTGTCAATATTTTTAATTTATCGTTGATCGCCATAGACTGTTCGTCTCAATTACAGGTAATTACACTCGGTGCTAATTTTTTATCATATCGCATTCCTCGTTATTTGAGCGGTAAGCAGTTACACTTGCTTCAATCGTTTTGTCCAGACTAGTCTCAATACTTAGCATCTTCTGTGGAGATTGTAAAAATTCTTATCGTTTTATTCCTATCCCTATTCTTATTTCGTTTTTGTTTTTGTTTTTGTTTTTGTTTTTTCTTTCTGTTTCATTTGGAACCATAAAGTTATAAGTGATTTGTATACTCACGGCTAAAGCGAAGAAATAAGATTAAAGCTACCTAAGAAGAATTTGTTGTGTCTGAACTCGCTTGACTTCAGTTAGCTTCGCGATTCGAGTGCAGCTCAAAATGTTTTCGGTTACCGGACGGGATACGTTGTAAGCGGATGAGTGAAATGTGACTTGAAAGATGAAAGGCGATCGTATCTGAAAGCGAAACTTGTACATGCATTGATACACAGATGCAACGGAAAACTGCCTCGAAAAAAAACTATTGAAAATAACTTAGTTATATATGTTTATATGAATATATATATAAGTATATAACATTTACATAAAATCTAAAATCTTTCGAACACAAAATGACGGTTGTAGAATCAAAAGGTAAGCCCGAAGAGAATCCTTTCGGAAAAGGACAAAAAATTCGAAATTCAATTTATGCTAAGTATCCTTTTGCACGAGATATTTTCGAGTTTAACTTACAAAAAAAAAAAATATATATATATATAGGTACCTATATATGTATATGTAAACTAAAAAAAGAAAACATGTATTGCATTTAGGCCCGTTTGTTATTGTTGCTAAAACAAAGTGTTTCGTTTTGAAAAATTTTGACATTTCGAAAGGATATCGTGACTTAAAAGCTAAACGGAAACAATAAAGATGATTGTTTAATGCCCAATTTGTTGACAGAGGCTTAGCCTCGATTTAGTTAAATCTCGGCGTAAAATACAACAAACACACTAGATTTTCGAGTTAAATCGCTTAAAGTTGAGTTTTAAATTTAAGTCTTTGTCAAAAAATTGGGCGTAAATCAAAGAAAAAGAACAGAAGTGAATGAGGGACCAAAAAGCCCAAATAATATTTAAAAATGAAACATATAGATGGTCAAATAAAAACAACTAATGAAAAACAAATCATTAAAATTTGACTCTCATAAAAGTTAATAGAATTTTTTGCTATAATGTCCAACTGGTAATCGACCAGATTTTGCCGTGCATAGCAATTGATCCCATTTTACAGTTCGCTCAACCATCTGTTTGTCATCTGGAGTATTTAATTTTAAATATTTTTTGGACGATCTCCGAGCAGCCGAAGTGAAGTGGTAAATGTTGCCTGCCACACCGGTCTTATAGCGAAACATCGACCAAAAGACAATGTTAAGGGATTGGTGATTCCGCATTTTCATCGTTAAAACTTTGTCCAATCTTGTTTGAAGTTTGAAGCAGACCTGTTAAATAATGATTATTTAATTAATGATTAATTAATCAGATTAATTTTTTCTTATGAGTGAAATAGTGATTATTTAATGATTATTTTTGTATGACCTATATTAATCAATGATTGCGATTACCAAATAATCAGGATTATTTCAGATTAATGAAAAAAATCAGAAAAAATCAAAAAATAATCAAAAAAATAATCCCGATTAATTTTAGATTATTTTTGAATATTTTTGATTTTTTTTTGATTATTTTTGATTTTTCCTGATTATTTTTGGGGTTTTTGATTTTTTTTGATTATTTTTGATTTGTTCTGATTTTTTTAAATTAATTTTAATCATTTTCAATTTGTAATTGAATAACATCGTTTTTCCAGTTTCCCTATAGTCCGTGGGACCGGCACCGGACAAGTGAATTCACCGGCCACCTGTGGTTAGGACCACCCCTCAAACCACCGGCAATACTTTCGAGAGGCGAATTTTACATTGCGATGTCATAGGCAAGGACATATGGGCCCCTCGCTGTACTAAATTTAATTATATTCAATTTCTAATTGAATAACATCGTTTTTCGAAACTTTTCAAATAAGAAACACTAGCACTTGTTCATTTTTATATATAATTTCATAATAACGTATATGAAGAACAATTAACTACAAATTAGCATTCGCTTTGAGAATAACCGCGAAAGAAAACAGCCGTTCTACAGGTGCCGGTCCCACGGACTATAGGGAAACTTTGGAAAAACGATGTTATTCAATTACAAATTGAAAATAATTAAAATTAATAAAAAAATCATAACAAATCAAAAATAATCAAAAAAAATCAAAAAACCCAAAAATAATCAGGAAAAATCAAAAATAACATAATCAAAAAAATCAAAACTATTCAAAAATAATCTAAAATTAATCGGGATTATTTTTTTGATTATTTTTTGATTTTTTCTGATTTTTTTCATTAATCTGAAATAGTCCTGATTATTTCACGATTATTTGGTAATCGCAATCATTAATAATCAAAAATTTCAAGAAGTTAAATTAATAATGATTATGGATTTAAAAAAAGAACAATAATTCATGATTATTAATCTTAATCGGGATTTAACAGGTCTGGTTTGAAGTAAGTTTCTAAATGATATTTCAATTAGCATTTCGTTGCTTTTTCGAATGGCACCGGGTGTATTATTGTTGGCATACAGAGCCGTCTTTGGCCTATGCGCGGCCCCTGGCGCTTAAGTGTGTGGGGGCCCCCTCCCCAACCGATATAGTGACTTCAAACAAAAACAAATTTCATAGAAGTCTTTTCTGAACATATTGAAATTTATGAAGCCTAGTTACTTAGTTAATTGATTCGACCAGTATTTTTAGATCCCTACCACATTCATGAATCAAACAAAGCAAGATTATATCTCAATTTTTTTTGCCCATTGGGCTCGTGCGTAAAGACGGCACTGCTGGCATAATGATGTAAGAATTGTTTTCCCGAACGTTATTTCTTTTGGTAAAAAGTTTGACTTTCACGTTTTTCACTATTTAAAAAAAAAAAAAAACATTTTCGTGTCTTTTACTCACTTTTTATCAAGTCCTAAAATCCGATAACTTAATTTATGAGTAAGTATCCTGCAGCAATGAAGAGGTCAAAATTACCGAAAAGGAGTACTCTGAGGTTACTCGGAATATGGCTGGCCATAGCACAGTATTTTATATACACCCAGAGAAAAAATCACATAAAATCAATAAAAACCACATTGATTCAATGTGAAACGTTAACGAAAGTCTAGTAACGTAGAAAAATTTTGATTCAATATGGAACACCATTGAATTAAGGTGGCGCAATATCGACGATTTTAATATAGAAACCATATTATATATATATTTTTCGGTATTGAATTAATATTAGATTCTACTTAATTGTGATATGAATTCTTGTAAAAAAACAGATCGATGGGTTCGATCCCTGCTCCAGCGAGCGTCGATTTTTTTTTTTTTTTTTTTTTTTTTTTGGGATAAGTAGATAATTTAACATTTACATTATTTAAACAAGTAAGGGTGTTATAGTCAGGCGAGCCTGACAATAGAATACCCGACACAGACTCACATGTTCAAATAATTTTTAATATCAAGAGGTGTTTAAGACGATAAGGGGCCCCATATACCGACTTTTGATAGATTTCTTTATGAAAACTGCCCCTTTGCCACGCCCACTTTTCGAATTTTTGTTGAACCATAATCGGAGGCTTAAATATACGCTCAAATTTTAAGTTTGATTAAAATATTTCGAAAAAGTCCGATTTTAAGGCAGTTTTGGGATTTTCGTGACAGACCCTAGTACTGGAGGTGCCCTTAAAAATGGACCGATCAAGGAACTTTTTTGGAAGGATGTTTAAGGCTACAAAGGAAGCATAAGTGCCAAATTTCGTTCAAGTCCCAATTGAATTTCGGGTGCAGTTTTCGAAAACCGCCCTTCTGCCACGCCCACTTTTCCAATTTTTGGAAATAATATTACTGGCCTTTAAATATAATCAAATATCTAATTTCATCAAAATATCTTAAAAAACTTCGATTTTAGAGCAGTTTTTGTGATTTTCGTAACAGACCCTAGTACTGGAGGTACCCCTAAAAATGGCCCGATCGGGTCCAATCTCGAACTTGTTCTTACTTATGTCCCCGTGAGCACGCATACCAAATTTTGTCGAGATAGCTCAACTCCTTCGATAAGATAACTGTATACAAACAGACGGACAGACGGACGGACATGTCTAAATCGAATCTCCTGGTGACGCTGATCATTTCTATATAAATTTTGTATGGTCTATCTCGATTGGTTCTGGGTGTTACACACAACCCAACAAACGCAATATACCCTCGACACAGAGTGTGTCGGGTATAAAAACTGAGAAATAAAAGATTTTACCAAAATTTTTTATGCTCAAAAACTTAAAAAAAAAAATTCTTTTGGAATTTCTTGAAAGAGCTTGTGCGTGACGTTTTGGAAGGGCCGACGAAAGCAACTTGTTTTATTGGTTCGCGTCCAAACTTAGTTTTTCTGCTCCCCGCTTTTTTTCGCTAAAAATTACTTGCCTGTTGTATTCTCCATTTTTTCACAAATTCTTTGGCCTGCGCCAGGGTTCGAACTCGGACCTTCCAGATTACAAATCTAGCACACTTCAAATTCGGCATCGCGTGATATTATTTGAGCTTGCTAGTTTTATTATATCAAAGTAAGTGGGAAACAACTGCTGAATAAGGGGATCTTATCGATTTTATGGGGTCATATTTTTCTGTCTGAAGGGTAGGTAGGTAGGTAGGTTGAAGTGGCTGCCACTTAGGCCGTTAATCGGCCCATTGTGATACCAAGGAGGTTTTCTTGTGTTTGTGTGAGTGTATGTATTTTTATGTAGTGCGGCCCCCTAAGATGCGGTTTTTGAAAAACCAGTGCTAGGCTTGGAACATTACACTCCGTTTCGCCTGTGCCGTGAATCGAACCTCGGACCCTGGGATCAAGAGCATAGCACGCATCCCCTACGCTATCCCAGAGCCACTTCTGTGTGAAGAGTTTCCATATTAATTTAATAACGTTTCTTATTAGGGGTATTCACAAAGGCGTGTTAAATTCGTTGGAAAGTAGGAAAATCGGAAAATTGTAACTTTTAAATTTTTTCTTAAACTTTTTTTAATCTTTCACAACTTTTTAAGCAGTTAAAAGTTCCCGATTTTCCAACTTTCCTATTTTCCGACACCTTTGTGAATACCCCTATTGATTCAATAGGCAGCAACGTAAATTTCAAAGCAATTCACGAATTAATATTAAAACAAACTCAAAGCAATATGGTTCAACTTCAAATCAATGTAACTTTAACATACTTTACGAAATAAAGGGTGCCCCAATAAGAACGATAGGAAAATAAATTCAAATAAAACGACAACGGTTTTAGATATCAAATTGGTTTTGGCTTTATTATGAAGCTACATTCATGCCATTATGTATGGAACAAGACATCATTCAAATGGCCACCTCGGGAACGCTGGCAGTGCTTCAGCAGCGAAGGGTCCTAATTCGACTGCTCGGCGTCGATACGACCGATTTGAATCATCTTCAACACTATGTTTTCATCACTTTGACCAGTTCGCATTCTGGTTGGCTTCTTCGAGTCCAAAAGTGCTCAAACTTTGGCACGGTGCGTCGAATTGCATGCTCACTGAAGCCATAATGACGGCCGACTTCACGACGAAATTCACGTTGCGTATTCACAACAGAACCGGAATTTCGCAAATATTTTTTAAAATTATATTTCTAAGCGTTCGGGAAGCGTGAAACGATGAATTGTGAAATGGCAAACCTTTCTGAATATTCTGATGGCTGGATGACGTTTGTATCTTTGACAGCTGTCAAGTAATCGCTATTGGAAAAACTATCATTACTATTGGTGCACCTTTTATATGGAAACTACACCAAATCAAAGTTCAAAATTGTTATTTTAATATGTTTCGGTATTATTTTTCTTCTATATTGAAACATATTGAATTAATATGGCCCGGATTTGATTTTAAGTTTCAGCTTTTCCCTCAGTGTATGAGAATTGCGTAGACCTTGAGTAGAAACAAATGGTCTAGAAGAAGTTTAGTTAAACAATTAGACCACCAAATGGGACAATTGACCTGTAATTGACTACAGGAGGTCTACACTTGGAGTAGTCAAATGTGGGAGTGGTTATTTTTCAATGATAGCTCATAACTTTAAAGAAAAGTTTAAAGCATTGTTTGGCAAATTGAAAGGAAGTCGTATGGATAGTTTTTTGACTGGTCGAAAAGTAGTTGGGATTATTGCATGGTATTCTGTTATCTTAAGTAACAGTCTAGAAGAGAAATTTCATTGAATTATATGAACGGCACGGTACTTATTTACGATTGTTTTGAGTTCTTATAAAGCTGCTTAGGTGTCGACTATAGAGTTTTTAGGTAGCGAGTAGAGTGTAGTGTGTAGAGACTCTACCTTTGTTGTGTTCACTGTAGGCCGCCTCTACAATTCTACCATTCTGCGTAGATCTGCCGTCAACATATTTAGAGTAGAGAGAGAGCTCTACTTTGTGCTCTACAGACTGTATACACTTCAGAAGCATTTTTCTCTACGATAGAATCGTATGGTAGAGTTCGTAGTTGGGAAAAGATTGAAGCTCGAGGAATCGGAACATGGCAGAAGAAAAATCTCCATATTTTGAATTGCAGTTAAAATAAGGCTTTTTCGTGTTTTCGATAAACATTATGATTTTGAAAGTTTCAAAAATTCTCTGAAAATTTTGGCATTTCCAATTGATCTCTCGCTATGAACAAAATTGAAGGGAATCGGTCGAAAAAAGTGCGCCTGGCCGAATCTTACTTCGGTTTTGTTCTTCCAGTGCAACTTGAACTAAAAGTTCCATTTAAGTGAAGTCAATTTCGATGCAGTTTATTGACGTCAGGTAAGTAACTTGTGTCCATGGCTCACAGACAAGCTGTTTGGCATATTTGGTATATTTTGGGGGAGATGCGGAAGGAAATTAAGTCCTCAATTTTAATCCGTGACACCCGTAGATTCTGTAGACTTTCGTGTTGTCTCATGTAGTATGTCTCTGTCTGTCTCTCTCTCTCTCTCTCTCTCTCTCTCTGTCTCTCTCTGTCTCTTTCTCTCTCATAGGAATAAAAGCTCTCAATCGCAGAGCCACTGAGCAACTTCAATAAAGTAAAAACTCGACAAATTCCTCGCAGCCATTTTGCATATTTGATGAATGACCTCATTTCGGCTGGATGGAAATCCAGACTTGACCGCACTTCCTCAACTCAGTTTCAGTGCAAAAGCTTTGGCGATTGAAATAGTTCATATGTTTTTGAAATATTTTTATGGAAGCACATTTAATTATGGAGCACAAAGTCTGTTGACCGGGCGTGCAAATTCCAATATCGAAAGAATTTAATATCGCTACAGCGATCCAAAACAGAAAATTTCAATAAAAGAAAAAAAAATAAATAAAACCGAATGTCAAGAATATTTGCACTTTATTCGAAGCTCTGGAAATTCCTTTTTCAGTGAAAGAAATAAATCCCATCAGCGATGTTGTGTAAAATTATTGATCGACTGTGCAGAATCAATCGAGAAACGAAAAACGGTACAAAATCCAAATGATTTATTGAAAAATAATAATTTTTATTTTATCGGTTGAAAAAGTGCACGACTAACTTTTCTATCTTGTTGATCAATGAATTTTCCAAAAAAAAAAAAAAAAATGAAAATATGTAGTAAAATAAAATAAAAACGATAAGGATAAGGAACTTCATGGCCATCGAATGTCCCATAACGAATCGGATGTTTATTTCCTTCAATTAAAACGATTGTGCAATAAATGAAATAACAAGTGATTATTGGATTAATTTTATAAGTGGAGGATGTGTGCTATGCTCTTGATACCGGGGTCCGAGGTTCGATTCCCGGCACAGGCAAAACGGAGTGTAATGTTCCAAGCCTAGCACTGGTTTTTTTCAAAAATCGCATGTTAGGGGCACACTACAAAAAAATACATACACTCACACAAACACAAGAAAACCCCTCGTGGTATCCCAATTAGTGACATCCACTACATCATACATACATACATACATACTCTATTGTTTATTGTTTTTGTATTATTGTTGTTTTTACTGCGCGTTGATATGGCTTACTGAGGGGTCACGGCAAGCTTTACCTGCTGCTCCGGAGAGCCATATCCCAGCTTTTGCAAAAAAAAGGATATTTTTGGAAAGCCATCATATCATGCGAACCTCTTATACATATATGGCTGGGAAGCTAGTTTTCTCCATTCTGACTGCCATTTTTTTCCTTTAAATATTTTCCCCTTTACTTGAATTCCCATTTTTCGCACATTTCATTCGCCTGCTATAACATAGGATTTCAATTCGAGCCTTCGGATTGCTGAGCGAATACGCTACCCGTACGCCACGGAGAAATCTTATTAACAATAAATCACCGTTTGTTTCATCTTTCTATTTTAATTATTTCTGGAGATATTAAATTTTTAAAAACATGCCGTATGAGTAATGTGTTTTGTATCATTTGTACTGGATATTAGTACTAGAGCATCTATGTGCACTGGTAATTTTTTGAATATCTCACTGTTGTGCCATTTAATTTGAATGAAACTTTTTTTTAAATGAAAGCAAATACTTAGAGGTATTTTTGAAAAAAAGTTGTAGAGTGGTGTTCAACTGGGAATACACTGAAAAAAAAAAAAAAATGTTAAAATGGTTTTTTTAGTTTTGTGGAAAAATTGTTCTCAGTGTAAAAATAAAAAATTTTTTTTTTTGATTTCCGGTTATATTAGCAATCAACCAACGTTTGTTTCATCTTCTTATCTTAATTAGTTTTCGAGATATAAAATTTTGAAAAAGAGCTTATTAAAAATGGTTTTTCAAGGATATTTCATGGACCGTTCAAAATAAAAATCTAAAAAGTAGTCTCCACAGTGTTTTAAGATGGCACCTATCAAAAAATCAACAAAATTTTAAAATTCCTTTCATGATGCCGCAACCCGCCAGACCCTTTGACATCATTTGCGAGTCGTTTTCGAGTCCTATTTGTTACCCATTTTCGAGTCTTCTTCGACTAATATTCGTTATGATATTCGAGTCTTTTTGACACATATTTGTTATCATTTTTTAGGCCTTTGTTGATCTGTGTTTGCTCTCGGTTTTGAGTCTTTTCCGGGATATACCTATGTATTTGTAATCGTTTGTTTTTCAAACAAATAATATAGATAAATCAATACACATTTTAAAGCCTTTATGTATGAATATATGTATATAATAAATTCAATCATGGTTTTTTCCTTGGCTTTGAGTCCCCGTGTGTGGGATTGGAACTTGGGAACTCTCGATTTCTGGTCATGTGCTCACCTATCGACACCATGTTTGCCCAATCGAAATGGTAGGATGTTTTTCGTTTATAACGTTAACCCTTTCAGGGACGCTCCCAAACCGATAGCATTAAAACTTGCTGCGGCCGTATTGCGGGCTTCTTTCCCTAAAATCCGGGCTTGCTGCGGTCTTCTTCGATACTTCAATTCCTTTTCTAAAAGGTCTAACGGCCTCAATTTGGGCATATATCGGGCGCGTATTGATTTTCGCGACTTACTGCGGACCTAAATATTTTTAATAGCTGGTTACTTAACACGACTTTGCTTGTAATCAACCATTGTCGGCTGTCCGGATTTTACGAAACAAAGTAGATTGAAAAAAATTAATCGCGATCAGCTATATACACACGTCTGTCAATGGCATTATTGTGGCTCTTGATATATTTAGCTTCGAATCGATATCAATGTTTGTAGGCCAATGTTATTGAAAATAGTGAAACGAAAAATTTTTTTTTCACATTTTATGGCAAGCTATAACTGTTTTCAGGAATCTCCAAAGTACTCCGTACTGAAATTCATAAAAGTTTTTATACTTGAATAGGCTATAAAAAACCACTGATTATTTTTGAAAATTTCTGGTTTTATTGGAAATTGTGAAACTCGTCTTTTAAGAATGGAACACAATGTCACTCATATGACTGCTCCGGCTGGCTCGGCAGTGCCATATCCGATCAAGTGAAATTTTTACATTTTCGATTGTTTCGGCTTGAATCTCTTCAGGGGGAAGTTCGATTTCAAGTTTCAAGGCTTCATGGTTTGGATATCATTTATCCTAAATGGTTCCCCCATAGAAAATAAGTAGTCCAAAGGGCTCAAATCATAGCTCTGAGCTGACTAATTTACATCAGCATTTCGGCTTATTCGTACCTCAAACATGGATTTCTCCCCCCAGGGATAATCTAAAGCTGGGCTTAGGTATTGAAAGGAGGTACCTTTATTTGAAGTAAGACAGGACAAATGCTCTTTAGCATGTTGATCTATCAGGACTTTTGTGACATATACATATCGCAGACTAATCACTAAACCGGCACAATTCAAAATATTTTTTTAAACACTTTTTCCATGTTTGCCAACATTTTACTGCAGCAAAGGGGACACGTGGAAAATTAACATTTAAGAATAATATAAATTTAGAAAAGAATTTGTTTCTACAGGCGTCGAGAGTTATAGGCTGTTTGCCCGAGAATTGCAAAATTTTGAGTTGTGACGATTTAGTGATTAGTGTGCGATATGATGGTTATCTGGGCGCGCTATCATTTTTATGTCGGGTTGATATTTTAGATTTAATAAAAAGAATAAGAAAATATTTCCTTGATTTATCAGCATATGAGAATTTCCGCCCTCAGTATTTTTTTCGCACGTTCGCGGCCGAATTTTTATTGCTATCCTTATATGCTTTCCAGACGCACCTACAACGAAATCTCGAGATTTCAGACAATTTTAGAACAAATTCGACATTTGAAATCCAGGCGATTTCAATTTTGGTCTGAAATCCCGAGATTTCGTTGGATGTCTGGAAAGCATATTATGGGAACTAAAACCCAAAGAAATATTGGAAAATAAGGTCGCCAACGTACGAAAAAAAAAATACTGGGAGCGGAAATGCCCATATAAAAATCATTGGATTTCAATATAATTGCCATTAAATCGCTTAAATCGCCCAAAGACAGAAATTTGAACGGAAATTTATGAGTTTTATTATTTTATAGGTCCATGGTTTGGCATGCGCCATGCTCAGGCCCTTCTGATATTTATAAATGTCGCAGCAGTCTATATCAGCCGTTTGAACATAGCCGTTGCAATTGTTGCTATGACAAGCGCCGAGAAAACAAATCCAGATTTCCCCGTAAATATAACTACATACCGTCAATTTATATATATATATCTATCATATTGTATCAATTAATTGTGTGCTCTTGAATTTTAGAAATACGACTGGACCAACGATAAACAGCAGTTAATAATATCGAGTTTCTACTGGGGCTATGTTGTAACGCAATTTCCGGGGGGCTTTCTCGCCCGTCGGTTTGGCTGTAAGCTAACGATGTTCATCTCAACGTTCGGGTCGGCGGTGTTCAGCGTTCTAACACCATTTTGTGTACCCTGGGGCGGTTGGAAAATTTTTTGCGCCATACGCATCGTTCAGGGACTTTTTCAAGGCGTGATGTTCCCCTGCATACACGCACATCTTGCAAAGTGGTCGCCATTAAATGAACGAAATCGCCTAGGAGCACTGAGTCAAACAGGTTCGTTCAGCGAATTTTAGCCCATAATATTCTTGTATGCCTTTGATTTATTCTTTTGAAAAAAAAAAAAAAAAAAGGAATTGAATGCGGCACTGTACTGGCGATGGCTATAAGCGGCCTAATTGCTAGCGGACCCATGGGTTGGCCTGGTATATCTTATGTATCGGCAGCATTGTGCTTCGGTTGGTGCGCCTTATGGTTGGTTTTTAGTGCGGACAGTCCACCAGCTTCGAATTTCATAACACCGGAAGAGTGCCAATACATCGAGGCGTCTCTGAAACGAGACGATGGATTTCATGATAGAAAAATACCGGTTCCATGGCGTGCCATATTCACATCCTTGCCATTTTATGCGTTGCTAATAGTACGATGTGCCCAAGGCTGGGGTTTCTCGACAATTCAAGCCCAAATTCCATCATATCTGGATGGCGTTTTCAAAATGGATATTAAGAAAAATGCACTCTTTTCGGCGTTGCCGTACCTCGTGATGTGGCTAACGTCGTACGTGTATTGGTTTGTAGCGGACTTAACGGTGAAGCGTAACTGGATTTCGTTGACTGCACTCCGGAAAACGTGCAATTCGATCGCATGTTGGATACCCGCTATTGGGCTAAGTGCCGTCGGCTTTATTGGCGAAAACAATTCCGCTTGGGCCATTGCCGTCATGACGGTTATTGTCGGCATGAACAGTGGCACCACCATTGGCAGTGCATTGAACACAATTGATCTATCGCCGAACCATGCTGGCATGTTAATGGGCATTATAAATTGCATTGCCAATTTCACGTTGCTGCTGACGCCAATCTTTGTTGGCCAGATTGTTACAGATCGGACCAAAGTAAGCGTTACAAAAAGCGGGTTATGGGGAGTCCGATATTAGCCCACGTTCAAAGCTATTCAATTGATAAATAAATAAATTCCTAATAATAACCATAAATTTTCAGAGCGATCGCACAGAATGGCAGATTGTTTTCATTGTCGCCGCATTGGGTTTCTTTATTGGCAACTTGATTTACGTGTTTTTCGGAACTGCTGAGACGCAGGCCTGGAACGATTTCGATTATCTTCAGCCGAAAGATGAAGAGAACAATTCAAAAGGCAAAAAACCGCCAACAGTTCTCCGGAAAATTTCCCATCCAACAGAAAAGTCGGAAAAAAATGCCGACAGCACTTGAGGTCTCCCAGACTTCAGGTCCACAATCATGGGATAGCTAGAAGATATTCTGATTATCCGATTCTGAATATTACCGGCGAACGAATTTACTTTTCTCGAGAGTAAACTTCTTCTTTCTTAAATATTTGGCGGAAGAAATTTTACCCATACCCGTAATTTTCCTTACCCTATCTATTTAAATAAGCAGAATTTTAGTCTCCAGAAAAGTAAATTTTCCGGGAACATTCAGAATCGGCCTGATTAAAATTAGATTAATTTTTTTTTTACCTCGAAACATACAAACACATGAGTATATATGTTAAACATATATTTGTATATATGCATGTTTAAAAAAGAAAGCATCCGAACGTTCAAGCTTTGTGCTATGAAATTTCCCATAAACGAATTTACAAATTAACGAACCTTTATCTTAAGAAAAGTAATTTCGATCAAAAGCTTCTAGATTAAGCAAGCGTAAAGCTTTTTCTTATACAAAAACAAAAAAACAAAAATACTGTTTGTGGGATTTTAATAAGCTTTGAACGAGGAAGAAGTTACGTCAAAGTGTAAACGGCATAACTCCGCTTTTAGAAAATAAGAATTGTTTTGTTTCTTAATAAAAAAGAAAAATGTTATTTTCTTTGAATCTTTTATTTGTTATGTGGGTTCCCGTTTTCAGTTGAGTCGGCCTTACATTTTTTTTTTTTTTTTGCCAACCGTTAGGATGTACATCCTTAAAAAAACGATACGAAGGACAAAGTGCGCCCCGGGGGGGACTATTCTAATTATGACTTCCAGACTGTCAACTTAAAATCTGAATTTAGCTCCTTAAGTTGAATTTAGAAAATACCCTTTCAGACTGTAAATTCTGCGTTTACGACCTCACACGCCTGTTCGAACTTAAATTAGATGTTTGCTTTGATTGATCGAAAAGATATCGTGGTATAGTGGAACAGGCCTCCGCCTTGGAACCCGAAATGCTGAGGTTCGAATCCGGTCGCAAACAGGATTAATTGGGGAGAAAGATATTTTATTTATTTTTATTATTAAAACAAACGAAAATTCATTTCACCTCTAAAGATTTGAAAAAAGAAGCAAACAGGTAATTTCATCGTTATCAAAAAAGGTAGTGAAATGTAAGGGTTGCAGCAACGAATGCCTAAACTCATGAGTTTATTTCTGAATTTAAATACCCTAAACTCAGTTTTAACTCACTACTAAAGTCTACTTAAGGTACTAAATTCAGTTTAACGCAATAGTCTGGAAACCATATAAGTCGCTTGAATTGGAAGTGTTTAAGGGCCTCATCAGCCCGGAAGCCTATTCAACTTATAACTGGATATCAAACAGAAGAGATCAAATTTTCCGAATTCGATGATTATTTCGATTATTTGATTTCGATTCTTCGTATCCATTGCAAGAAAATATTCATAAGATGGGTAAAAAAAATATGATTTGAAATGTTTTTTTTTTTTGTCATTGGCCAAAGGATTTATGAACATTTTCCAGACGCGTCACTTTGGACGGAATTTTTTCATCGTTTAACCCTCATTCGTCCCTCAAATTTTCTATCGATCTTGAACTACTGAACAAATGAAGTTCTAGTAAAATATTTCAAATGAAAACAAAAATCAAGATTTTTAGGAGAAAAAAAAAAAAAAAAAAAAAAAACAAAGTAAAGAAATCTCGAATAGGTCGGACCCAATTCATGTATACATATGTATGCATGTATGTCTGCTGCAGTGGATGTCACTTAGCCCGTTTATCGGCCCATTGTGATACCACGAGAGGTTTTCTTGTGTTTGTGTGAGTTTATGTCTTACTATGTAGTGTGCCCCTAACATGCGATTTTTGAAAGACCAGTTCTAGGCTTGGTACATTACACTCCGTTTTTCCTGTGCCGGGAATCGAACCTCGGACCCTCAAGATCAAGAGCATAGCACACATACCCTACGCTATCTCAGAGCCACTAGGTCGGAGGAAAACATATAAAAAAATTCGGATTGAAAAATTTAAAAAGGGTCAATTTTGATCCTAAGGACGGACCCTGGTAATGACGAAGAGTAAAACTTCTTGTTTTTTCTTTTTTACTTTTTTACGGAAATAGCTTTTTTTGAACTCGCTTGACTTCAGGGGTAAGCTGGAAAAATTCTTGACGAAAATGTGACGGAATTTGTCGCGCGAGTGAAACGGAAATTGATTGGAAGATAGCGAGAAAAATTACGAGCGCATCAGGAAATTTTATAAACGAATCAAAGGCTCGTGACGCTTGCTCTTTCTCTTATCTGCATTTGTTCAATGAGGCCGCAGTTGTTAGGATTAAAAGCTTTACTCTCCCGTCATTATAAGAATTTTTTTTTTTTTTTTTTACATTGACCTTGTTGGTATAATTGAGAACAATGTCGTCTGTCCCTCTGCCAGTAAAGTACGACAAAGATATTTTGACGAACGTTCATCGAGAAAAATCATATGAATTCTCGCAGAGTTTATATGTAGATTGGTGTATGGACGGGTGTTTGTTTCCCAAACCTTTATGTAGGTACACACGATAATGTGTCGTTTTGAAAAAGTGAAATTATCAATTCTCCTCGATAATTCGAGCTTTGAATCTATTGTGCGGTAACTTTGCCATATCTTAAGACTTTGACCTAAATTAAACTAAGTACTTTACAGAGGTAGACACTTGAGATTGTATTTGCGACAAACTTTTTATTACAATTGAGAAGGAAAGTTCGAGTCTGATTATCAAGAGACTATTTGTTTTCTACCTCAGCTATGGAAAGAGCTTTTTTAGAGCTTGTTAACCCTCGTACAGGCATTATTTCTCAATGAATGTTTAGAATTGTTTTTAATCTTATGCCATGAAGACCCGATCGTTATGATTGTTGAACTTCCACATTAAGTTTAGCTGAACGACTCTTTTTAGCAGTGTTGCCACATAATTTTTTATCTCTTAAGTCAGCTGCGAATAGAGTATTGTAGTTAAAAGCTTCTCAGCAAATATCTTCTGCTGGACAAAGTAATCAGTGATTGCACCCGTACATATAAGTATATAAGTGGCATTTGTCACGTATGACTCCATGGGTGACAATTTCATCGTAGAAGAGTGGTATTATACTTCTTAAATCCCACTGCCCACTTCAATTTAAAATAATATTTTAACTTGAGAATTACAATGAGATGGCATAGTGGATGCGTGCCCACCTCACAATCCGAAGACAGCGACTTCGATTCCTCGCTGAGGCAAACAATAATTGTTAATTCTATGAAAATACTTTTTTGTCATCATCGCACCCTCTCTTGGGCAACAAGTCACCCAGTATGTCACTGCCAGTTTGTGTGTTCATTTCATACAAAGTGACCTACGAAATCATATTTATGCCGGCTCCAAATTCACTCTGACATCATCAATTCGGTCGGGGTGACTTTTCCTGCTGGGTATTTATTAATTTTGAAATTGAATTTACGTTTTTGGATTTTCTTGATCATACATATTAGGATTCCGGGGAGCATTAAATCCAAAAGTGATTTGAGCAGATCGTTTTCAGGGGCATCTTCAGAACAAGGAGGTATTATGAAAATCACAAAGATCTAAACATTATGTGTCCTGCACAAGTTTCGATCAGTTTTAACTAAAATTTATTTCGAAAGAGACTCTGAGGTCTTCATAGAAACCCCTTTGGGTGCAACGGACATATTAATGTCACACTTTTCTTGCTTTACTCTTAAATTTTTTTCCATAAAAAAATTTAAAAAAATTATTTTGGAAAAATTTGAAGCTTTTAAAGAAAGCTTTTCACTTATTTTTTTTTGGTTTTTGATTTATTGAATGTCAATAACATTTTTGTCTGATGCAATAAGTAATCTTTGGCGACGTCATCAATTAGGTAACTACAATCTCATGAAACTGGTATCGTCTGGACTTTGAAGCAGACTTCCGTGTCCAGATTTATGATCATAAATTTGGAATTCGAGACGGTGATTTTAACAAACGATTTTTGAAAATCCTCGACGCTATTCTGTTATTCCGAATGAGAAATTGATTCGTTGGAATAAAATCTGGTGCATAGCCTTGATTTGGACCACGTGAACTTTTTGGATTTTTTTGTTATATATGATATGTAAGGACTGTCCCAGAAATAACTGTCCTTTTGTTTTTAGGCTATTTATAAAAAAGTGTTAACTCTATAGCAACATATTTGGTACCTAAATAAAGTATAAATATTGCAGATTAAAAAAAAATACTCATTCGTAAAATAAAAGAGCTACTGAAAAGATGTCGTCTCAACAAGAAGAAAAGCGAAAAGCAATTATTTACAAACACCTGGAAAATCCAAACACCACGTACAAAAAGATCGCTAAGGAAGTTGGCGTGTGCGACAAAACTGTCGGTAGGACCATAAAACGATACAGACAGCTTACCCATTTATCAAAAACACCAGGATCAGTGAGAAAAAGTGGTCCAGCGAACCAAGCGGTGGCCCAGAACGTTAAGCGGCTGTTTACTCAGAATCGAGGCACTTCGGTTCGTGATATGGCAGCAAAAGCGGGAACATCGAAGTCAAGTGTTCAACGGATTAAAAAATTTTACAACCTAAGGAGCTATAAAGTACAAAAAGTACCTGATAGGTCAGAAGAAAAGGACGCCGAAGCCAAGAGGAGGGCTCGAAAACTGTATCGCGATTACCTGCCCAAATTTGATTGCGTGATCATGGACGATGAAACGTATTGCAAAGCGGATTTCAAGCAGTTACCTGGACACGGATATTATACTGCGGTTAGAAGAAGTGGAGCATCCTCTAAATTTACCACCGAAAAACATACCAAATTTCCAAAGAAATACATGGTGTGGCAGGCCATTTGCAAATGTGGCCTTCGAAGTAAGGAATTTGTGACGGATTGCACAATCAACACCGAAATTTACATCAGAGAGTGTCTGGACCGGCGTTTGCTGCCTTTTATACGTCAACACCAAGGTTCAGTACTATTTTGGCCTGACCTAGCAACATCTCACTACGCCCAGAGAACGATGGATTGGTACCAAGCCAATAATGTCACTGTGGTACCAAGAGAAGCAAATCCTCCGAATTGCCCCGAACTTCGTCCAATCGAAAAATATTGGGCTTTAATGAAAAGGAACCTTAAGAAGACCAAACAAACTGCGAAGAACATCGAAATATTTCGACATAAATGGCGTCGGGCATACACTAAGGTGAACGAAAGGTCGGTAAAAAACCTAATGGAGGACCTTTATCAAAAAGTGTATAATTTTTTTTAAGTGTATTTTTTTCAGTGTAATTAAAATTTTTATTTATTTTGTAATGTTCACTTAATAATAAACTGAAAGAATTTAAAAAAAACATCATTGGTTTTTTTGCAATAAAAAAAAAACAAAAGGACAGTTATTTCTGGGACAGTCTTTAGTTAGGAAAATGCAAGATCAATGGAGAGATCAATGGCGCCAGGTGGTGTAAGTGGGTTCTTACTAGGGATGCCAATCCCGGGATCCCGGGATTTTGCCCTTTTTTTCATCCGGGATACATTTCTTTTCTTCCACATTCAAACCTAAGCTAACCTAAGCAAACCTAAACTTAACAAAATCCCTTTGTAATGAAGTGACATTTGATCTAAAGTAGAACACGCATGCAACACTTATTTATGCAAGATAAACAGCTGACTCTATGTTCAGTTAAGCTTGTACCGCGCTGTCCAAATTTGAAGAAAGTCCATATTTATCCGACCATGAGCATTTACAGTAGAACATCATGTAAGTTGCAACTCAAAAAAATTTCTTACGTATTTTCCATGTTTGACTCCATTTCGAAAAACGACGCTACAATTTATAAGGACTCAATATCGAAAGAGTCAAAAAAAAATTAAAGCCGTACCATGAGAAATGGCAAATTATTGGATGTTCCTTTTGAAGTACATATGCGATTCAATTCCGGGATTAGTCTCGAAAATCCCGGGATTTTTTTTTAAGATCCCGAAATCCCGGGATTACAAAAATGACGAAAATTGGCATCCCTAGTTCTTACTAAAGTACATCCAAAATTCCTCAAAATTTGGGTCGTTCCTTGAGCAAAAAAAGGCATTTCAATACGGTCATATCGTTCTAATAGACCTATTGACAATAGTTGTTGCAGCGGAAACCTTTCGGAAAACTGGACGGAACTTGACTTCCTTATAGCTTCACAGACATTAACTCAATTCTCGCGAATGTCGACGCAAGCTATTCTCCCATATTGCCATAGATATACATATTAATAAACATATGCAGTGGCGTAGCGAGACATTTCGGCGCCCGGGGAACGATGGGGGAACAATGCGGGAATTGTATGAGGCCCCCTCCAACCGGCCTCAAACAAAATACCTTCATGGAAATTGAAATATGATTTGGCGCCCGGGGCGACTTCCCCCTTACACCCCCCTCGCGACGCTACTGTACATATGTATGTACCTAAATTTATTAATAGAAGGATGTCCGGCCAGACCAGACCAGACTTATAATTATGATTATATAATGTAGTTATTGCATACAATGGGCCTAGAGGTTTGAGACTTGTGGTAACAGGTGGTCGGCCAAGAGGACGACCAAAACAAAGATGGCTAGACATTTTGAAAAGGGACCTCCACCCAACTGATCTAAGAATCAAGGATGCAGTGGATAGAAGAAAATGGAGGATAAATTCAAAACATGTGGACCCCGCTATAAGCCGGGAAAGAACACGCTAGAAAAAAAAAATTGCATACAATGGGTCTCGATTCAAAAGACTGGGCTATACGCCCGCCGCCGACCACATCTGTCGTTGGACCGACGGGAGAGCGGTCAGCACACTGAGCATTGCATTTTGTTATGGAAGACTTTGTTTATCCAGACGTCGCGCTCAGTTATACGGGCTATGAAGTGTATGAATTTTTTCCCAAAAAGCTTTGAAGCACTTCAAGGCCGCTTAAAGCTGTTGAAAGCTTCAATTGAGACCTACATTTTGCCATCAAAAACGCTATTCAGCAAAAATTTTTCAATGATTTTATGACGCCTTGAGCAATTAAGTATTTCTGCTAGAGCTGCTACAATCGGACGTGACTGGGACTTCCAACTTCCTAAGCTGTAAGCTGTTATGCTTGCGGTCCGTAAGTTAGTATTCGATGCATACGTATTATTGACCTTGAACTTGGACTTTAGTTTCGAAAATTTCGATACATAAATATTGTTAAAATGATTTTTAATAGGAGCAAAGCGCCTGACTTGCGTTCAAATAAATTAAATTTATTCAAAGTTCGATTATGTCCGCTAATAGCACCAAAAAAAGTTTCCAATGCCCCATGGCGACATATACATATACTTATAGATATATATAAAAAAAAGCTCTAACTGAAGCGAGTAATTTGTATGCAGCTAGGAATGAACATGTTTACGTGATTTTGATGCTTATTGCTTAGACCTAAGGCAGACGAATTGGGATTTATTGCGATTTTTATAACAAAAGTATTTTTTTCCTTTTTGTAATTTGTGAGGAAGTGTTTACTTCTAGGTTATTTCTTTTTTTAACTCATCTTCTCTCATTGCCTTTTCCAATTAACGCTGTGAAATATTTAGGCATTTTATTCAATCGTTATTGAGAAGCCTTCTTAACCCGAAAAATGGCTAAAAAGTTAACGAATCAAGTTTTTGAAAGACTGCTTTTATCAGAAGTGCCTTCAAATTAAATAGCTCCGATACACATTGCAATTGTTATCTCTATGATATGTTGTATATCAAAAATACCCCCCATACCTATAAGGTATATGAATGTATGTGTCCATGCATATATGTATGTATGTATGATTTGATTGTTCTAATACCAATGCAATAAATTCTTAAAATCTCGAACAATAAAGGAGGTTTTTTTTCAGTTTTATTTTTTTCATTTTTTTAAAAATAATTTTGTTTTTTTGTTTTTTGAAGAGATAACAATAGGGTTGCTGAATATTGGAGACGTCAACTGACAGTGGGCCAGGTGAGAAGTGAGGCCATCGCCCACGGGCTCGCGCCCAAAGGGGCCTCGCACGAAGTCAAATGAATAAATGATTTAAAACCGGGACGTGAACCGGTTTTGAACCGGAAAACCGCTTTTATCTGCTGATGAACCGAACCTGAGTTTTTCACAAATGTTTGAACCGAACCAAACCGTAAACCGATCCCCTTTTTGTAAAGGTTCAGGGTTTCATTTTTGCCTACAATCATGCACAGTGGTCGCTCCCATAGGCCAAAATAAAACAAGTAAGGGTGTTATAGTCAGGCGAGCCTGACAATAGAATACCCTACACAGACACATATAAGTTCAAATAATTTTTAATATCAAGAGATGTTTAAGGCCATAAGGGGCTGCATATACCGACTTTTGTTAAATTTCTTTATGAAAACCGCCCCTTTGCCACGCCCAGTTTTCCATTTTTTTTTTGAATTTTAATCGGAGGCTTAGATATACGCTCAAATTCTAAGTTTCATTGAAATATTTCGAAAAAGTCCGATTTTGAGGCAGTTTTGGGATTTTTGTGGCAGACCCTAATCCTGGAGGTACCCTTAATAATGGACCGATCAAGAAAATTTTTTGGAAGGATGTTTATGGCTACAAAGGAAGCATAAGTGCCAAATTTCGTTCAAGTCCCATTTGAATTTCGGGTGTAGGGGAAAATCTGCCACGCCCACTTTTCTAATTTTTTATCAAGCTTGGATTACATATGGCTATGCCTTAAAGAAAAAAAAAATATATATAAAATAATAATGAGTGATAAATTAACAATATCTATACTTCATATTAATATTAGCAAAATTGTTCAATTAACTATGATTATTTTTGAAAAATTTTACAACCAATCTCTTAAATTTGCAGCCAATCGTTGTTGCCCGAATGTCGGACGGTAACGAGTTCCAAAGGCGTATTGTGGGTATGAAGAATTGTCTCTCAGAGAGTAGTAAGTTGTATCTTAAGGGAACAACTTTTTTATCTCTGGGTGAACGAGTGAAGCGAAGCCGTTCATAAAGATATTGAGGTGATTTTAATTTCAAGAGGTTTTGAAAAGATATGCCATATATCACAGCAGAAGATAATTTTCTTTTTATGTCCCTGAGTTTTTCTGCAAGACAGGGTGATTTGTACTTTTTCCATCGACTATAAATCAAGTCTCGCTCGTTTATAAGCGCTTTTATCCCATTATTAAACCAGGGGTTTGAAAGAGGCTTTGGGTAGAAAAATTTTTCGGCAACATGCTTGTTGTAAAGCTCTCTCAGGTTGCTTTCTAAGAAGAATACTTGTACATCACAGGAAAGGAAGTCACGGATTTGGTTCCAATCTATTCGATTCATGTCTGCCTCTAACATGTTATAATTAATATTCTTGAAATCTCTGTACTTTACTTGCTGCGTGACAGGGCTTAACTGGAAGTCGTATGTCATATATATTATATTATATATGAGGTCGTGCTTTGAATATTGGCATGCGGGCAATTGATCATAAAGAAGAGTTTTGGTGTCAGAGTCAACGAAGAATAAGTCTAGAAGTGTGTTAATATAAGTAAAGTGTGTAGGTGTAACTGTGTTTACGGCAGACAGACCAAGAGCACACATATTATTAATAAGGCTCTGATCCTCAAGAACATTACAATTTAAAATCCCCAGCGATAAGTATATTGGTGTACTTCACTGTAATATCTTCCAAGATGTCATTGATAGGGCTAAAATCAACACGGCGCACAGTGGTCCCGCCTCATACATTTTTTGGAAAAAACTATAAGGAGTGGTCGTAGAACATTGAAATTGAACATTTGGCACACACCATACATAGTTTTGACAAAATTAAGAAAATTTCAAAATTTCGTGGAAATCGGACCATTGCCACGCCTACCGCACATACACCTGAAATTTCCAAAATTTGCAATTTTTGTCCGATCTTAATGAAAATTGGTAGGGTAGTAGGATTCGAGACTCTTAACCAAAAAAATTTTACTTTAAGAAAATCGGACTAATGCCACGCCCACTTTACATAAAACAAAAATTTCAAAATTCAGTATTTTCAACTAAGTAAATTGTGATTCAGGTTGCCAAAGAAACAGGAAATACTATTTATACAAAAAATTATAAATTTATTGAGCTGCCACGCCCACTTTCTATGAGTATTTTAATACTTAATCATATACTGTTTGCTTCTATAATGCCTGCAAAAAGACAACTTTTTGTTGGATGGAAAGGATAACAGAAGGTATTTTTTAACTTGCTGAAACTTCATGCAAAACATGTAATGTTTGTAGAATAACGTTAAAGAATTTAAGATAATTAAATATTAATTTTATTTCATATTATTTAAATTTTATTTTGCTGTTTATTTTATTTTATATATGCCAGGCGCACCTTGTACACTATGAAAAACAATTATAAAATTAATGCAAATGTCATCAAACACTCACTTTGTTTATATATTCGTAAACAATAATTTGTTGTTTTTGTTTTTTAATTTAAGTTCCAGTTTCTTACATCTTATATTTGTTTACATTCAGAGTTGTAATTTTTACGCTAATTAATTTACATAACCCGAAAGGTATGCCTTCTTTTGCTTATATTTATGAAAATTCTGCATCAATTTCATTAGTTGTTTCTTTAATTTGTCAAGAAAGTACTATATTTTTATAATAAGCCCTCAAAATAGTAATGCGAATAAAGTTTAATTAGGAAAAAACATCGCAAAGTTGACTAATTTTTTTTCCAATTGTAACTACAAAAGTATTTTCTGACTTCCGCTTCCGGTATTCTGTATAGAAACAGCCATTTTGAAAAAAATTTTGATGAATTTTTCTTAATGAAATATTTCTTAATCTAGCTAAGCTATGTATATTTAAAATTTATATGTTTGAAAAAATCCATTTTTCCGCTCAGAAACCACTGTGCGGCGATGTGGTCTATAAATGCAACCAACCAAAAGTTTTTCCCTTTGATTTTGAATTTCAATGAAACAGTACTCACTACTACACTCTATAGGAGATTTCGCAATAGGTCTGCACGATATTCCGAATTTTACATAAACCGCAACTCCGCCACCACGGGCTTGGCGATCACCACGATATATCCAATAACCATCGATATTTACAAAGGAGTCAGGAGTGGATGGCTGGAACCACATTTCTGAAATTAAAATCACATCAATACTTGAATTAACGAAATTGCTTTTAAGCTCATCCATCTTGTAGACTCTGAGCGTTTATGTGGCAAACTTTTAATCCATTTTTTTGTCCAGAAAGAATTTTTATTAGGTTGTTAAAATACACTTTAGAACTCGAGGCGACAGCGTTATATACAGAAGCCATTTGGAACGATGGGGTTGTAATAAGTAGAACGGCTGACTGCTATGATAAGAGATTGAAAGTTTACATAATGTTTAATTAATTTAAAATGTTTAGTTAGTTTCATTTTTCTGGGTTTCGATACATTTATATAATTCAAAATTAGATATAGAATAAGATTGTATAGATACCGAAAACAATTCATAGAGACAATGGTAAGTAATTTTAAGACACAAAAAACAAATTTAATGAATTTTTAAAAAACGCTATTTTAAATCACAGTACTTGCCTTTCAACAAAATATCTTGAAAAACTCCGATTTTAAAGCAGTTTTTGTGATTTTCGTAACAGACCCTAGTACTGGAGGTACCCCTGAAAATGGTCCCATCGGGTCCATTCTCGAACGTGTTCTTACTCATGTGTAACTGTATACAGACAGACAGACGGACGAACATGTCTAAATCGAATCTCCTGGTGACGCTGATCATTTCTATATATATTTTGTATGGTCTATCTCGACTGGTTCTGGGTGTTACACACAACCACACAAACGCAATATACCCTTGACACAGAGTGTGTCGGGTATAAAAATCGAAATCGATATTCTTATGAAACTAGTATCGATACCATCTCAAATATGAATAAGGTAATCACCACTATCTATTTATTGTGCAAATTTTAACCTTAAATGGTAAAAAATTGCGTTCGAAGTGGAAACACGTGTTAAAAAATATTTTCAGTTTGAGAAATTCCCGAACTGATGAACCAAACCGAAACCCCGGTTCAAAGAAGTAGAAAAATCGGTTTGACGAACCAATTCAAAAGTTCAAACACGGATCGAACCGCCGAACCAAACCGGGCAAATTTTCCACCCGGTTCACGATACAGGCATAGCTCGTAAGTATCAAAAATTTTTTGGGGCCTCGCTAGTTCATCGCACCCACGTCTAGATAAGCCCTCGATACGCCACTGTCACATGTGTCTTGGTAAGCTGAGAAATTACCAAAGCAATGGTCATATATAAAAAGATATATTAAAGGTAGAAGTGCATTTCCTTTGTAATTATTAGTTGGACTTTTTGGCCCCTCATTTTCCACTTATAGTGAAAAACGAACTGTTGGCAATCGAATACGAAAAAATCGCAAAAAATTTCCTGAAACAAAGTTTTATACTACTTATACATAGATATAGCAAAACGTATATTAATCGAAAACTCTTTAACTTTTTTTTTATATAAAATTCCCCAACAAACAGGAATACTCCCTTAGTCGAACAAAATCTTCTGATAGTAATGATCCTAAGTAGTCATTGAAGTTTGAGTGTTTTTCGAGCATTTTCGCATTCATGGAATTTCAACTTTTCTTTGTGTGATTTTCCATTGAAATGAAAGTGAATTTCATTCCAATCGGCATCGATTTTTATTCGAAGCACAAATTGAATAAAAATAATTGTTAATTTTTTTTTTTTTTTTTTTTTAGTTAATTAAATATTCTACAAATAATCTTTCAGGGAATTTCTCAAACCCATTAAACAATCAGTTAACTACGAGTACAAAACCTGATTTTTTGAAATGAACTTTAAGTTGAGTTAAGAAAAAAAAAAAAGAAAAACAAAATCGAAATATCTTAAAGAATGCATTTCGTGTTCTCACTGAAGTGCTGTAGTATAAAAGTAAAAGTGAAAATCGAATGCTCATTCTTAATAAGCCAATTGCTTGACATTGAAATTCCTGATGGAATTCTTATCATTGTGATAATAACATAGCGATGATAATCAGTCGACAGTAATTTGGGTCATTGGTACAGAAAATCTACTGAAATGATATAAGAATCGATGACGATGCTGGTTTGAAAGTCACAGAACAGTGAAGGTTTTTGCTTTTATTGGTCTTTCCTTTCGGGGAAAAATAGAGTTATATATATTTTCTTTGCTGTTAACATATAATAAAAGGTATCCTAAGTTCATAATACCCCGTCACACAAAGTCTACGTGAATACGACAAAGTGTAGGTACTTATCATCGATCCGTCGGGGCGCTTGTTCAAGAAGAAAGAGGATGGTTTTTTTTCCCGCCCCCCCGTTCCGACATTCAAAGCCACTTGTTCTTGTGTCTGAATGTCAATATATTATTTCGTGCACACACATTGTAACCTAATCTGAAGTTATCGCTTCAAAAATGCATGCTTTCAAGATAATGATTCAATACCCGGCACTGTTAAGGTACATATATTGTGTAAGTCCATTTAAAGGATATTAAAAGAACTATTGGAACATCTTCATGGGGATCTCAATTAGAACTATGTAAATTTTTAATATTTATATATAGATAGATATATGTATATATCGCACACTAATCACAAAATTCGGACAACTCAAAATTCTCAATTTCCCGGACAATTATTCAATCTATTTTGAAACTTGTAATACCTAATCAAATTTTTTCTAAGTTTATATTATTCTCAGTCGACTTTCAATATGAGAGTTATTTTTTTTAATGTTGGTTTTCCTGCAGAAAAATGTAGTCAAAAAAGAAACAAAAACTGATTAAAAAAATTTGGAGTTGTGCCGGTTTTGTGATCACTGATCAGTGTGCGATACGATTACAAAAATGGTAAATTAATTTTAATTGTTAACCTTTTAGCAGCCAACAGCCTGACGAGGTTGCACTAGATTGAAAACATTCGAAGCAAAATATAGAGAAAAAAATCATTTCTCTCTCTCTGGCAATGAATGGGTTAATTCAAATCTAATTCATTTAACTTTAATGCTCACAACGGCTTATGCTACGAATTGTGTTCAAAGCCAAGCTTCAATCAAGCATTTTTTTTTTTAATTTACAGTTGCACAGCCACTTATCGCCCTCCGACAGTTTGAGTCGCATTAAATGCACTGAGAATAAAAAATTTGAGTTGGTTATATAGGTTAATTGGGCAGTACGATTGGCATTATGCTGTTTTCGTGTGATTTCATTAAACCGACGATCGGATTCAGGAGTGCAGAGATGCAGGGCGGAACAATATAAATTCATACATGTAAAGAAAGAGACAGAGAGAGAGAGAGAGAGAGAGAGAGAGTGAGGAAAATCATTTCTATAGGCTTTCTTAAGTTACCTAAGAGGTTGAGCCTTAAATTGAAACTAGAAATTAAGAGCAAAAGATTTTGATTTGGGATCAGTTTTTTCAATGTCATATATGTATGTTCCTTTGTTCTGTGTTCTCATTTTCTCGACATTTAATAGGCTTTCAGTTAAAATTGGACTCATTGGATTCAACGAGGTTATTCAACGATTCAGTTCGATTAGCAAAAAACCTACGATTTGTTTCATACAAAATAAATTAATTATGTATGGAAAACTAATTTTTTTTTAGCTTAGAAACGAGAAATCGTGGATATTTTTCGTAGATAAAAAAAACCATTTTTGTTAAGTTTACTCTTCATTGAGATTCGTCACTGGATTAACCACAAGCCGTGAAACTCTTAACAGAAGCGTTTCAATTTGAAATCCATTTCAATTGATTATCCTCGATTATTAGGTATATTTATTCATATTTTGATTTAAATTTTTATTTTCATCACTGTAGCGAATTACAAATGTGATTACACATACAAACATATGTATATATGCATCACACAGATGGATGTTCTAAGGTGATAATGGATTGGAGCATGATACAAGAAAACAAGATAGCGCCACTTGAGAGAGGAAACGTCACAAACTCAAAATCGCGATTCGTTGTTGTTGTTTCCCATGTTAAACCGGCTTTTTACATTTTTGAATAGCATGGGAAACAACAACAATATCTCGCTCAGTGAGGTCACAAACTCAATTTTCGGCTCTCAAAGAGTTGGTTAGATTCTCTCTAGATTTATGAAAATAATGTTAAGAAGGCATGTTTTTTTTTTTTTTTTGTATCGAATATGCCTTAAAATTTTTTTGAAGATTTCACTAAGAGCATATTATAAGATTTAAGAATTATAAGATTTTTCGCTGATTTTTCTTTACCGCAAAACAGAAAATTTGGCGAGGCTTTGTAAAATGCGAAGTTACGATCTTTGTTCTCTCTAAAAAAAATGCGTTTTATTTGAAATTTTTATCATTTTTTGGCTTGAAAACTGTTTGCTCTTATCAGAAATAAGGCCAAGAACGTGCCAGTGCCATGGAATCTCAACAAGAAAATCAGTTTAGAAATGAGACACCTCGTAGGTACCCCAAGTCGGTTATATTGTTAAAATTAGAACACATCAGCTGCAGACGATTAAAATGAAGAAAGAACATTTTTTTACATTAAATCAATCTTTTTCTTTAAATCGATCATGAGTCGTTCTACCCGTGCCGGGCAAAAACCGCTGTACCCCCGAAAGCAAAACAGTTATTTACGCTTTGAGAGCAATTGTGTAATTGAAAGGTTGCTATAAATAAGGTAAGCAGCGTTGAGAGAATGTTCAGTCAACTTGAGATCATCACAGCAAGCAATAGCAATAAATTAAAAAGGAAATATAATAAAAAGAAAAAAAAAAACAAATATATGTATACTTATATTTATATATGTATATCGAGTATTCCAACGCGATTGTGTATGGATTTTTATATTCCAAATAACATTTGAGAACAACAAAATGTTTTTGAAATGTTAAAGCGAAAAGCGAAAATCTCGAGAACGTACAAATAAAAAAACAAAAAAAGAAAAGTGTTTACTTCTTTAAGTTAAGGATCAAAAGAAAATAAATCATCGTTGTAAATAGTTGTAAATATCGACTGTTCGACATTTTTATGGCAAAACAATAAAAATTTTTTATCATTCTAACTAAGTATCGAAAGGAATATATTGTATAGTTAAGAGTCTAACAATATGAAAATCAAAAATATTTTCGCCGCCAAGAGTAGTACGATTTCAAGTACGAATGGACAAAACGATAAGGAAATGGATACGCAGACAAAAAGTGGTAAGCTCTATGCAAACACTTGACTCCAATTGATGTGAAACTTAAAGTTGAAATTGTTGGTTTTGCTTGGTTTCTGTCTTCGGTCTTTTCGGGTTGTTTATCTATAGCTGTGTCTTTCTATCGAAATCCCTCGAGAGCATTGAGAATCCTTAATGACTATCGGCTATCGATAAATGCCTATTCAAATGATCGTTGTGGTTCTTTAAAATTGAATTCCATAGCTTCTAATATTACAATATTCTTTCTTATTGTACCTACAAATTACCATTACCAATTTGTTCTGCCAATGAAGCGTGGAGCAATTACAAAAAAAAAAAAAAAAAAACAAATCCAAATTGGTCACGTTACGAAGATAATTTCGCTTCGCGCCTTTCGACATGCATTTTTGCGATTTAACCCTTTCGCGTCAACATTTTGCCAGGTCGTCTATGGCTGTTATATGGCACAATAGTTCCTCCGGCGAAGGCAGTGCAACGAACAGTCAGTGTTCGAACCCTTACCGAATAATCGCTGTTATATTGTTTTCTTTGTGGGAGAAAACAATAAAGCTACTTTTGACTTATTTTCAAATAAAAATTTTTTCCTTTCAATAAAGGCTCTCTTGCCCTTTGAATGTGCAGAATAAAAAAAAAAAAAATTTAAAACGAGGTAATGGATCTCCCGTCGTAAAAAAAACTCTGAACAAATTCGGTATTTGGGTTCCTATTTGAGAGGTCCTTCATTCGGAGAGTAGTGCGTTGGTTGTCGACTCTTTTCAGGTCTTCATTTCATCGAATTATTTGGACTTAACTGCATTATCATTCCGTAACTTCCCTCCGCCCCACTGTCCTTCAAGGAAAATGGTGGCACCTGTGCTACCTCAAATCGCACGTTGTAGATTCGAGGTAATATGTAACTGAAACGTGTCGAAAACTGGCCGAATTGTATAATCATTAGCCATGCCTTAATTACCGTCGACAATGTTGATAAGCAGAAAATGTTAGTTTTTTCTTCTTTTTTTTTTTTCATTTAAAGATTACGTATGACTGAGCTACGAACTAATAAATTTACCGAAAAATCACAGTCAAGAGGCTTTTGAGTGCTTTCAAAATTTGTGATTTTATGGGACGACTATTAGTGATATGAACGGCTAAATTCAACTGAATAGAAGTTCAACTAATTGCCATAAATATTATATTTGAAAGTATGTAATTCGTTTAAGCTGAGACCAGCTGTTGTACGGATCAGTGCGTCTTGACAGAGCGTAGCAAAACTTTAGTTTACCATAGATAGGAATTCGATTCGCAGACTTCTATGTCTATGATTGCTCTTATACAAAATTATTTAATCCGGACTAACCGGAGCGTCAACCCTTGTTCTTGAAGCTCCATTTTTAACAAGAAAGAAAAACGGGCTGACTTAATGCTCAACGTCAATAACACCAATAATTATAATAAAAATACTGATAATGATAATATAAATTATATTATTAATGATGATAATACGAATAATTATATTCTTTTCAATGAAAACCATTTTGTCCAGTACTCGTTTGGGATATATTTTCGGGTGCTCAATACTAAAAAGTAAGGGAACTTTTTTGGCATAACCAAAAGTTTTTACTTCTGGTTTTTTTTTTTTTTTTTTTTTTGTCAGGATCAATTACGCCGCTGGACGGTCATCATTATGTCTACTGTTAATGACTTTAAATTTTTAATGTCAAAATGTGTTTTTCGGTGATTAAATTCATACTCCAGTTTTGTTTGTCTCCGCCCAAATATTTTTGAAAAATTAATTTTTGGTTTAACTATGGAGATAAACTGTTACTTTGAAGTTTCATAAAATAAAAACTCTTGGGACTGAAATCTAAAATTTTCTTATTCTTAGCTTTCACTTTCCCTTATATTGCTTATGCCAAAGAAACATGCCTACTGGGGGTTTTAAAATAATCGTTTTTCTACTAATCTCTTTCGCAATAGGCAGCACGATAAAGTAATGTCGCCCATTTACTTCACGAATGTCATATCGACCCCTTTTCGCGAATTCGTCGTATGTTACAGTTTTTACGCAATTGACTTTCTGATGCAAATTTGTTCGTAAGCCTTCAACTCATCGCCTGGCCAAATATTATAACCCGAAGCACTGTTGTTATGGAGATATAATATTTGCCGAACTAATTTTAGCTTATACACGATCACATACGCAAGGAATAGTAGAAAAAACGCTCTCCTGAAAAAATTTGGTTTTTGTAACATGTGAAAGTTTCGTCAATAGGGGTCCATATATGTATCTTAAAAAATCGATTTTGAGAAAAACGCGTTTAAAGTTTTCAACTCCCTTGCATTTTGATGAAAAACGAAGACATTATTCTCTTTGCATAGAGCATCAGTATACTAAGTACTGATACGAAATTTTTACACAATGTGACGCATAATACGCCGAATATTTCCTCATCGTAAAACTGAAAAATTGTGTTTTTTGATATATGGCATTCTTGAAGTAAATGAGCGATATAATTTTAATAAAAGTAGTTCTGCAAACGGATCGAGTTTATCGCGACATGCCGAGATTATTTCATTAAAAATATTAGTTGAGAATGAAACGTGCTTTTTGAGACCAGAAAATGAAAATTTGAAACCATTTGCTCGCCGTTTTTTTTTTTTTTTTTTTTAAAATCATCACAATTCTCGTCTTTAACACTGATAGATAATGGTTGTAACAAAAGGAGTTCTGAAATATTGACATCAATCAGGGAAATTAATGAAAGACTTCTTATCGCTAGGACGTATCTTGGGCAATAAAGACACAATGACTCAAGTCTACGCAATATTCTAAGGTCGCCAATAAGTCATATGGGATGAAAGTTGTTCTTTCTTTAAGATCGTATTGAAAATTTCCAGCTTCCAAGGGATTCTCAAAAACAAAAAAAACATTTTTTCGATTTTTTCGCAAAACTTGGATTTCTTAATCTTCAAATATCGATTGGATTAAATATGATTAAAAATTTCATTTGAATGCTTGATGTTCCAATAAAATTCTCTTCGAAAATAAAACGGACTTTTAGTTCAATTCAATGTCGGTTGTCTAAAAATAATTGAATGCCTGTAGAGAATGACATCAAAATTTCGCATGTCATCGATCTGAGTGGCTGTCAAGTTCGCTCGAGTTTGTTTGCCGGTCTCTCAAGTTCATTCTCAAGTGTCGAATGTGGAACTGATTTCGTAAAGCCCTTAAAGAGACAAAGCAATCAAATATATCGAACATATGTCGGAAATTTATAGCACTAATCATTCGGACAAAAGCGCAGAGCGATTACAAATGTGAGTAATGAGAATTCGATTGCAATTGGTTGAAGCAGAGTCCATGCAATATTGCAAATTATATTTGCTCTCTAATGCTAAAGCGTTGTTCGCTCATTATGAACGCCAAGAATGTACATGAAAATTATAATAAATTCCAAACAACATCAAAAACAACAACACAAATTCCCCTCAAATGTGCAATTAGAAATGAATTGGGATTTAAAAAAAAAAAAACTTTTTGATTGGACTTTCTTAGCCTTACCACTGCTGCTGGAACATTTTCGTACTGAAGTGACGTCATCCATCGATATTAATTTTATCTGCAGAGGGTTAAATCAGTCTTGATACAAGTTTAATTAAAAAAACTCATATGAAAACAAGTAAGGGTGTTATAGTCAGGCGAGCCTGACAATAAAATACCCGACACAGACACACATCTTCAAATAAATTCTAATATCAAGAGGTGTTTAAGGCCATAAAGGGCCCAATCCACCGACTTTTGTTAAATTTCTTTATGAAGACCACCCCTTTGCCACGCCCACTTTTCCAATTTTTTTTTAATTATAATCGGAGGCTTAAATATACGCTCAAATTCTAAGCTTCTTTGAAATATTTCGAAAAAGTCCGATTTTGAGGCAGTTTTGGAATTTTTTTTGACAGACCCTAGTACTAAAGGTACCCTTAATAATGGACCGATCTTGAGCATTTTTTGGGAGGATGTTTATGGCTACAAAGGAAGCATAAGTGCGAAATTTCGTTCAAGTCCCATTTGAATTTCGGGTGTAGGGGACAATTTTCGAAAAACGCTCTTCTGCCACGCCCACTTTTAAAATTTTTGGAAATCGTATTACTTGCCTTGAAACATGTTCAAATATCAAATTTCATCAAAATATCTTGAAAAACTCCGATTTTAGAGCAGTTTTTGTGATTTTCGTAACAGACCCTAGTACTGGAGGTACCCCTAAAAATGGTCCGATCGGGTCCATTCTCAAACTTGTTCTTACTCATGTCGCCTTGAGCACGCATACCAAATTTTTTCAAGATAGCTCAACTCCTTCGATAAGATAACTGTATACATACAGACAGACAGACAGATAGACAGACAGACGGACAGACGGACATGTCTAAATCGAAGCTCCTGGTGACGCTGATCATTTCTATATATATTTTGTATGGTCTATCTCGAATGGTTCTGGGTGTTACACACAACCACACAAACCCAATATACCCTCGACACAGAGTGTGTCGGGTATAAAGACACAATACCATGCCGACATAGTGAAAGCCTGTTACACAACATTCAGCAAAAGCCATTCGGATAGCTATTTTGAACATTATATGAACCAGAACTGTCTCACTATGAACTAATCTAGTCTGCGTTACTTAAATCATATCCCAGAAAACATTTTCGGAGTGCTCCGAAATATAGTATGAGTCCGAAATGAGTCAGAAATATAATATGTTGAAAATAAGAAAAATAAAATAAATTTTTATATGACTTGAAACTTATAAACGAAAAAAATCCCTGAATTTCGTTTTAGCTAACACGGTGTCATGGGTAAGCGCATGACTAGAAAGCGAGAGTTCCGAGTTTCAAACGCCACACAGGAGACAGATATGAACATTGAAAAAAATATTTGAAATTATAAATACTTACGTAAAAGTCAAGAAATCTGTGTGTATTAATCAATAAATTTTTTTACAGCATACGATTATAAATATCACTCAAAATTGTTCAGTCTTTTTAAACTCATAAATATGAGTGCGGTAGAATTCATATACATATGGCTCTTATATGATCGGAAAAAAGAGTCAAATATGAGTGCGAGAGGAGTCATATATGGCTCATATTAAGAAGGAAATAAGAGTCAGATATGAGAGCAGAAGGAGTCATATATGACTCCAAAATGTTCTCCTTCGTTATATGACTTCGGACCCATAAAAGACGACCTTCGCAAGAAGGGAAACACGCTCTTTCTTAATCTTAAAAGAGATCATTATGAGGGCTCCGACTCCTATTAGGATTCATATATGAGTCTTTTAGGACTCAGAATGTTTGCTGGGATATCTTTTTTGCTGTCTGCAACTGTAATTTAAACAATTTTCAAGCCACTTGAAATACCTCTCTGTCAGATATGAAATAACTTTTCAGGAAGTTTTTTCCTCAATGTTATACTTGCTCGATGCAAATGATCTAATTCAAAGGAAAATTCCTATAAATCTTAAGTAAATTTATATTTAATTATTCCGTATAACAAAAAGAGCAGTTATGAAGCAAAAGAAAGAGAAAAAGAAAAACAACCGCCACCAGACGGGCGCCGTTTATTGAACTGCTTTGCATAATTATGATTATGCGAACGCCTAACATCTCAATATATGCATTGAAAAAAAAAAAAAATATTAATCGATATGCAAATCCAGCAGTTTCATGATTCGAAATAAATATGATTTAATTAAAAGGCATAAAATAAATTTCCCACTTGTTTTGATCTCGCTCGAATTTAGTTTATTGAACTGTTATATAGCCAGTTCAAATTCGTTCCGGAAGAGCAATCGCATCGCGTTTATTTGTTAATAAACGTCAATAACGCTGGCAAGTAATTCTTTCTCTTATGCATTCCAATCTCGAAAATTCAATAGCCTTGCAGACAAAGTGTATAGGTCACATAATCTACAACTCAATTGCCTTCTTTTTTTGAAGAATTCATATTCCGAACACCGCATTCGATTTTAAATACTTACTAATAAAAGATGCTATTAGGTGTCCGATAAAGCGAGTTGCCTTCCATTTACGATTAGGTGTCCGAACTTTCGTAATTGTTCTGTAAGTTTGAAGAGTCCGTGAAGGATAAATTTGGTTTTTTGTTTCGGTCTTATGAAAGGGGTTTGTCAATTGAAGCGGAGCCGCAAATAACGTTGTAGTTGACTTTTACATTATTGGGAAATATCCCAAGAGTTGACCAAATAAAAATATTTTTGGGATATCTAGCTTAAAGGGCTAGAGAATTTTTGAAAGCGAAAATCGAAAAATTAAATTTAAAAAAATTTGTCACTTCAAATGTTATTCGCGGCTCCGCTTCAATTAGAGAGATTAACCCTTCAATTACCAGTGTCCCTCCAGGTGACAAAGGTTTATTAATTTTTTTCTTTTGTGCTGCAGCTGAAATTTTTATATGTATTTTCAAAATATGTAAAACGAAATTCACTGCATAAAATTTAAGATGATAAGAAATATGTCGTGTCGCCTGCTGGTGGCCACCCATAAAAATAAATGGGTTAAACATTTTATTTTTTCATATTTTTTTTTTGTCACCGAGAAGTCATTCTATGCCATTTTAGTGAAAAATAAGAGCCGACATTTGCATTTTCTCTGACATGGGAATCGACGGGTTAAGCTTTTTGAATCTTGGTGCAATTTAAAGGATTCAGATGTTTGAATATTTGTTCCGATTGAGATGAAGTTCTTAATATTTTTTTTCGTTTTTTTTCCTTCAATAATATTTCCATTCAATAATGATGAATGCGTTAGTTATATGAAGTATTTTTCTTCTTCTTATATTTCGATGCATTTCCTTCTTTTAAATATCGATTTTGAAAATAATTTCACCCAGATGGACTGCTTCGGTAGTGAGCTTTCAGTCGAGCGAAAATCAAAACAGTGAAGTCAATTGCTTTGTCAATAAATTATGGCAAACCAGGAACAAAACTGCCGATTTCACCTTAATAAGTCAGTCACATGTGCCTACTTTTTTAAACGTGCCGTACTATTTTGCTACAGTTTTGTTATCATATTACATACAATATCAGCGGTCCCCAAATTGGATGCGAAGGGCGTACTGCGGTTGATCGAATCTCTGGAGTTGTGTCGGTCAAAAACCTAAAGACTAGAATTTTCTCGATTGTTTTTGTTTATTTTGATTTTTTTTAAATGGAATTAAGCTTTTTAAATAAACTGCGGAAATATGGGAAAATATTTGGCGTAGCACGCGATTGCGAAGGTTGTGTAACACTGAATTAGATCAATTAAAAGCCAAACATACATTTATATATAATTTGTTGTTGTTACGCTTTGTCGTCGTTGGCCCTCGGATCCCAATTAGATGTCTCTATCCAGAGCGTGTTGATCGTTTTTCGAAATAGATGCATTTTTAAGCATTCGTTGCTAAAATTCAAATTAAAATATCGAGAATAACAGAAGAGACATTGCAGGAAATTGAACTAGTGCAGAAGTGTTCTTCGACTACTTCTCAAATCAACAGTACTACTCGCTGGTAATTTCCCCGCCAATGCACTATGGTCGCGATGACTACTTTTCTTGGCCAAAATTAAAAATATGAATGAAATTATTATTTTGTTTTGATTTTAGTTTAGTATTTACTAAAATATTATTAAATTGCGTTTATTTTCTTGTTTTCTGGAAAAATGGCAAGTACCTACCAGAGGTGTTAAAGAATGCAATCAATTTGATTTAAAGCCAGTTGAAGTCACACTCTTTGACTAACTTTAATGATTACATTAACAAAAACGCATTACTGACTAAAGACTGCATATTGCAGTTTTTAGTCTTTTTCGTTATTCATGAATAATTAGTCTTTTCTGAAATCTCGTACTGACTAAAAATTTTTTAATGCAGTCTTTCCTGAACATTGGGACTGCAATTCAGTGATTGCAATCAATGAATAACGAAAAAATGAATAAAAAAAGACTAATTATTCAGGAATAACAAAAATGATTTAGATTTGTTTTTTGCAGTCTTATTCCTGACTAACTAAAAAATGACTGCAATCATTTTTCGGGCAATCAAAAGACTAAATATTCAGAAATGATTACATTCTTTAACACCTCTGGTACCTACCAAAAATTATAAATCAGATTTTTTTATATTTATACTTTTTGTGTTTTTTACAAAAAGTTATGACAACTAAATAGAATTTTATTCAAAATCTTAAAACGTTAAAAAAAGGGTTACATATGTATTATTAAATTAAATGTCACTGTAACTGTTAGCCAAACTGCATGTTGAGCTTGAAAGTCGTCCAGCCTTCTGTGACTCTATTCCCACATTGATGCAAGATTCTTGCAAAATATTCGAACTTTTTCTTTCAAAGAATAAAACAATTTATCTGATGTTAATTGATCTGTTATTCTTTCGAGTAAAAAATTTAAAAGAAGTTGTTGCCTTTTTTGTTTTGTGCGCTCCCGCAGCCAAATTTGAAAAAGCTCTGAATTTTTAAAGAAGAGGTGGTCTGGAAAAAAACAAATTTCTTAGAAACCGCAAAAAAGGAGTAAGAACACGGACGCATGACATCACAATCTACTATTTTCTTTTTATCTTAGGCCTACCAAGTCGCTCTGGGATAGCGTAGGGGATGCGTTCTATGCTCTTGATCCCAGGGTCCGAGGTTCGATTCCCGGCAAAGGCGAAACGGAGTGTAATGTTCTAAGCCTAGCACTGGTTTTTCAAAAATCGCATGTTAGGGGCACACTACATAAAAAGACATACACTCACACAAACACAAAAAAACACCCCCGTGGTATCACAATGGGCCGATTAACGGCCTAAGTGGCAGCCACTTCAACCTACCTACCTACCTAGGTCTACCAAATCCTACCGAAATTTTACAGGCTATTATTAAGTTAGGACTTAAAGAAAACTCATTAATTACGATGGCTACGTTCTTTCTTGTTCCATTTTTTTAAACCATTGAACATTTTTCCCATATTTTTTGTTATTAAATAATTAAAATACACATTTTCACCAATAATTTCCATACTTTCAATCAATAATCAATATAAGAACACTAAATTGAGAGCGCACACAATTATTTTTTCAAATCTTCAAACGTATGCCTACTTTGTTCGTACGCTGTCTAACGGTTTATTGTTTTTTACCCATATGTTATACATTTTTTGTTGCTCAAAAGCATTTACTACCAGATTATTATGAGACAACAACAATTTGAAACATAAAAAAAAATTAATTTTGGCCATGGAAAGCGGTCGTGGAGACCATAGTGGAATGCATTAAACTGTAAACTTTTACTCCGAGGGGCTATTCGAAAATCGACAGTCGCGATCGAACTAGTGCCGAAGTAGAGGCAATGTAGCTCACAGCGTAGCGCATGCACCCCACGATCCGACAAATTGAACTGTGGACGCCTCGTTGAGCATGCCACTAATTAGGCTCTACTCGCGTACTAGTTCTTTTTCCTATGCTCGAGAACTTCTCGTTAGGGCCCAATTGACCCCACTCTTCCTACAGGGGAGCTTTGCGATAATATGCACCTATGTAAAAAGGCCTTTCGAAATGTATTTTCGAATTTTAAAATGTAATTCTTAACTTCCAGAAGAATAAAAATTTTATTGCCATACTCCTACATCCCGAGTGGTTTACTTGTTTAAGTTGGTAAAAGGTTTTGAAAATTTTTTTTGTTTGTATAGACTTCAGCTACGCAATTTTTTTCCTCCATAGCCTGCAAACTAATGCTGGTGGATGGGAGCAATTTATATTTACTACAAAATATGTAGTTTTTTTTTCAAGCCATAAAGGATATACGTTTATAAGCATCTAAACAAGAAAAATTGCTCATTACAATTACAAGAATTAAGAAAGACACGATGGAGCTTTCGATCTAATCGATATGGTATTTTTACCTTCTTTGAAGCTGATGAGATCTAATTATGAAATGTTTGCTCCTTTCTATAGAACCTTATTATGACTAAATGCTAGGGATGTCAAAATCGCGGGATCCCGGATTTACTCCCGGTGGTTTTGTTTTTGGCTATTCAACAAAAGTTTGATTAACACATTCATATTGTTAAAGATCACTGTTGGTTGGACCTACCCGCGTCGAACACCTTGCGACAAAGATTGTCCGTAGGCGACTTATACCCGTCGATTGCGGTGCGACCAAGCTCGTTCCCTATGCGACAATCTAAACCCGTCGAAAGGTACGCACCAATAGCGATCTTAAAGCCGAGCCTTAGCATGTGGAGGAAAGTCAAGAGATGATCTTCCAGGCTCATTCCAGGGAGCCTTTCCAAGCGGCAATGACGAGATGGTTTGAGAAGACACAATTCATTCGTTCTCCAGTGGTCAACCCGTGCAACGATTTTTGCGCTCTCCCGCTTGCTTTCCGTTTTTATAAATATTTCCGTTTGTAAATTAAACAGCTTTAAAAGTTAGTTCAATAGAGTAAAATACAAAGTCTTAACTTAAAGCTGTACGCGTTTCTATTCTTTGAGCCTCTAATCGGAAGAAACACATATATTTTAACTTCGACTAAATGATTAAACGGATTTAAACGATTTTGTACGATTTTTTTTAAAGGATTTAAACGATTTATTACTATTTTTTAAATCCCGGCATTGGCATGCCTACTAAATGCTATTGCTGTCAATGCTGAAATTGATCTTTGCCTGTCTAGGGACCGTCTAAAATCAATTTTAGTATTTTTCACGCAATCATAACATATATGTATGTAGTCATTCAGGCGTGTCACAGAATCCGATAGCTGTCGTAATCGGAATTAAAATCGACCAAAATTTCATATAGAATTGACGAATTTTGTCGTTTTTGGATTTGAATCGGAACCATTATGGGTTCTAAGTTGCACAGAACCCTAATTTATCCGGCTGTAAATTCAGTCGACTAAAATTCCAATTCCGAAAGCTATCGGATTCTATGACAACCCTGATTGGTATGCACTTAATCTTGAGATAATTGTTAAGCTAAGAGTCTGTAAGAACATTCATAGACTGAATAAAGAATAAAGAAACACCGGGACCAAAGATTTATTGCAAATAGTAAACGCAAACGTTTCTTCACAAAATCTTGATTTTACGTTATTCATTTTATGTGATATTTTTCAAAGTGTTTCGATACACGTATAGTATCGACGGGCCAATATAACGCAGCCATCACTGCTCGGAGACAAGCTTGATCGAAAAGTTTTGATGTTCGCAGTGTTCCGCATTTTTGCCAGTTTGAAAGTTCAGTCTCACACTTCAGTGGTGCTGAAACTGTAGCATTTGGCACCAATAATAACTGACCGATTCGTTGTTGTTTTTTACATTACACAAATGATAAAAGCTTTTTTCAAGCTCAAATAAATATAAATTTGTTTTGATTGACTTTTTTCGATCATTGTAACGAAAATTAATAGCATGAATAAATGAGAGCATGCACTAAGGGCAAATTTACTGATTGAAAAATTAAAAACGCAATTACGAAAATGGAAACTATAAAAATTTCCTACTGATACGGGGGCACGATTGCATTGATGTCTTAATAAAGTTTTTTTTTTTTTTTTTTTTTTTTGTCTTGTGTGCGCACTTGTAAGTTTTGTTCAAATATAGAATGAAATTTTGTTTACCTTTTCGTACCAATTAATGTACGTCTGTATGTTTCCAATAAATCAACAGGAAAAAAAAATTGTAAAATATTGATTAGGGCCTTCTTTTTTTTTTTTTTTTGAATTTTATTTTTTTAATAATGCAATTCAGTTGTCTGTCCGCAAGTCAGTTTGCAAATTGGTGCTGTGAAGTTAAGAAGTGCAAATGCAGTCTTAAATACATACATTACTGCCATCAAATTATCAAGCTATCAAAGGGGATTTCAAATTAAAATAAATAAAAAGGAAATAGAATCCAAATTTATATCACAATGAAGAATCGCCGCTTAGAAGATTCAGGTGCTGTTATTTGAACTGCTTTTTTGGTCAAATTCCTCCCGCCAAGACGTCACAAGTCTATGAGGGAAATCCAAAATAGTTAAATTTTCAAATTTAAATAAACGTTATTCAAAAAATTTGTTCGACTTATAGAGAGCACGGGTCAGAGAATCGCCTTTAACATACCCTTTGTGTTTCTTTGACTGTTTGTTTGTAACTTAAACCTGTTTTGTTTTTAAAGAATGATAACGTTAATTTTGTTTTTCCGTTTATTGGGGGAATCCTCTCAATATTTTTGATAGGATTTAAAGATATCCCCCCTTATTCATAACCAAATTTTAAATTTAAAACATTGTTTAAATTCAGTTTTTGAATGGAAATTTGACACATTTAGGGCCGGGTATTTTAAAGTCTGATTAATTCTCTGGTTTGGTTACCAGAGATTTTTTCTAACCAGTGTTTATAAATCAAAGGTTAAGTAATTGTGTATTTTCAAAATTTTTCGGGTTTGGTTAACAAACCGTAGGTTAAGCAAGAATTCCAATATTTTTCCAGTCTATCTGTCAAATTAACCAACGAAATTAAATAAACATATTTCATAATTCAAATTTCAGAAAATTGTTCAAAAACAATTTGATTTTCACTATTTGGACTTGAGTATTTCGCAGCTAGACAAAATGTCCTCTAATGGTTAAAAGACCATGACTACCATTCGCGAAATTTGCAAAATTTCGATTTTCACTATTTTGAATTGAGTCTTGCAGCAAGATATAAAACCCTCTAACGGTAAAATTTTGACCATGACCATCATTCGCGATAATTGAAAAATTTCGATTTTCACTATTTTGAATTGAGTATTTCGCAGCTAGATATAGTGTCCTCTAACGTTTTAAACTTGACCATGACCATACTCCGCGAAATTCCCAAAAATTTTATTTTCACCTTTTCGAATTGAGTACTTGGCAGCTAGAAAAAATGTCCTCTAACGGTTAAAATTTGACCAAGACCACCATTCGCGAAAATTTTGTGCTTAATAACAAATTCAAGTTTGAGAAACTAAATCGAAGTACAGATAAGGTATAGCTAGATATCCAAGCTAGAGCAATGAAAACGACAGGAATTTTTGTTGGGGTAATGTTTTAATATATTTTAAGCTGAGGAAAAGGTATGTTGCAATCGGCTAAGCCGATGTAAACTTCTGTACATAGTTCGATCGTATTGATTCTAATATTTTTGCAACCGTTACTTTCCGCAATCTAAAACGCATGAAAAAGTCAATATCATTCCATTTGTTGAAATGATCCAACCTTTCATACATATTGTATTGCCTGCGCTCTGGAGTCAATAACTGGTGACTTTCACTGTCGCTATCTTCACTCTCCACGGTATTCCGAAAAATCCCACACACAATTTCCACGTGAACTAATTTAGTGAGTGAATAATTATTTCATAACAATTATTTTTATTGAAATACAAACTTACTCCATTTCGCAGAATAATGTATTTCGTGAAAATTGTGAAAAATTATATGTTCTAACCGAATGTCAAAACTCAAAACTTTTGAATCAAAAGACAAAATTTACTTAAACCCCTGGTTAAATGCCCTTAACCGACGAAATTCGGCCGGTTAATAATTTCCTTGGTTAGTTAACCAAACCAACCTTTTTTAACCTAACCAGAGCTCAAAAGACCCAATCTGTGGTTAACACTGGAAATAACCAAGGGTTACTATTATCCAGGCTTTAAAAAACCGGCCCTAAAAGAATTGAAAATTTCGATTGAAATTGTTTTCACAACAAGTTTCTTTTGGAAATTGGATAAATTATTCCGTGCGAACGCTTGCGAGACTTCTCTAATCCGTTGCCTGATCCAGAATCTACGTTAGAAGTTTATAGTAAATTTAAATTTAAAATTTGATCATGAATAAGGGGGTTAATCTTCAAATTCTGTATAAAGGTATAATAAGATCATTGAAACGGCGATCTAACATCGAATTAATATCTATATAATTCCACCAATTTTGCTATATGCTATGTTCTCACTATAGGAGTTAAGTTCTTAACCCGATACTTTAACTTAAAGCGTTCATATGAGCTTCGAGCGAGTTAAGGTTTACTAACGTCATATAACCCAGCCGGAAAGTTCACTACTCCTGCACTTCTTCCGAAGTGGTGAAAATTCATACTGCGACTACCCGCATTACTAGCCCTAACTTCTAATGAAGTTTGTTGGGAGATGGCCGCTGTTTTCATTACATGCATGCGATAATGTCCGGCTGGGGAGTTTCACAAATATAGGACTATAGGTCTAACTCTTCTTCTTCCTAATCCCTGAAATGTGTTAGAGCTACGCTGCTTCAACATATGCATATAGCACGAGGAAAAGAGAAGCATGCTATGGCAGCGAAATCTTTAGCTCTGCTGTGGTGAAATGCATTGCCACTTTTATTTTTAATTTTGGGCGATTTTCGAGTACATTACATGTAAAAATCTACCAAACTCATAAAATGATATGAAAAGCTTGAAAAACATAAAACTAATCAAGGAAACTCAATATCAAGGAGAAATAGAAATGGTTTTTTTTTAGTCCTACCCTGTCCACATAACTTTTTGATCACAATTAGGCTATTCACAATGGCTGCTAAAATCCCTTCTAATGTGCTAATATGCTTTTCATATATGGAGTTTGACAGCTTTAGAACATTAGAAGGGATTTTAGCAGACCTTGTGAATAGGTCAAATGTTTTATCAAAAATACTAAATTCTATGTACAATCAAATTCGTAGTCGTAGTCAAAAATGTATGTCAATTTATTACAAAATGAAAACATTCGTGCACATTAAGCAAAAACATTTCGTAATACATTTAATAAAGTTTCAATTATGAATTTTTCAAGCAATATAAAAAACCGAGCTGACGCCGTGTTTCTTTGATAATTTTCTTGCAATTGGCATCCTAGTGCCACTTTGTGTCTACCCGTATTGTTGTTGGTAGCTTTCTGGTGAATTTCTCGGATTTGTTGAAATTCCTATTCCTGCCTAAGGTTTTTGTTGGTAGCTTTTTGGTGAATTTCCCCAATTTGTTGAATTTCCAATACCGGCCTAATCGTGTATTTCCCCATCGCGGCAGAGGCTTTTCGACGTCGAGAGCATATAGTAATATAGCGGACACTTACAACAACAACCGAATTCCGTGGTGAACTAGTGATGCTATAATTTTTGGGAGTATTCACTCAATTTTGTAACTAAACATACTTGCGTGTACATTTTTTTATGTTTTCTTTATAATGTAAAACTTTTTAAGTTTTTTTATGACAGTTTCTGTACCCTTTTCATTCAGAAGAGATCCAAAAATATATAAATAGTTTATGCATTCTATCTAAACTTTGACACCCTGTATCTTGGCAACCTGTGATTAAAATTTACTCTTTTTTTGCACATTTAACGTACTCTTACATCTTAACAACTGTACCAAGTTTCATCCAAATCGGGGAGAAAAAATTTTGCCGGTGGCACACTTGACGTGTTTTTCCCCATATAACTGATTTTTAACAGATATTTTAGTTCATGTTACAAGATTATAAAATATTTGTTAGACCGGAACCGGAATTTTCAGGGGGCGTGCTACGTTTTTGATTTTTCCATAAGAATGCATGCACAGGGGGCCTACTTAAATTCAACACACACGTTTTTTGCCAAGTGCCATCTATAGTACTATATGGTCGAGAGTTAGACCTACAGTCCTACATGGTTTCACAAATAAAAAACGCGCAAGGTATATCATCAAGAAATTTAAATAAAAATTGAATTTGCTTTATAAGAAATGTTTAAGAAGCTGAAAAAGCCAAAGGCATATTGGAAGCAATAATATCAGAAGAGCATTGCAATGTCCGCAGGAATAAAAAATAATTAATGGAGCTGGAGAAACAATCGATAGCACTATCGATTCTATCGATAATTTCAAGCTATCGAAAACATTGATGGCTTTTGACGACTATCGATAGATTTAATTCATGGACATTTACTTTAGTATTGGAAAGGTGGTGCTGGCGGTGACAGAGGGCTGTCTTCTTTTTGAAATGGCCAGATTCCTAAAAATGCCTTTATTTAGATAAGGGTGAGAGCCGCTCGAAAATTCATCTTTCGATTATCAAAATTATCGATTGTAAAAATTATCGATAATCGAAAGTATCGATGATGATGGTGAGGTTGGTGATGATAATGGTGATGATGATGGTCATTATGATGGTGATGATGATAGTGATGATAATGATAATGGTAATGATGATGGTCATGATGATGGTGATGATGATGGCAATGATGATGATCATGATGATGGTGAGGTTGGTAATGATGATGGTGATGATGTTGGTGATGATGTTGGTGATGATGTTGGTGATGATGATGGTGATGATGTTGGTGATGATGATGGTGATGCTGATGATGATGTTGGTGATGATGATGGTGAGGTTGGTGGTTATGGTGTTGATGGTGGTTATGTTGTTGCTGGTGATGATGGTGACGATGGTGATGATGATGGTGATGCTGATGATGTTGGTGATGGTGATGATGATGTTGGTGATGTGATAGTGATGATGATGATGATGGTGTTTATGTTGTTGATGGTGATGATGATGATCATGGTGGTGGTGAGGTTGGTGATGATGATGGTGATGCTCATGATGTTGGTGTTGATGATGATGTTAATGATGGTGATGACGACGGTCATGATGACGGTCATGGTGATGATGATTATAACTTACACAACTTCTTGCCACATCACGTCGTGAAAAATCTTCAGAAATTCTGCGAGTCTTATGTGTCCCATTTTACAAACCAAATGAGAATTATAGACGTAATGCTAAAATTTTAATCCATGCACTGATGCCAGAACGAGGGATTTTTTCGGTTTTGAGGGATTTTCTTGATTTTACCTTTAACCAAAAATCACTCCAAATGTTTGCAATGGATTTTAACTGATCACTTTCCTCAAGAAAACAGAAATGAAGGGATTTTTTTCAATATCCAAGGGAAGAGAGTCACTAAAATACTGCCTAGCATCAGTGCTGGTTTCAAAGTATGGAGAATTGATTAAGAAAGTTTTTAAAATTCGGCTTCTTGTATATCTGAATATCCGGTTAAACCTTAAATGGCACTTTTTTTTAACAATATTCTAGATCTAGTAGCCTTGTTATAGAATATTTTGGCATTCGTATATATAATATAAAATTTTAAACGCTCAGTCATTTTGACATTTAGAAACAGATTTTTTGCGAACGCATTTCAAACTTCTCACTTCTCAACCAAAACACGACAATTAGACATTGAGAAAACGAAATTGCTTAACCGACACTTTTAATCATTCGATTAGTTTAACTGCCAGTTAGTTAATCTAGACTTTAACCGGACATTCAAAAAACGGGCCTAAAACTTTCAAATGATTGATATTTAAAATTTAAACAGCTCAAACATGGTTGATTGAAATTACTAGCAATTTACCAATCAAATTAGTTTAAATTTTAAAATATATCTTCCGATAGTACTATCGATGCCATCGATATTTCAGACTATCGACTATCGAGACTATCGATGGTCGCAACTATCGATAGTTCTCCAGCTCAAGCTAATAGTGAAAGCGGCATCACAAAAAGTTCCACGACTTGTGATCAAAATTTACATACCCAAATACTTACACCCTTCACCACTCATTTTCTGCACGTGAAAGCTTCCTGTCAGTGTCGCATTAAATTTTTACCCGGTTTTTGTATTCGGTGTTAGCAAATGCAACTCTGCGCTAACCTCAGAGTTAAATGTTAACCCAGGGTATATTTTCGGGTTAAATGATTTTTTTATATGCGTTTTGACATTTGTAACCATGGGTTTCGCCGATAACCCTAACCCGGCCTAGTGAGAACATAGCAATGGTATGCTTTCCTGCACTATCTCAGTCTCTTACATTTGGCCTTGACCAAAAGGTGTACCTTCTTATATTTGAAAAAGAGGTGGATGATCATTATTTATGCAAACCAAATCTTTTCTTAGCCCATCTGACCTATCTTATGCTGTATCAACCTGTTATTATATTTAATTATAAATTATCGTAACTCATCCTATCTTACCTTGCTTTATTCCATGTTCTCCCAATCGACCATATCACAGCTATATTTTTTTTCACCATCTCTCTTCTATCAAACGATATTCGACCCCACAGTATGCCATAGATATTCTCTTGCCTTGCCCATTGCTATTTTTACGCATAGTAAAATAGTTCTATTGCCTTCGATCCAATCCTTTTTTTGCCCAACAAATGGCATCTTGGGCAAACCTATTAATCTTTTATTTGATCTTGACGAAGGTTTTTAATACTCAGCATAAGCGGGTATATTAGTTTTGTGCGGATCTTGTAACAGTTAGAAGTAATATCGGCAAATATATAGATCGATCAGGATCGAAAACTGGATCGATTGAGTTATGCCTGTCTGCCCGTCTATCCGTCTCTGGTCGTATCTCGTTAGAGACGACTGGACCAATCTGATCAATATTTGGCTCCGCGAACTATCCTAAGTTAAAATGGGGGATATCCGCCCACATAAAAAATGGGCCTCGTCCTAACAGCCATGCTGCCCACACATATGCCTACAAAAAATAGTTTATGGTAACTTGCCTTTGGAATGGCGAATGAGCTTAAAATTTGAAATAAAGATTAACCAGCATATATTTTCACTTGAAGTGTATGGGAGGAATATGTGTAAGCCTTCCGAAGACAAAAGAATAGGAGCTTCAGATTCGAAACATTGGTCGACCACGTGGAATGAAAGATGTAGGAGGAAAATTGATGTCGTCCGCCAACTGTCGCGCCACTAAATACTGATTTTTTATAACTTCTGTACAGCAGGGCAAAACCATAGTGTGCCAATATTTGTCGGAACGATGGGTATATCGAAGTCGGGCTTAAAAGATGACACCAGAAAGTGACACAGAGGGATATGTTGTTTTCTTAGTGGAAAATTCCCAAATTTTATCACTCTTGCTGATAATGGAGAAAGTCCAACTTGTCTAGGGTAGCTTTAATTGGTTAAGTAGTTGAAAATGAAGTTGATTGTGTTGTTCATATCTCCCGATTGATAACTTCAGTTAATGTAAATTTCAATATTGACACTTGCAGTCGTCTTATTCCATACACAAGATTATATATACTCATTGAGCCTTCTGTATATACAGCAGCTCGCGATTCAGACAGAATGCAAAGATCATCAAATTTATCAATATAAAAAAAAAAAAAAAAAAAATAAACTTCGTTGAGGAAAGTATGTAAATATTAACAAGATCCGCACAAAACTAATATACCCTGCTGAAGCTGAGTATAAAAATAAACATTATATGTAGAAAATATGATTACGAAAGATCCGAGTAGAAAAGCCAGCAATAAAAATTATAATTTGTACGGAACAAAAAGAAATTGGCAGACAGTAAACAATTCAGCGATTAAATGAATATAAGAGCTGTAAAAATAAATACGGCTCACGTATTAAATAGGGCGAAAAATGATAATCGAATTTCCAAGTTCAAGTCTTATTAGTATACCAACATACATACAAACCAACTCACGAAAAATTCCAATGCAATCTCGTAAATTAAATATAAATATTTTCTCTCCGTCCTACTAGCTTCTGGATTTGGCGTACGGCATATACAAGTTCTTTTGGCATTCCTTGGCCTTGCCGTGGCGTATTCCCTGCGCGTCAATGTATCGGTAGCGATTGTCGCGATGACAGATAGGCACACAGCAAACCCAGATTTTAAGGTGAGTGTTCATAAATCATATTTGGTATATATACATACATATATCGCGAAATGTGAAACTTGAATCGCTTTTCGGTTCAATAATTGAACATTCGAGAGCAATGGCAATTAATCAAAATCGTAATTAATCACTCGATTGTGCGAGGATAACAATCCGATGTCAATATATCGATTAGATTCCCTGGTGGAAACAAATACGGCGAACTTCCATAGAGCGAAATCGCGACTAAGCAACGCATTTTATAGCTTTAATTTGATTCAATTCGAATAATCTATCTATGAAAATTTGACTGTAATCGATTAACAATGGCGTCTAGGAATTTTTCCTTCCATATTGCGGAGCCAGCAATAGGCATAGGCCGAGACAATTCAAAATGGAAGAAGACGAATTGGAACTGGATTAATTCTTTTCTACTTACTTTTTGCTTTTAGGAATATCCGTGGACGGAACAGACAAAATCGCTCGTGCTAAGCAGTTTCTTTTGGGGTTATGTTATTACACAGGTTCCATCGGGGTCCCTTGCCAAAAAGTTTGGTGGAAAAGTCATGTTGCTCTACGGTGTATTCATTTGCTCCGCCTTGGCGGTCCTAACACCCATTTGCGCTGACATTGGTGGCTGGCAATTGATATTGGCTCTACGTTTTATGCAGGGCTTCTGCCAAGGCGTTATATTCCCATCGACGCATACGCTGCTCTCCAAATGGTCGCCAGTGGAGGAGCGTGGCGCTTTAACTACTTATTGTTATTCGGGATCGCAATTCGGTACGGTGATTATGTTGGCAATTAGCGGAATACTCGCCTCATCGCCGATGGGCTGGCCGAGTATTTTCTACTTTTCTGGTGGTTTCGGTATCGTTTGGTCAATTCTTTGGTTTTTCTTCGGTGCAAATTCGCCAAGCGAACACAAATCGATATCGGCCGAAGAGAGAAAAATGATTGAGACCTCGCAGGGCAATACGGCGAACGAGATGGAGCGATTAGCGAATATGAAGACACCTTGGTTGAAATTCCTTACGTCGCCGCCATTCTTGGTACTGATTCTTGTACATTCAACGCACAATTGGGGCTTCTGGACGCTACTAACCGAGATACCATCATATATGAAAAATATTCTTGGCATGGATATCAAGCAGAATGCATTGCTTTCGGCGTTGCCATATTTTGTGATGTTCCTTTTATCATTTGGATTCTCGGCGATATCGACAGTGCTATCGAAACGACGTTGCATACCGTTAAGCGTTAGCCGGAAGCTCTTCAACTCAATCGGTCATTGGATACCGATGGTATCCCTCATCGGACTCGGCTATGTTGGTCAAAATCAAACGGAATTGGCAATCGTTTTGCTCGTCATCACGGTTGGTATCAATGCAGCGCCGTATTTAGGCTTCCAGGTTAACCATATCGATCTATCACCAAATTTTGCTGGCATACTTATGGGCATTACAAATTGTGCGGCAAATATTATGAGCATTATTGCACCATTGATCGTCGGGTTCATTGTTACAGATGAGGTATGTATGTAGTACCTATGTCTGTCTATTAACATCGAATTGTATCGAATCGTACGACAAAATTGTTTAATGGCATTTTTTCTCAATTTTTTTCTTAGAAAAATCCGGATCAATGGCGTGATATATTTTTCATTGCTGCTGGTTTCTACTTCTTCGGGAATTTGCTCTTCGTTATTTTCGGTAAGACTGAAGTTCAGCCCTGGAATGACCCGAAACCCGCAGCCTTGTCCGACCGCAGACAGTCCTCACAGGTCGAATCGCAGCATTAGCTCCGGGATGAGCCTTTCGATATACAAATACGAAATCAAAAATCTCGACCCTTGCGTGAAATCCTGAATGCCAATGGAGATATACCTAAAGAGAAATGAAGCCTTTATATATATATTTTATCACCGAATGTGAAATGGCATTATGCTAGTCACGATCATTTCAATTGTGTATGCGCGCGCACAAACGTATCCATAACGTGCGTACGTTATTGTTTTGTTGAGCATTTTAAATGTTGTTCATTTCGAAGTTGTTAGTTTAAGCGATGCTGTTTGAAATGCCTGAAGAGCTGCTTTGAACGCGTTTCTGTTATGTGAAGCGCATGTGCATACATATTGCTATGCTAAGCAATCGAAAATGCAAAAAAAAAAAAAAAAAAAAAAAAATTAGAAATTAGAAAAAAATACTAGAGAAAAGAGAGCTACCAAATTACGAAACTACTTCTGAATATGTGCCAGACGTAGTTAAATTCTATGTTAATAATAAGTTTAAATGTGTCTTCAAATATAAAAAATGTGAGTTTTCAAATAATTTAAAGGGTATAGCCGACTGCCACCCTCCTGAAAGGGATTTTGATGCTTTGTTGATTTTTGGATAGATAAATACTACTCAAAAACACTGTTGAAATCGATTTTTAAGTTTCTTATGTCCAGTGTCCTTGAAATATCCTTGAAACCCCATTTTTATTAAGCCCTTTTTCCAAAGTTTTTATCTCAAAAACTATTTAAGATAGAAAGATAAAAGAAATGGCTTATAAAACAGGAAATGAAAAATATTATCTTTTTCACAAAAAAGAAAATAAAAATTTAATAATTTTTTTCAATGTATTCTCGTTTTCCCGTCACTTTCTAGTGTTGAACAATTTAAAAAAAAAACACATAATTTTCGCTTCTTTCTATTGGGAATCGCCTGTACGGAATTAGCTTCTGTATGGTAAGTAACACCATCCCCTCCCTTAAGGATGGAAAACAATTTTTGTTTTGTTTTAAAAGCTTAGTTTTATGAAAAAAATTCAATACGGACGTTTGTTTCTTACGTTATTCTAATTATTATACCCAGCCTAAGCAGGGTATATTAGTTTTGTACGAATCTTGTAACAGCTAGATCTAAGCTCTGTAGATATAGACAAATATGTGTATTAGAGTGGGTCAATTTTTTCATCGATAGGGAGTATGTATATCAAAATCGTAATCTACGGAAAATTCTAAGCAACTTTACCGAAGAAACTATAGGTCTAAAACCAAAACTGACGTCCCGCTTTTCGATCCAAAGTTTTTCTTAAGAATTTGAATGTATTGGGTATACTGTATACCGATGGACAGCAAAATAGATTTGCAGACCAATCTGTGATATTCACAATCTGAACAAATGTATTGAAATTGCCTTTAAAAAAACAGCCTAATAATATGCTTAGTTTTTTTCCCAATTCAAATTTTTCTACTTCAAAAAATTTCGAATTTTGCATATGTAAACCCAAACATTCAAATTCTTAAGAAAAACTTTGGATCGAAAAGCTCTAATACACATATTTGTCTATATCTACAGAGCTTAGATCTAGCTGTTACAAGATTCGTACAAAACTAATATACCCTGCTTGGGCTGGGTATAATAATTAGGATAACGTAAGAAACAAACGTCCGTATTGAATTTTTTTCATAAAACTAAGCTTTTAAAACAAAACAAAAATTGTTTTCCATCCTTAAGGGAGGGGATGGTGTTACTTACCATACAGAAGCTAATTCCGTACAGGCGATTCCCAATAGAAAGAAGCGAAAATTATGTGTTTTTTTTAACTGTTCGTTTAGTAGAGGAGAATCACAGGTTGCAGATATAGTTGGGTTTTTCGCTAATAACTTCTTTCCAAGTCAATATTATGCAGACCAGTGGAAAGCTTAAGGAATAAGCTAAGTTTTCCCTGAACCACCTCCATAAGTTAAATCGCTCAGAAAACTTTTTATAATCAATTTTGCGAAGGGGTTTTTTGTTTTTGGCAAAAAAATTTTTGTACCCGGTTGTGGATACCCTTGTGAAATCGCTTTACATCTCAAAACTATAAAATTAAATGCATTAAACGACAAGAATAGGTCGTTTTGTGTTTATGAAAAGAAAGACCTTCAGTCGCAAAATGAAAAACAAAAACATTAATCTGAATCGGAAATGCAATGCTTGCGTATACGTAATGTCACAGCGTACTATATTTTTTTTAAATAACATTGCTCATACGACGGGGCTTCGACTAAGAATTACTCCATAACTCGCCAATGCTTCGACCGATTTCGTGCAATCATTTACACGGCCATACGACCAAACCCTGAAAAATTGATCGAATTCGGTCTGAAGTTCGTTAATTACACTGTGCTAGTTCAAAAAACCGACAGACCGCGTTCATATCTAGAAATACTAAGTAAAATGCGCTGAATACAATAGTGATATTGATTTATTAGGATTGGCTCTGTTAACGGAGATTTTCGCGTTTAAAGGTAAATCCCAAAAGTATGCAAGCACTTTTTTGTTTTTACTTAAAACATTTCAGTATCCCCAAAAATTAATTTAGATTTTGGGACTCCTTTTTTATATTTGACAAGACGGCAAGTTCACAAGTTCGAGGAAAAGAAATTTCTGTGAAGCTTATGAGGAATCGTTCCATTTTTTAATCGTCTTATTGACTTACTTATTTACAAAACTTAAAAAAGTTGACGTATCAGATGGGCGGTCTCAAAAAAATTTTCCTTACACGCGATGAAGTTCTTGCTTACGGAAGCGATGATCTGCAACACACTTTGTAGACAGTATAGCACACCATCCAATGTTCAAACTTAGTAAAAATTGCTATATACTTGGCCTGACTCTGACTCAAAAAAAAATCCGAAAAAAAAAATTTCCCGTTTCAATTTTTTTTGGGGTTTCTTCAGAGCTCTCGGTTCCTTGCCTTGTGCTTTCCCATTATGCCGTTTTGTTAAATAACATCAAAGATCTTAAAGCTCTCTTTGAGAACTTTCCTTAAATTTAAAAAATATATTTAAAAAACATCGCATGTCAACAGTTTCACTTCCCCTAAAAGTATGCTTCAATTTTTTAAATAAATGTGATAGAATAAAATTGAAAGAAGCGCTTATAAAATACCAATTACTGGCTTCGGTTGCAAAAAATCGATGTTTTGGAATGGCCTGCTTGCTCCCCCGACATAAATCCCATCGAAAATATTTGAGGAATACTTGCGCGTCGAGTTTATGCTGAAAACAAGCAGTATGCAAATGTGGCTGAACTGAAATCTGCCGTTAAAGAAGTTTGGGAGTCGCTGGACAAGGATACGTTACGCTCTTTAATAAATAGCATGCCGAATCGCTTATTTGAGCTGATCTCAAATAAAGGTGGCTCCACACATTACTAACACAGTGACACATTTTCGAGGTTATCAAATGTTGACAAAGTTTTGCCTGCAGATCTTGAAATTACTTGATAAATGTAGGAAATCCCTATATTTAGTTTTCCTAGTTTTGCTCGTGTTCAAATTTTTGATTTCGTAAGCTTGTGCGAAGCAATGAAAATACGTGACGTCAGATTTGTTTTTTTGAAATATAACATAAAATTCGTTTTACAATTAAAAAATTTTTATTTAAGAAGAATATTTTTAAAAAATACACTTTTAAACATATAAATTGGGTTTCTTTAAAACAAAATCCAAAAAGTGCCTTAAAATGGAAAATATCCCTTAAATTAGAATTGAATCACAATTATTTTTCAGGTATCGTTATTGTAAGATGTTTATAAATATTTATAAACTATTGCCATGCCTATATGTTACTGAATATTTTCTTTGTTCACACTAGAAGAGGACATTATATATTTCAAAAAAACAAATCTGACTTCACGTATTTTCATTGCTTCGTACAAGCTTACGAAATCAAAATCAATGCAACATTGATGCAACCACTCAGGCTGCATGAAAAATGTAAAGCATATGCAAAGGGATTTTTTGCGCTTTTTCTTCTGATTTTAGGTAAAAAATTTAAACTTTGGAGTACAAAAACGGTATAAAGGAGCTCTCGGATACAGTTGGTGTACTCCAGGGAGTTGTCGAGTTCTGTTTTGCCGTCATTTTAGTCAAAACATGTTCATAAAATTCGTAACGGCTTGGGAGCTATTGGCCAGAAATTGTAAAATGAGGTGAAAAATTTGTAAAATTTTTCAGGTTTCTGCTATTTTCAGTTACTAGATACAGTTTTTTGGGTCAGGTATTAATACAGTTCTTTTCTCCATGTCTTAAGCTAAATCTTTGTTAAAGACAGGAAAATAAAATATTAAACGATTTACGAGATAAAGTCATAAGGAAAAGCACAAAGTTGTGTATTTTAAGTCGCGGACACAATTTTCAAAATCGAATTATATTTGAACACGAGCAAAACTAGGAAAACTAAATATAGGGATTTCCTACATTTTTCATGTACTTTCAAGATCTGCAGTCAAAACTTTGTCAACATTTTACGTGTTGCACCGTGTAATCAGCTGTTATTGTTAATCTAACATAAAAATTTTACTAATATTAAGAAGTTTCAAATTATGCGTTTATAAATATGCACCAATGTTAAAACAAACATTTGAACATAACGGAAGACTACCATGCGATTTTGTTGTTGTTTTTTAACGCAATTATTTAATTTTTTATTCTTTTTCATTCCTCATCCGCAATTTTTACTTATTGCCTCGGTTACAAACAGTAAGTCAAAAAATAATGGTGCGTTTTTAAATTTGCACCATAGTGTATGTGAATACAAAAACATCACGTTTTGCATAGTATGACTAATTTACCTATTATTTCCGAATAGGCCTTGGATAATGTAGTTAACATATCCATTGTCGACTTTAGTTTGTTTTTTATATTTAATCTATATGATAACGCATTGTAATCATAATATCCGGGCAAAAATTAACTACCTAACCAAGAGCTTAAGTGAGTGAGAGTGAATGAGTGAACCGGTTTTTTATTCATCGTCTCGCCAGTTAATGTTGGGCAATTTCACGCAAAACAGTCCTTAAGGTCACGCCCCCCACGCTTAACTGTCGTAAAAAGTTTTCATAATTGTAAGTCCTTGAGAATCACATCCCGTTTGTTTTAAATATTATGAGTTAAGCCATAAAAAATAGGTGATTGTGACGGCTGTGACTAAACTTAAATACCCTGTTGCAAACATCAACTTTTTTCCCTGCAATTTGCAATTAAAGATCTTGCATTCAAACATCTCAGAAGTCACCCATTCCAAAACTTTCGACCAACGGCATTAGGGTCCTCTGTTTGTTGCCAAAGAATTTTACTAGAGTCTCTTATTTTAAGGACGATGTAAGTGTGTAAAAACCACGTTTTGTGAAAGTTTCAAATTGGTAGGTAGTATATTTTTCGAAACTCACCGGCAACGCTGAAAGCACAAAAATTCTAAAATTTAGATTTTTTTGCCTTGAAAATGATCATCTGTCGAAAATTTTCAATCATTTCCACCAATCAGAATACTTTTAACGCTACGTCACAAGTGTACATACATACATGAGCAGAAGAATCAAATTTTGAACTCTGATTGTCGTAACCTTATAATCTATCATCCTTGCTTATATCTTTAAAAATTTGATTGTAACTTACAATTTATTTCATTTGCGTACGCTCAACAGCTATCGCACGCAATTTGCAATTTGCAATTTCCGATACGTTATCTTGAAATAAGAAAGGGATAACTGGGTCCAAACGAAATCGTCACGATTTTTGGACGAATTTAAATTCTAGATGATTTTTCAATTAATTTCTGCAACGACCCCGTGTGTAGAATGGCATCCTGGTTATGACATCACTCATAAGGCGGCCGCACAATAGGGATTTTCGTCTTCTCAAATTTAAGTAAAGCAATGACGGTTTCGGATCGCCTGTTAACGAACCAACGAAACAACATCTACCGAGCTGGCTAACACATACGGAAATTCAAAAAACCGCTTTTCCGTTACACTGTCAATTAACTACAAACCAAACATTTTCAATAATGCCACTCCCGAAAACGAGTATTGCTAGTAAAACTAGTTTCGTATTGGAAAAAAATTCTAACTGGAGATCCGGAATACGGCCAAATTACTATCCGTTGCATCCCTACTAAAAATCACGAAGTTTTGCTTTAAAACCATTGGAAGAATGCTGGTAAAGTCTCCAAGCTTCTCTACTTCGAAGGGGGCTTCTTTATGTTAATTAAATGCATTCATTTGGAAACTTTAACGGCAGTTTTTCTTCGATTTTAATGCAATATTTTTAATTTTTAAGGTTTTTTTCCTTACGTGCCCTCCATATAATCATATGGAAAATGTGTATGCGCATTTATGGAAATCTGAATGACGTCCTTTCGGATTTGCGTGCGTCTTCTGAAAGCTAAATCTAAACTCTCTTCATAAAATCTTTTTTATTAAATATGAGTTAAATTTAATTGTTTTATGTTACTCTACTTATTCCTGAGCTTCTATGAATGAAATTTATTTTTTAAGATATTTTGAAGAAATTTACTATGCCAGCATATTTTAGGGCACTAGATGTAATTCCCAAAAATTTCGATTTCAGTTCTAATATGTCTCTAAATCTTTTTTTTTTCATTTCAAGTACTTTTAATCATATTTTCTCTTGAGTACTTGATTAGAAACCAATATTCTTGTATCAAAAGATCTCAAAAAGTAATCCGAATGCCTTCGAGGCTTAACATATCAGATGATCGTAGTGTAGTATTATCTTTAAACACACGTGCATTGAGGTTTAAGGAAGTTTCTAAAAAAAAAAAAAAAAAAAAAATAATTTTGAGATTGTACAAGCAACAACAGAAAAAACTCCTTGCAGCCACGCTGAATACTTGGCGCTACCATTTTCTTATATTGTTCCATAGTGATATATTGAAAAATAGTAATAAAACAGAATTTCTTCTCTGAGGAAGACTACAAAGCGAGTCGAAACGCGTAGGGGAAAAAGGAATTTTTGAGTTTTTGAATTTCCTTTAAATTTGCCGACCAAAAACCCGCCCCTATAACATAATTTCATCTCGTTAAATCCTTATAAGATTTCGAATTCATCCAGCCAGCAATTCGTTATGGCATAAATTTGTTCTTCTATGAATCCATTGACGACATGAGAGAAAAATGTAATGTTGAAAAACTTCATGAGTAGCAAGGAACAAATTCAGCGATAGCAGACCAAAAAGTTTCTCAGACCAACAGCGGACCACAACATCCACCAAGAATTTCTTTCTTTTTTTTTGTGTTTCCAATTTTCCCGCGCCGCTATCGCAGAACATTTCAACCATTTTCAAATAAAGATTTCCAAAAACTGAATGAAAAATAACACCTTACAAGCAATGCTCGGACTTGAAAATTTTTAAGGTGGTAGATTTTTAAAGAAGAAGTGGTAGATTTATATAAAAAGTGGTAGAATTAAAATTGTGTAAAATAGTAATACAATATATCACATCTGATCATGTAGAAAATTGGGAAGCTTATTTGTTTTTAGGTATTTTCCCTTATTACAAGATAACAATGTCAATATTTTTTGGATGCCGTTAAGCGCGAATACTGCCATTCTTGACAACATTCTTGACAATTGGAAGCTGCCAACATATTTCTTAATAATAAGTACATAACATTGAAGCAGATTTGTTGATGTTCTCAATTATTCTAAATGATCATAAAATAAATAAAACAAATACTTACGCACATAGGTAAAAAAAAGTCATCGCAATGTGTATTTTCAGCAATGGATTCTACAATAGTCCATAGAAACTACTGTGGAAAATTCAGTCGCTAAACCTTACATCTTCCGGCTGGGGAACTATCTCGCAACCTTAAGCAAAAAATTTTCTGATTTTTCTCGAGAAAAGCTCTCCAAATGAAACGACTCAAAAATCGATAGATTTATTCGGTGTCGATGGCTGTTGAAAATCCAATGCGATAAATAATATCAATGCAGATAAACATGCCAATTGCGTATGTTTGAAATAACGAAAGTAACATTTGAGTATGCCAATCAATGGACTTCTTTTAACATACACTCTTCATAAAACATTATGAGCTTTATCGAATAATGTTCTTCGATTTTTGATACAGAGTTGAGATAAAAATGATTTTTTTTTTATTTATTTGTTTTGCTCTGCATTCACACGAGCTGTGACGGGGTTTTTTCTCTTTCTACTCCACTGGAGTGCAAAGTACAAAAGCAGAAGCTCTAGACAATCGTAAGACTGTCTTGACTCAACGTGCACCGGATTTTGAATGGCTCGCTTGAGTTGTAACGAATTTGGTTTGTCAAAACACAAAAAATATTCCAACAAAAGCAAAGACAAAGATTAAAAAAAAAAATAAATAAAAAAAAAAACGCCAACACAAAAACTTCTATTTCACTTCGAGATAATTGATAAATTAAAATTTTGTATAAATATTGAGTGCTGTGGTGAGAAAAGTTTCAGTCAATCCGGAATGCTCACAGACAGCGGAAGAACAAAAGAAAAGCGAACAAAAGCAAATTCTAAATTTTAGTTTGCGTTTCCGAAACAACAAAATACATATGTTCCATGCGATCAAAAATCAAAACCATCTGTTGAAATAAATCGAAAAAAAAAAAACAAACAAATTTCAATATAGAAGAGCTTCGGAGCGATAAACTCCGAAGATAAACGTGAAGAGATTATTAAAATTTTTTTTATTATTTTGAAGTTGCCGACTGTGATTGAAATGAAACTGAAAAACATCTTTGCCACAAAAAGCATAACAATTTCCGATGAGAAAACTTTGGATACCACATCAAAAGGTCGAAAATGGATAAATCGAAAATATTATATGAATTGCTTTGAATAAAATTATCATAGATTCGAAATGTCTTACACAGTCGTATTTCCTACATACATTTAAGCACTGGCCCACTCAAATGTACCGAAAATTGTGCAATTTTGATTCCGCATTGAGAGGAAATTACATTGCGATTAAAATATTTCCCGCTTGTAGATCCGATTTCTTGTGCAATGTTGACTGTGCTTTTGTGCGTGCTAAATAGAAAATTTCCCAAGGCTCAATTTGAGGAATCGGAATTCAAATCGGAACCAAAATTTCATATAGAATTTACAGATTTCGATCGTTTTGGTCTTCGGTCGGAACTGCTATTGGTTCTTAATTGCACAGAGCCCTATTTTATCCGCTTGTCCAGGGCCGGAACGTGAGAAAGAGTGCTTTGGTAGTGCTTATATTTGTCACAGTGGTATATTAAACAATTTTAAGATATTATCCGCAAAAAAATTGGGAGATGTCAATAGGAAGTTTAGAGAGTCTTGGCAAAACCAAATATTAATCCGACGATGAAAAATCTCGAAATAAATTCCAGTTTGGACATAAATAGACTAGAACGTAGTTTCGATGAACAATTTATATAACATGATACGAATAAGTTAAAATTTCAAACAGAAATTATAACCAAATATCCTTCATAAATTGGACCAGTTAATGTAGAAACTAGTTTCGGACACTATCAATAAATAGATAAGTTTCAGATCAGTTTTTTGAAGTTAAAATATTATTAGCGCAAAAGATTCTTATGAATTTTTCACTTATTTTATAGGTATATAAATTTTCATCAAATTTGTATCGTAATGAATTTTTCGGTTTTTTATCTTTTTGGGCCAAATATTTCTACAATTCATGTTTTGCCACCATCGCCCGCCAAATTTTATTTCGTGTAATGTCTTATTACTGATCATTATATACCTACCATGTTGTGCAAATAAAGCACTCTTTCTCACGGTCTGGCCCGGCGCTTGTCTATGAGATATAAGTATGTATGTATATGAAAATTTCAGTGCTAAATTACTGATTCGTTAGTTTTCGACTCGCGATCCGTATATCTCAGATTAGTTAGTTAGTTCATGTCCAAAGCGTAGGTATCCCTTATTCGACCGAGACTTCTTACGAACGATGCGGAAGAGTTAACATGCGTCATTAGACTTCTGGTTTTATTAAAATTTCCATTCAAACTTCGAAATCTTGAAATTTTTTTAAAATTGGACAAAAAAAAAAAGTGCAAAATGCTACAATAGCGTTCTATTAATGCTGAATTTAATTGTTGTTCGGGGGGAATTTAAATTGCTTCGAAAGCTAAGCAGAGTTTTTTGTTTTCGTTTTCGTTTTCGTTTTTGTTTTTGCTTTGTTTGAAAACGCGATGTCGTGTTTATAAAAATATTACTTATAATAATAGTAACCCATTGTTTAATCAGGCTTACATTCATTGAATTCCGTTCAATCTTGATTTCAAATCATGGATAGAATAACAGTGGGAAAGAATTTAAAATCGGGCTGCTAAAAACCCAGAAATAATACCATATTACCGAGCTAGCTATCACGGCCTTCTCTATGAAAGGCCTTCGCCGAGTCAACGAAGGAGGGTAATCACCGGGGTAGGCGACGTAGCGACACAGACTCTCTCTACAGCACTTGCCATTAAACTGCATTCATTCAGGGCAAAGACGCATCGTGTAAAAGCCCGTGTAAAAATAGACATACACATTCAACCACACATGTTTCGACACATATTATCTAAATAGGGAGAACTATTAATAAATATCTCGAATAATTTTGTAACTCCGACGAAAAAAAAAAAAAATATACATATATATATAAATACTTAGTTCATCATAGGCAAAAGATATCCGTAGTCTTGTGATTTTTGTGTTGGCAAAGCATGTTGTTTTTTTTTTTTTTTGTTTTGTTTTGGTGGTCGATAAAACATCTATTCTGCTGAACATAGCTGTAAAAGTAACAGGAATCTCATACATATCTCGTTTTTGAGTTGATCTAATTATTTGACAGTTTGTTGATAGCTCCGCAACATTATTTTATTTGTTCAAGTGTTTTACGCAATTCGTATTCTGCATCGACCGCATGCGCGATGAATATTTTTCTCTCTGCCTTATCCGAAGAGGCACCCATCGTTGGCATTTGGTTTTAAATGAAAGGCACTTCCATTGGAGCCGATTTACAGATCGAATCGATTTTGAATGCGGCTAGGAGAAAAGTTCGATTGCACGCACCGCGACAGCGAATAAATTTTCCTTCTATTCTTATATGTAGGTCCTACATTTGGCATACGGCACTTGCAATGCCTGTTGGTATTCTTTGGCCTCGCCGTGGGCTACTCGATGCGAATCAACTTATCGGTGGCCATTGTGGCAATGACAGATAAAACAACAGCGAATCCGGATTTTAATGTAAGTGCCCAATATTCATTCATAGAATACTCATCGATATCTGCCCTGCAGAAGATTGGGGTAAATTGGGGCTCTAGCGAGTAGTCCTTGAGTATAGGAAAAAGAACCAGTGCACGAGTATAGATACCGAGAGTAGAGACTAACTAGTGGCAAACGGTAAACGAGACGCGTACTGTTCAATTTTGCTTCAACGTTAATGTAACTCGATAGTGTGATGGAAGAGTGTTGGCTTGGAAATCTGAAGGGCGTGAGTTCGATCCCTGTCGCAGGCGAAAAAAATGTGGAAGAATAGTAAAATTCAAAAATACAAAAAAATGAAAATAAAATACACGTGGCTTGTCTGACTTTCGCCATTGGTGCTTTGACGTCTCAGAACTTGTTCAAATATTTCTATGAATTTAAAACCTTACTTTTTATTTGCTTTTTATTCTTCTTAATATTTAATTTTGAATAACTAATCCAAAAAAAAAAAAAAAAAACTGCAGCATGATGCGTTGCCTTTGCTAGTAACGTAACATATGAAATGTACTTGATTGGCCCCATAATCTCTACTTCTACATTTCTTCAAACGCGAGCAGAGATTTTTCAATGACAGCACAATGTTAAAATCGTCAGTTGAGTGCATTGTGGGGGAAATTAATGGCGAGTAGCACTGGGGTATTTACGAGTACTCTTAGACCATACCCTGGCGTACTCCAATCCTCTACAGGGTGGGGTGGGGTCTCATTGAGCAAGAACTCGCAGAATGTACAAAGCTGTGGTTAAAGCGTAGCATGTTCAGGGAACAATCTTAGCTTAGGCGTCAGATTATTGTACAAGGTACATACAAGGTATAAGCAAAGAGAGTCCATTAAGTTTCACACAGGTAAATTCTTATCCTCTCTACCAGAAAAACGGAATAAGCTCTGCTCGACCTTGCTCTCTAAATACTTGGGAGTTTAATGCTAATGTTTCATGTGAGTTTCTTTCTCTGGGTCTTTTTTTTTTTGAAGGATTACCCCTGGACGGAAGGAACAAAATCGGTAATTTTGAGCAGTTTCTTTTGGGGCTACATTGTCACTCAAATTCCTGCTGGATATTTTGGAAAAAAATTTGGCTCAAAAGGTGTTTTGCTTTGTGGAATCTTTGTTTGTTCGGTCTTAGCGGTACTGACACCCATCGGCGCTGACATTGGTGGTTGGCAGCTACTTTTGCCGATACGAGTCGTCCAGGGTCTCTGTCAGGGTGTTATTTTCCCATCGACTCATGGCCTTATCTCTAAATGGGCACCAGTGGAGGAGCGAAGTTCTTTGGCTACCTACGCTTATACAGGATCTTCATTTGGTACGGTCCTGATGATGGGCATAAGCGGTGTCATGGCATCATCGTCAATGGGTTGGCCAAGTATTTTTTATTTTTCTGGTGGTGCCGGAATTCTCTGGTGTGTTCTATGGTACCTTTGGGGTGCAAGCTCACCAAATGAATATAAATCAATATCGGCCGAAGAGAAAGATTATATAGTGAACTCACAAGGTAATGTGGAAACTGTGAAGGCGCCGCAGCAACCGCCGAACGCAAGGACGCCTTGGCTTCAGATATTAACGTCGCTGCCGTTTATGGCCATACTTGTTTCGCATTCATTCCACAATTGGGGCTATTGGACGTTATTAACGCAGATACCGACGTATATAAAAAATATTCTTGGAATGGATATAAAATCGAATGCGCTACTGTCGGCATTGCCGTATGCGGCGAATTTCATACTGGCCTTTGTATTCTTAGCCCTGTGGGCCATATTGCAAAAGCGAAATTGCATGCCGTTAAATGTTGGACGAAAAATGTTCAATACGATTGGTTGCTGGGTACCAATGATAACGTTAATTTGTCTTACCTTCGTTGGTAAAAATCAGACGGGGCTGACAATTGTTTTACTGGTTTTTACCGTTGGAATCAATTCGGGTATAAATTTAGGCTTTCAAATAAATCATATCGATCTATCACCAAATTATGCTGGCATACTTATGGGCATTACAAATTGTGCGGCAAATATTATGAGCATTCTTGCGCCATTAATCGTTGGAGTCATCGTCACGGATGAGGTAGATTCATACGATCAAAAATATTAATTCAATAAATGATCAAATCATATCGATAATTCTGTTTTCATATTTCAGAAAAACCCGAACCAATGGCATATCGTATTCTTTATTGCTGCGGGTCTCTATTTTGTTGGGAATTTATTCTTCATTGCGTTTGGTAAAACTGAAATTCAATCATGGAACGAACCGAAACCCTCAGCGATATTCGAAAAAAAACATTCCGAACACATTGTGCCGCAGCACACGCAGAGACCTTGAACTACGCCTTAGCCTTAAGTACTAAGTACTTCTCTAAGTTGTTTTTCTTTTATTTAAATATTCGATATAGATTTAGAAAAATTGATTATTTTTAAAGCTTCAAATTAGGTCTTCCATAATAGAAGGGGAGTGAGTCCAAGAGAGGTTTCCGCTATCAAATCTCAGTCCCCAATAATATAGGAGCTTATTGGCTGAGCAGCCAATCATAAATTAAGAAAAAATCGATCATGAAGGTCCTATGTTTAACCGTGCTATAACACGATCTTGTTTTTATGCGCAGTGTTGGTATAAATTCACAGTATGTTTATCCATAAAAGAACAAAAAAAAAAAAAAAAAATTGCCTTATATAGGGCCAAGGTCATAGCATGGTTCAATTACATGCTGGCAAATTTGTATTCCAATAATCCGGCGGCTTGGGCATGTCAAATATTGTACATAAATTTGAAGAATAGGATGAAATTCATAAAGAATCAATCAATCAATCAAGAATATTTCTTCTGACGATTAAGCCATGACAAAGACCCAAAAAAATTTAATAAATCTTAGCGCGTCGAACTTTAGTACACTGAAAAAATTTTGCATCGTTGTTTCTACGATAGGAAGACGTAGAAAAATATAATAGAATCTACGTAAAATACAATAAGTTTTACTATATATATAATAGTTTCTACTGTGAAGAATTATGTCCATCATAGATTTTACGATTTAAATATCATAGAGTCTACGATGGAAATGTCATAAAATCTACGTAAAATACAATAAGTTGTACTGTAAATCCAATAGTTTCTACTGTTTCCCACTTATATTGATATAATAAAACTAGCAAGCTCAAATAACACTAGTTTACAAAATTTAAAAAAATAAATGTACAGTTGATCCCGCTCTACTTTTTTCATAGATTTTGGGTCCCTGAATCCGAAAACCCCATCGAAAATTTTTTGAATGGTTTGGTTTTTGAGATATGACCATTTGAAATTTTGGCTCCTTTTTTCAAAAGTACTTTCATTTGATGGCTCATATCTCAAGATAGAAACAAACTGCCTAGTTAAATGATGTACTAACTTAAAGAATATAAAATTTTAAATCAAAATATGTCCCTTTTTTATGATATTATGGTACAGTGTCAATGTAACATAAGCCAAAAGTTCATAAAAATATTTTTTTCTATTCAAAATTAAGAAAAAAATATCATGTTTAAATTTAAAAAAAATACAAATCCTAAGACTGTATTTTTTTTTTTGAAAAACCACACGTATAAAATGAACCCTTGTGAAGAAAACGTGATACCAACGAATAAAATCTATGGGTTAATATTGAAGTTATGACCATTTATGTGCAACTTTCAAAGTGCTTCTTTCGTTTACACCAACGAGTGTGCTTTAACATTTTTAAAATTATGAAAGTCTCTTTATTTATTTTACTCAATAAAGTATGCTTTACATTTTTTAAGCTATCAAAATCAATGAAGCAAACGATAATTAGAAATAGTTTGATGTTTTCTTTTGTCTTTTGTTCTCTTCGCTATTTGATTCGCGTATAAGAAACCAAATATAATCTCCCATCATTCTTTCGTTCCAAAATACCTGGTAGCGTCTTTCGATAGTCTTCATTTCTTGATGGAATCTTTCACCGTGCTCGTCACTGGCATCACCAAGACTCTCAGGAAAAAGTCCAAGTGGGAGTGTAAAAAATGGATCATTTTTGCATAATTCTCTAACAAATTCGTTACAATATCCTTAAAATTCGGGCTTTTATGGTTTCCAAGAAAATTAGAAACGGCTAATTTAAAAGAGTTCCAAGCCGCGAGCTCATTTGGAGACAAATATGTATGGAAAATGTTGTCTTCAAGCAATTTCTTTATTTGTGGACCATCAAAAACCCCTTCCTTAATTTTTGCCTCAGACAAACGTTTAAACAGAGACTTAAGGTAGATCAACGCTTGACTTTCTTTTTTAACGCCTTCACAAAGTTCTTGATTAGTCCAAGATTGATGTGCAAAGGACGAAGAATCACATCCTCTTTTTTAATTAGAGACCAATTCTTGACGTTATTTTCACCCACTTTTCCCCTTTTTCGCTACCAGGTATTTTGGAACGAAAGAATCGTTGGTATCACGTTTTCTTCACAAGGGTTCATTTTATACGTGTGGTTTTTCAAAAAAAATACAGTCTTAAGATTTGTATTTTTTTTAAATTTAAACATTATATTTTTTTCTTAATTTTGAATAGAAAAAAATATTTTTTTGAACTTTTGGCTTATGTTACATTGACACTGTACCATAATATCATAAAAAAGGGACATATTTTGATTTAAAATTTTATATTCTTTAAGTTAGTACATCATTTAACTAGGTAGTTTGTTTCTATCTCGAGATATGATCCATCAAATGAAAGTACTTTTGAAAAAAAAGAGCCAAAATTTCAAATGGTCATATCTCAAAAACCAATCCATTCAAAAAATTTTCGATGAGGTTTTCGGATTCAGGGACCCAAAATCTATAAGAAAAGTAGAGTGGTGTTTCCTGTACAAAATGGCTGTAAACTAGTGTAATTTAACATTTACATTATTTAAAAAACTGAGAAATAAAAGATTTTACCAAAAATTTTTTATGCTTAAAAACTTTAAAAAAAAAATCTATAGGAATTTCTTGAAAGAGCTTGTGCGTGAAGTTTTGGAAGGGCCGACGAAAGCAACTTGTTTTATTGGTTCGCGTCCAAACTTAGTTTTTCTGCTATTCTCCATTTTTTCACAAATTCCTTGGCCTGCGGCAGGGTTCGAACTCGGACCTTTCAGATTACAAGTCTAGCACACTTCAACTACGCCATCGCGTGATATGATTTGAGCTTGCTAGATTAATTATATCAATGTACTTAAGTGCAAAACAACTGCTTTGTCTTTTTAAACTGTGGAATGCATACGGAATTCATATAATTTTGTTATATCAATAAGTCTTGCTTTTAATATAATATTAAAAAGCCTTCTTCTTAAAACGATTTTCTTCCAATAAGGAATCTTATAAAAACGTCATTTTTATTAGAATGTCACATAGTTTGATTGATATGGTCACCTTATTATACGACTATATCAAGCAGTTTTCTCTATCCTTCAACATAAATAATAAGATATTCACATTAAATATATGAGGATATCTATTAAAATGTTTCAATAAGATTTTCTCTATTCATTCAAAGAGTTTTCTCTATGGAAAAAGCACATCGTTCATATAGTTTAAGAAGATTTCTTTATAAAATTGCTCAATCTTATCGATTTTATGGGATCATATTTTTCTGTGTGAAAGAAGTAGAAAATCCCAAGTCGGCGGGTTCGATCCCGCGGTCAGGCGGGCTTAAATTTTTTATTTTTTTTTAATTTATAAATAATAACATAACATTTTTATAACTAATATTTAAAAACCTTACAAGTATAAGAAGTTTTAAAGCAAACGTTTTATGCAAAATAAAAATAAAGAAATTTTAGAAAGCCGGAATGGAACCTCTTATTTATGGCTGCGCAGCTAGATTTCTCCATTCTGACTGCCCATTTTCTCCTTTTAAATATTTTTTGCTTTATTTGAATTCCCATTTGTCACACATGTCATTCGCCGGCTATGGGATTTGAACTCGAGCTCTTCGGATTGCTGAGCGAATACGCTACCCGTACGCCACGGAGAAATCTGATTCGAAAAAAAGGCGCTTGAATTTTGTACTGGAGTTGCTTGTGTTTTGCACAAGGGGTTTTTGTGTGTTTTAAGGGGACCTTCTGGTCTAGAATTTTTTGAAAATTGATTTCTTTTTTATATATATTTCGGAAGAATAGACTTTTAAGAATATGCTGGCAAAGTTAAGTGGAGATATTGACAATATTTGTTTTGCTACAGCCTTTTTAGAAGGTGGAGACAGCAGGCAGCGCGCTTGATCAAAGCAACTTTGAACGCGTTTATCTCAAAACCACTTTTTTTGACCTGGTGTGAATGAAAACAAAAAAACCATCGAACCGATTTGTCTGGAATTTTTATATGTTATTCATAACATCAATGGCTATGGCCCGAACTAGAATCGAATTTTTATTTCAAGAACTTCATATTTTTTCATTAAAAAAATGGTCAGAAAAAGGGGAGTTTTTGATGGTTGAAATAAAAAATTGCGCCATTTTGTCAAATTAAAAAAAATTATTTTTATTCTAGTTCCTGCCATAGCCGCATTCATTCTGATTAATAATATATTTTTGTTTTTTTTTTTCTCGATTACCAGAACTGCCAAAATCTTTCACACCACGGAGGTACTTTTTCAAAGAGGGTCCACTTCAACGCCATTTTTAAAATACCAAAAAAAAAAAAAAAAATTACAACAACATTTTTTATTTTTTGTCAATAAAAAATATAATAAGCCGCAAGAAAATCGTTTTTTATTTGGCTTAATACCAAAAAAAAATCATGAAAATACCCTACATTTTCGTGCTCTAGACCAGAAGGTCCCCTTAATTGCAAATTTCTCCGTTATGTATTGTTATGGTTATCTTTTGTACATACTTATAGCTGATACTTTAATTAACAAAGCACAAAACATCATTTTCGTTTTTGTGATTGTTGTTGTTTTACAAAATTTATTGCGTAATTCATTAAAAATTTATATGGTTGCTTATGTTTTTCACAACACTGTACATGTGTATGTGTGTATGTATCTTTATTCCAAGATATCGTGGCGTATGCCGCTGCTAAAAGAATTCAATCACTAACTTCGGAAATTCTATACAATTCGGGATTGAATTCTTGGGGTGTATGTAGTTTTGTGTTTTTCGAATTTCGAACATGGTCTAATAGTCTATCAATAAATGAAAGCAAGTCACTGAGGATTGCAGTCGTCAAAATTAGACAATTGACACCCGCAAACTCAGGACCCATAAAAACTTTCATATACATAGTTTATGCAATATGTATGTTCTTCTAAAGATAAAAAGTCCAATTGAATCGATTCTGAAATCAATAAGGGTGTTATACTTAGGCGAGCCTGACAATAAAATACTCGACACAGAAAAATATATTTAAATAATTTTTAAAGCACGCTCGAAAAACAAGACTTGTGAGAAAGAATATTCTAGAGATTTTTAAGGCCATAAGGGGCCCCATATACCAACTTTTGTTGAATTTCTTTATGCAAACCGCCCCTTTGCCACACCCACTTTTACAATTTTTTTTTAAATTCTAATCGGAGGCTTTAAATATACGCTGAAATTATAAGTTTCATTGATATATTTCGAAAAAGCCCGATTTTGGGTCAGTTTTGGGATTTTCGTAACAGACCCTAGTACTGGAGGTACCCCTGAAAATGGTCCAATCGGGTCCATTCTCGAACTTGTTCTTAGTCATGTCCCCGTGAGCACGCATACCGAACTCTGACAAGATAGCTCAATTCCTTCGATAAGAAAACTGTATAGAGATAGACGGGCAGACGGATGGACACGGCTAAATCGAATCTCCTGCTGCCGCTGATCATTTCTAAATATATTTCGTATATAATATCCCGAATGGTTTTGGGTGTTGCACACAACAACACAAACGCAATATACCTACCTACCTATAAAAAGAACTGAAAAAATCCGAGCAACAATATAACTTAAGGCACTTTAAAATCTTATCTAATATGTTCCTGTAAAATATATCACTATTCGCACATTTAAAATCCCTTAGTATTGTTTGGTGTAATAAATTAATCAAAGGACTTTGAAGCCTATCAAAATAAAATGCATTTCTTCTGAGGTTTTTGATTTTTTGTAAGAAATGTCATTCAAATATTTGGTGGAAGATTACATTTTGCTTAGTATTGAATTGTTTATTCCGCACGACATATCGAAGTACTTTGTTAGCTCGACCATAAAGCAAAAAACTATTGAAATGAGAAAACTTGGACACCAACGAGGGAAACGTGCGTTCCTCTTCCGGATAAAAAAATTTTAGATTGCTATAAAATTAGAGGACAATGGTTAGAATGTTCTCAGTCGCGCTCAAGACGTTGTAGCAGTCTTTGGCTAACAGGAATTGAAATTAAATTATTAATTAAATTATTTAAATTAGCTTCTAGATCAATACACAATTCGGGAATTTTTTGTGCATTTTTGTTTTATGTCCTAAGAGTTAATTTGTGCGAATCTATTGTATGTATATTAGTTTAAATAAAAAAAAAATTTATTTTTTACATCACAAGAAAACGTTTTGATACATTATCAATAACATGACAGTGGATCTTCCAATCGAAGGTAGGGGCCGGATTGAAATTGGTTTTATACAAAGAACTCGTCTGCTTAAATCATAAACGGGGATGTGATTGTTTTCCCTTTCCCGGGGAAATGAATTCCACTCCCAAATTGATGTGATTATTTTCCCTCTACCAAGATTGAGGGGAAATTTTGATAACTCAATTCGGAAAATTCATTTCCCATGGGTAATGTTGAGGCAATTGAAATTACCCATCTATCTTGGTAAAAAGAAATAAATCACATCAATTTGGGAGTGGAATTCATTTCCCCGGGAAAGGGAGAACAATCAAACACACGATAACTACTTACGTTCATACCCATTATTTTTTGTATTTTACACCAGGTTTTGCGATCGGTAGACGCCATTTGCAATGTGTTTTACTATTTTTTGGCATCGCAGCGTCCTACGCGATGAGAGTGAATCTGTCAATGGGTATAGTTGCAATGACCGATAAGAATCCGGAAAATCCATACTTTCCGGTAAGTGTGTGCACGGAATCGCAGGACATTGAAAGTTGGTTGAACTTTGCTCTGTACAAATAACACTATCAGAATTTTGAGCCAGGCAATTTGCATCATATACATACATATGACATAAAAATCTATCTGGATATCTGTTTATTTAAACAGACCTATACGTGGAACGAGAATACGAAATCGCTCGTCTTGAGCAGTTTCTTTTGGGGCTATGCCCTCGTGCAAATTCCTGCCGGGCAGCTTTCTAACAAATTCGGTGGCAAGATAATCATTCTGTGCGGAATGTTTGTTTGCTCGGCGTTAACGGTACTCACGCCGGTCTGTGCTGATGCTGGTGGATGGCAACTAATGTTGGCATTGCGATTCTTAGAGGGTTTCTGTGCGGGCGTTTTCTTCCCATCGACCCATACAATACTAGCGAAATGGGCACCAGTGGAGGAACGAAGCTCTATGGCAGCATGCGCTTACGCAGGCGCTCCGTTCGGTATTGTTACGATGCTCGGTGTCAGCGGCGTTATGGCCACATCTTCGATGGGTTGGCCAAGCATTTTTTACTTTTCTGGCGGTTCCGGTATCGTTTGGTCAATTCTTTGGCTCATCTGGGGAGCCAGCTCACCAAACGATTGCAAGGCCATAACGATGGCAGAGAGAAAGCACATAGAGAGCTCACTAACGGGCCATAACGGAATCGAGTCAGAAAGAAGAATATCGCAAATGAATACGCCATGGGTGGAAATTTGTACATCACCTGCATTGTGGGCAATTATGTTCACGCACTGCGCATATAATTGGGGCTATTGGACGTTATTAACGCAGATACCGACGTATATTAAAAATATTCTTGCCATGAATATTCAAGAGAACGCTCTGCTCTCGGCATTGCCATATCTCTCGAACTTTGTGCTGTCGTACGTCTTCTTGGGACTATGGATAATTTTACGAAAAAATGAACGTATGTCATTGCACGCTGCCCGCAAGCTTTTCAATTCAATTGCTCTGTGGATACCGATGATAGCGCTTATAGCTCTTACGTTTGTCAATAATGATCAGGTCGATTTGACGATCACATTACTGACCGTTACGGTTGGAGTCAATGCAGCTGTGCATTTCGGAGGTATAATAAACCATATCGATCTATCGCCGAACTTCGCTGGCGTTCTTATGGGCATAACAAATTGTGCGGCGAATATTATGAGCATTCTTGCGCCATTAATCGTTGGAGTCATCGTCAAGGATGAGGTGAAAATAATGAAATTATAAAATATATTTATTTATTAAATTTTTTTTTTTTTTTTTTTCAGGAGGACGCCGGCCAATGGCATGTAGTATTTTATATTACGGCTGTTTTTTATCTAATCGGAAACCTAGTCTTCATATTGTTTGGAAGAACGGAGGCTCAATCCTGGGATTCACCGAAGCCCCTAACTCAATTCGGAAAATTTCAATTCGTACAAGTGGAATATTAACAAATATTAGGAATAAAAGAAAGCACTAAAAAAAAAAAAATTTTTTTTATTGATTCGAAAATAAGATTATAGAGAATAAGCTTGTTAACAAAACATCACTCATTGCCTCGAAGAAATGCAGAGTCGCCGGTTGTGGACATAGTTGTGTTTGTCGATAATAACAATTTTTCCAAATCAATATTACGCAGTGCTATGCAGACTAGTGGAAAGCTAAAGTACTAAGCTATGTTTTCCCTGAAGTACCTCCAAAGATTAACTCGATCAGAAAAATTTTATAATCAATTCTACGAAGGGGTAGTTTTTGGCCAAAAAATGTTTGTGCTCGGCTGTTAACACCCTTGTCAAATTGCCTTAAATCTTAAACATATGAAGTTAAATGCATATAAGTTTAAACCAAAACTTTGGTTCGTCTTTAATGCGGTCCATAAACAGTGAATCTGAATCACCGATCAGCTTGTATGTGTTAGTGAAAATAAAGAAGTGTGCAGCACACTGACACGAAATTTCGTGAATCGCCGATCATTCCGTGATGACGAAAATTTTAGAAATCATGGCATGAATCGAGTACCTGCGAATCGCATGAATCGTGTGTGTGGCAAAATTTATTCTTAGGAAAGTGCCGAGCAGTCAACATGTCCACGGAAAAAGAAAATGACCATGAATTCCTTTTGGAATTTATTGATATTTATCGGTCGCTGACTGCTTTGTGGGATGTCAAAAGTAATGAATATGCAGACAAATTTAAAAAAGAAGAACAATTTGAGATTTTGGTGAATAAATATAAAGAAAAATATCCGCAAGCGGACAAAAAAATGGTTTCAAAAAAAAATACATTCGCTTCGATCAAATCCTTTCGATTTTTATGCCAGACCTTCATCCATACACGTTTTCTTTTTTCTTTTCGCTTTTTTCTTTCTCCTTCACTTAGAATTATTGCGATTGCAAATAAAACGTCATCCGTTATAGGCAAAGCGATGCGAACTTTACTCGACGGCAGCAACAGAAAAATGAATGAATACAGGAATTTGAATCGAATGTATGTCAGAGCATCGATCACACACGTACAGGGCTGATCGGCGATTCAGAATCACTGTTTATGGACCGCAATATGCGGTTTGTTAAGAAACCCCTTCAGTGGCAAAATGAGAAAAAATTTGAATCGGAAATGCAACGCTTGCGTATACGTAATGTCACAGCGTACCATATTTTTATACCCAGCGTAAGCGGGGTGTATTAGTTTTGTGCAAATCTTGTAACAGGGAGAATTAAGCTCCGGAGATACAGAAAAATATATATAGAAATGATCAGGATCAAAAACTGAATCGATTTAGACATGTCCGTCTGTCCGTCTGTCCGTCTGTCCGTCCGTCCGTTCGTCCGTCCGTCCGTCCGTCCGTCTCGTCCGTCCGTCTGTCCGTCCGTCTGTCCGTCCGTCCGTGGTCGGATCTCCTCCGAAACGGCTGAACCAATGAAGTCGAAATTTGGCACACATGTATATCGGGGTCCGAGTATGATGCTAACTAAAAATGGGAGACATATGCCCACTGCCACGCCCACAAATGAATTTATTGTGTTTTCAGTAAAATGCTTGTAACTTGCGAACCACTCAACACATTCCATTGATATTTGGTGTACTGGTAAACTACGAAAAGGTACATATCCTGGAAAAAAATGGACGCCGTCCTCCCCGAGCCACGCCCACAAATAAGGGCTTATCGTAACTTGTGAAGTAAAAGGCGTAGAAGCTTCAAATTCGCCACATAGGTTCACCAAGGCGAATGAAAGGCGTAGGGAAATAATTTATGTGGCCCTCCCACTGCCACGCCCACAAATAGAGAAGCAAAACATAGTGCGCTCATAATGTCGGGACGCTGGGTATTTCAAAGTCGGGCTTGACCGACTTTAGCTTTCTTACTTGTTTTTAAATAACATTGCTCATACGTCGAGGCTTCGACTAAGAATTTCTCCATAGCTTGCGAGCACCGAATTCGTGCAATAAACCATATAAATCATATAGACGACCATATTTTAGTCTTAGCTAAAGCTTAAGTTGAAAGAAATTTCCGAGTCTTTTTATACTTTTAGCCCCGGTTGACATATTGATGGGAACAGCCGCGGCGCACTGCTAAATGGGTTGCGCCCACAAAATGCATACTGGTAATAGATTACTTTTGATTTTATTGTGATCAGGATTATAGTTAGGTGTTTTTTGCCCCACAGTAAATGCAGGGATATTTTATCGAATATTTATATAATATATTTGCTGCCTATTAATCAGAGTCGCGATGGCGCAGTGGATAGCGTCTGCGCTCATCAGTCAGAAGGTCCGAGGTCAAGTTCAAAAGAATACTCTATTCCTTTATAATGGATGAAAAGCCGCGTTGCATAACAGAAATAAAATAGTTTCGGCTCTCAATTCGAAGGTGCTGCGACAGCTTCGTGTAAGCATTCCTATGAAAAAAATTTGAAAGACTTTATAAAAAAAACCAAAAAAATTAAATAAATAAATAAATAAAGACAAGTAAGAAAGCTAAAGTCGGTCAAGCCCGGTTTTATAATGATGGCGTTGCACAAAATATAAAAGGTGCTGCCGTACTTCCGCGTCATTGAATTTTTGATTTGTGTGAACTACAACTCTCGACGCCTGTAAAATCGATTTCTTTTCTAAACTTATATTATTCTTAATTAACTGGAGAATCAATAAATTACAATGCTAAATTTCCAAGTCTTCTTTTTCCTGCAGTAAAGTGTTGGCGAACATGAAAAAAATGATTGAAAAAATTTTGATTTGTGCCGGTTTAGTGATTAGTCTGCGATATCTCTTGCGGCACCAAGTGGACTATCCGGAAATGCCATCATGATAAACGTAATTGTTCATTCTTTTCAGACCTTTAATTGGATGGTTTTTCCCTACTTATGTTATTTATATCATACTTGACAAAATTGTTGTAGATTTCCCTACCTACCAAAAAGTTATTATAAAAAATATATTATCAAAGCAGTAAGAATTGTTAGGGGAAATTTATCGAAGGGGTCGTCAGACGCTTAAGAAGTTTTGCTCTAAAATCCAATACGCTCTGATATTGAAGATAACATCTTAGCATATTATTAGCAAGATAATTTCATAGCCTTTATTTTCACAATATTAAAATGTCATAGAAAAATTTTTAAATTTAAATTATATTAGCAACACCCACTATATCTACTTTTGAAATTTTGAAAATTGATGGTCAAAATATCGCACATGTGCTTCAATAGTGTCACAACTCAAAATTTGAAATTTTTCACAAAACACAGTTTAACCGATGCAGTCTAGGTGCATTCGAAGAGACTGACGTAACTGTTTTTTGCTCTGATTTTCAATAAAACCTACGAGTGTGCGATTAGGTAGACAGGTGAACTGTGAACACATTTCTTCCATTAACCCAAAATTTATTAATTATTGAAGCACATGTGCGATATGATCTCCACTAGTTTACAAATAATTATTTTTGCCGTGTTCAGGTTATCTCAATGCACTTTTCTCATGGGCTTTGGCTTTTAAACACGAAAAAAATATTTAAAAATTATTTCATGGAAGCGTTTTAAAAAAATTAATTTAAAAAAAATTTTTTTTTTTTTTTTTCACAGGTATTGCAGATTTTTTTGAGCAAAACTTTACCAATTTAAATAAATAGCCACTCAAATTTAAGAAAACTAACGCCTCTAAGACTTTTTTCTACATAATTCTAAAATTGGTCAAGAAACTAAAATTCTGTAGACCTATAAACCTTAAAAAAATTTATATTTGTAGCGAAAATACGTGATATTTTTCATTCATCAGCATCTCAAAAATAGATCGTAAAAAGAGAGCTTAGCTGGCTTAGAATCCCAAAAACCCTCCGCCCCCCGCGCGTATGGGCCTGGCTGTCGTAATGCGGTTCCTTTGTTGGTTCATCGTGTAAAATAATTTTCAAAAGGGGAATACATATATGTAGATATTACGTTCAAGGTCACATTCACTTTTTTCCCCACACGCCGGACACCGGACATTAGCCATGAATAATGTTCAAAATTGGCGTTTTCTTGAAAAAGTTTGGGTTTTTTCTAGTCCCATCTTTCGATAATGTCAAATCGAAAATGAAAAAATTAATTGGGTCTGATAACGGATATTTCGTTTATGTTCCAATTGTGCGATCGAGAAACATTGAGAAATTTTCTGTGTCATACCTCAGATAGGTTGGACGGTTCAACTCCGCAATCTATCAAATCTCAATCAGAGAAATTCTAGTAGAACGATTAATTGGTGTGGCGGTGTGTGTGTGTGTGTGTGTGTGTGTTTGTGTGTGTGTAGGTATTTAATTAAAAACAGCTGTTCCAAATATATATAAATGCCTTCATACGAGGGTGGTCTAAGAAGTCTCCAAACTTAACGTCAAGTTGGCAGCACTCATCCATAAAACGTGGTTTCGCATCTGTTGACAGATAAGTACTTACCAAAATGTAAGCCACCAACTGTAATTTGACCATCGTTTGAGTGAGTCGATGTGAACGTTTTTGTGAAATTGGAAAAAATCGAGTATCGAGATGGCACAAAATATTTGATTTTTAAAAGCAATAGCCAACGCAAAGACGATAGCATCGTTAAAAATCACCAAATGATGCTAAACGATCGTCGAATTAAAGTGCGAGAGGTGGCAGAGTCTACGAATCGTGTTTGTTACATATTCAATTAAGATTTAGTCGTTTGCTCATCAGAGTTATGTCGCCGTGTATAGCCCTACAATAAGACTATGTAGAAAAATACAAATAAATTTAACGAAAAATACCAATGTCTCCCATCTGTGTTGGGTCGCAAACTTTTCAGACCACCCTCGTGTACCATATGAACATTTCAAATGGAGCAACACTGTCGATGAGGAAAAATGTTAACACTTTCTGTTTTCCCGCTGTGGTATGATAGGGTGAACCGTTAAGCAAATGTGGCCTAAGTTAAACAAAAAATTTATGATTGATCTGAAAGAAAGAGTTTGATCGTTGCTTAAACGTAGTATTCTGTACAACAGCTGCAACTCACAGTTTGAAGTTCTTTACTTAAATCAATTCGACTTAAGGGCTGATTACACGATATGGTTACTGACCAAACGTTTGGTTGCTTGCATTTGGTTAAAATATGGTACATATGCTCATTTGGCTACAATTCGTGTTTGGTTTTTACACGATATGCGCCATTTTTCCAAAAACATATGCAGGCCGCCAGTTTTCTTTTGCGTCCAAATGTAAATTGGTCACAATTTGGCTAAAAAAAAATTTGTCATTAACATTTGGTTGGAGTGTTACACGATATGGCTGCATTGCAAACAAACGTTTGGTTGTGCGACGTGAACAAATGCGACCAAATGCCATATGGCCACACGTATGTTTGGTAATTACACAATTTGGTTTCGATTGGGACAAAATTTGTTCCAAAAACAACCAAAATTTGGTCAGTGAACATATCGTGTATTCTGCCCTTTAGCCCTTGATCATGGAATTCATTTTGTTTTTAGGCCTTTGATTATGTTTTTAATGATTGTTTAGGCTTTGGCCGTTGGAATCTTAAGTCAAGTTATGTTTAAGCAAGTTTAATTTTGAATATAATTTTGTTCGGTTTTTTTTTATACCTATGTTGCTTTCTTGAGCATCACACAAGTTCGATTTCTTAAACGCTTTTATTTGTTTTTAACGAAAAACGCCTTGAGATGTTTTGGCTGAAACAAGCTTACAACTTCAAATAATGCGAAATCGTCTTGTGATAATGTGAGAACTAATTAACGATAAAAATGAAGTATAAATAATCGAAGAGTCGATTAGATTGTTCTCAGTCAATTGGAAATCATCCACGTGAACGATCGAAAATAAAGCCAATACAAAAAAAAATTTTTTTTTTCCGTGAAATAACAAATGGCGAAATAGTGATAAGAATAAATATCTTTATATCTATATAAAAATAGTCCTGTTAAAACATTCTGCGAATTCATCTATCTCACAGTTGTGAAAATAAATAAAAGCCAAAAATGACAAGCGCAGAAAATAATCCTGTGAATACTCCAACAAAAGGTGACAAATTAGGACTACACATTTCTTTTTTTTGTAATCTTTGGTTAGCCCTTGCATAATTGGAACCTATAATTATTTGAAATCAAGATCAAAGATCGGACCACTTTTTCGTAGTACATTTCGGTCAAGTGTCCTCTCGATGAGCTTCCATACAAATTTTCATCAGGGATACATAGGTATATTTACATTTTCACTGACAGCCAGGCGGCTGTCAAGTCCTTCGATGCGGTCGAATCCACATTAGTGATGCCACGAATAGTGGATTTGGCCGAATACCGAATACCGAATATTCGGTCAACCTCTCGGCCGAATAACGAATATTCGGCACGTAGCAAAGACAGCTTGAGCCTACTCGCGACTAGCTGGAGTCAAGGGAAAAGCTGCCGCTGAAAAATTTGCCCACTGTTTATAATGTTTTCGAAGAAAATTTAGAAGAAGCTAGCGTACATTTAATATTTCTAAAGAATAAAAAGCAAATCTGCTGTATTTTTAGATCTCGCTAATTAAATTTTTTTACGTTATTGTGAGAAAAACTTAATTTGTAGTTACTGCTGATTTTTTTAATAAGTTATTTCTACTATTCGGTATTCGGCCGAATATTTTAACTATTCGGCCGAATACCGAATACTGAAAAATGACGCCGAATAGGCCGAATACCGAATAGTGGCCGAATATTCGTGGCATCACTAATCCACATCCAAGCTTGTCCATGAATGCCGGATATCTCTTAACGAGATAGCGGAACATTCAACGGTATCGATCTTCTGGGTACCGGGACACAGGGACATAGAAGGAAATTGCGAGGCAGATGAACTTGCTAAGATGGGTACATTGCTTTCAGATGTCTCCTTTTCCAATATAGGGGTTCCACTGGCAACAGTGAAACTGATTATAAAACAAAGGTATCTCAACCTGGCGAACGAACGCTGGGTTGCAGAAGACTCCTGCAGGGTTACTAGACAAATCTGGCCGTCTTTGAATAGGAGACGTTCCAGGGAACTAGTGGGATTAAGCGGCATCTCCATTTACCAAACGGTTTCAATAATCACCGGTCACTGCCTTTTCGGCAGACATGCAACAAGACTTGGTGTTCCATGCAATGATTTTTGCCGAAGCTGCCGCTCAGAGGAGGAGGAGGAATCTATCCTTCACCTCATGTGTCAATGCCCGGCCCTGTCTAGAAGTAGATTATCCTCATTAGGGTACTCCTTCTTCACCAGCCTCACCGGGCTCTCTGAAATCAGAGTCGGAGACATCGCTCGGTTCATTCGGAGGTCTAATTGGCTTCCTCACTAAATACCAAGGGGTAAGTCGTGTCATTCTTGTGGTATCACAATGGGTCTACCTACAGTGCCTACGTGAGCAACAGCTGCCACTGCAACCTACCTACCTACCTACCATACATAGGTATGTCGTGGCTCTGGGATAGCATAGGGGATACGTGCTATGCTCTTGATCCCAGCGTCCGAGGTTCGATTCCCGGCACAGGCGAAACGGAGCGTAATGTTCCAAGCCTAGCACTGGTTTTTCAAAAAATCGCATGTTAGGGGCACACTCCATAATCAGAGGTACACCCAGACAAACACAAGAAAACCTCCTTGGTATCACAATGGGCCGATTAACGGCCTAAGTGGGAGCCATTTCAACCTACACCAACCTTTATAGGTATGTCAGGATGATAATAATCAAAACTGGGCTCTATACTTTCCAGACATGGGCCAAATGCGTTCAATCATTTAATGCATTGACCATTATTTCATATAAAATCAACACCAATTCGAATGAAACAAATGGTAATGTCACCTATTGTGGACCCCCTAAGCGAAAGTTTAAATAAAACTTTGACGAAGAAGGTTAACCGGGCATTTTATATACCATTCGTTAGTCGATATTACTAGGAAACTTTCCTTTACTTTTATACTTAAAAATATTTAATATGGGCATTTCCGCCAGCCGGTCAACCAGAACTGAAAAATAATACTTTGATAATCATAGCAGTGTGGAATTCAATCAGCAGTGGAAATTGAAGTGTGCAAATTTTGCCCCAGAAAATTTTGCCCTTTTGTATGAACGAGACTGCGAAGAACTTGTGCAAATTTTGCGCATCAAATCGATGTGCAATATTTGCCCGGCCGCGGAATTTTTTCTCTATACAAACAAATTTGCACAAACGCAAAATTTGCGAGGATGCAAAAATTGCACACCTGCTTAATCCCACTAGTATTTTATTGCGCAAAATCATAAAAAAATGTGCAAACTTTTATAATTCAAAGGTATTTTAGGATATCTTAGTGGTGTTTGTGTTTGTGTGTTTTCGTTCTTTTCCATAGTAAAATATTTGTATTATATATATTTGTATTTGTTTTTGAATCAAATTTCTGAAAATTCCTAGTTGAACTGACAAAAACCCTAAAAGTAATCAAAAATAATCAAAAATAATCTTCAAAAGTAGTCGGATTACTTTTTTGATTATTTTTGATTATTTTTCGTAATCGCAAGTAATCCTGATTCCAATTTGATTATTTGTATTCGTAATCAATTACTTACCAGAAAAATCTCGTATACCCAAGCAGCAAAATAGAGCGATTCGACCAGCAGCAAGTCGAATCGACCTATTTTGGTTGAAAATACCCTATTTCTGACCTATTTTCCGGCCTTAAATATGACCTAACTTAAAAGTCCGTTTCGTAGGTCCAAATTACCTCTATTCGACCTATTTCATGACTTCAAAGTCGCTTCGACTTCCAAGTCGATTTTTGGTCGAAAATAGGTAAAAAATTCCCTATTGAGTGACTTAAAATTGATTTAACTTTGAATTCCAAATTAGGTAATTTTTCAAGGAAAACAGACCAATTTTTTGACTAAAATTCGACTTTAAAGTCCGTTTGACTTATAGGGCGAAATAGGGTCAAAAGTTGACTTATTTTGTTGCATGCTTCGACTTCAAAGTCGAGCGGACTTGATTTTTGGACTTCATAGTCGGTTTGACTTTAAAGTCGAAATAGGTCAAAATAGGTCGAGCTCCGCCATGTTTTTCGAATGGCAAATTGAGAATTATTCTTCTGCATATGTTTTTTCTTTAAGAAAAACAATTTTTTTCAAGCAATATTTATTTAATTTCCATCAATGAGAAAGCCCCTTAAAAATGAAGAAGTAGAAGGAACACTTTCACGAAAAATCTCAGCGGGCATATGTTTTTGGGACTTATTAAGCGCAAAATAATTTTTAATGAAGTCCATATTTTATTTATTATTTATTTCTTAAGGCACACGAAGAAGAAAATCTCTCGTTCATTTCTGCTTTCGAGTAATACGAATGACTGAGTAAGATATTATGTATTTATATCTTTCTCTGTTACTCTCTCTCTCTCACTTTTTTCGTTTCCTTTTACGTTCTCTTTCGTTTTACTCATAAGTCCAATTAGGTCGAAAATTGGTCATTGCGACTTCTTTTCGACTAATATTAGGTAAACGGACTTCTTTTCGCCCTGACTTTGAAGTCGAAATGCCCTATTATGACCTATTATTACCGCCAATCGACTTCCAATCTATTCCCCACTTACGTCGACTCGACGTCGAATCGACGTAATTTCGACCTATTTAGGTTAGGTCAAGTAAATATTCTGACCTAATATAGGTAAGAAATTTCCAATTTTCGACCTATTTTGCTACTTGGGTATGGACTATATATAATCATTATAATTCCCCTTAAAATGTAATTTAATTGATTACAAATCGTAATCGCAATTTCACAGCTATGCTGGTAAATAACGGTGGAAAAGTCCTTTCTTACTTCGTTGTTTGGGACATTTGATTGCCGCAATCGCTTACATAGGTAGAATCTATCTGAAAAGTTTCGCAGCCGTTTTGCTTGGGTTGAGTTTACAAACGAATAACGGCAATCGTACAGCCGAAAATTATGCAACGAAAACGAAAGAAGAAGGCCCCTGCTTTTTATTATGAATTAAATGGCCTCCATTTATACGCATTCAGATCGATGAGAAGCCCACGAAATTATGGTTAACTTTTTACCACATAATTTAGTCTGAGATTGGGAGAAAAAACTGGCAGTTTTTATATAAAATATTGTATGCACTGATGTTGAGCTTTGAAAACTTATGACATTTTCATTTCTTAAAATTCTCCTTTAGGCTCAAAATTTGGAGTACGCCATTTGCAGGTACTCCTACTGTTTTCTGGGGTCAGTATATCTATCTTAATGCGAACGAACATGAGCTTCGCTGTTGTTGCAATGACCGACAGGACTACGGCGAATCCCGATTTTGTTGTAAGTAGATTTCATTAAAATTTATGCGATATTTTTTAAGGCTTCTCTTCCAATTTTTTCCTTTAGGATTATGATTGGGACTCACAGGCGCGAGCGGTCATCTTGAGCTGTTTCTATTGGGGCTATATTGTCACACAAATTCCTGCTGGACCGGTTGCCAAGAAATTTGGTGGAAAAATTACGATCCTAATCGGTGTATCCGTTTGTTCTATTGGAGCTATCCTTACCCCGTATGCAGCTGATCTTGGTGGATGGCAACTTGTTGTTGCCCTGCGGGTCCTACAGGGCATGGTTCAAGGCTTTGTTTTTCCAGCTGTGCATTCACTTTTATCGAGATGGGCACCAAAGGAGGAACGAAGTGCCTTGGCCACTCTTGTCTTTGTCAGCGTTCCATTTGGCAATGTTATTATGCTGGGTGCAAGCGGTATACTTGCCTCATCCGCAATGGGTTGGCCCAGTATTTTTTACATTCCTGCTGCCGGAGGCCTTATTTGGTGTGTTCTATGGGTTATTTGGGGTGCAAGCTCTCCACTTGAATACAAATCGATAACACCGGAGGAATTAAAATATATTGAAAGCTCTCAAGGCCACACAGTAGAGGAAGCAGAGCGGAGCGCGAATTTACAAATACCCTGGCTAGATATATTGACCTCAGTTCCGTTCTGGGCACTAGCAGTTGCAATATGTGGACAAAACTGGGCTTTCTTGACCTTACTAACCCAGCTGCCAACGTTCATAAAAAATGTTCTAGATATGAACATTGAAAACAATGCTATCATTTCGGCTTTGCCCTATTTGTCAGGATTCATCATGTCGTTTATTTTCTTGTGGCTTTGGTCAGTATTACAAAGGCCGGGACGAATGTCATTGCACGTTGGACGCAAAGTCTTCAACACGATTGGATTTTGGGGGCCAGCGATATCATTGTTCTGTCTTGGTTTCATCGGTGAAAATGATGTTAACTTGACAGTTATTTTGATCGCGATCACAGTGGGCATTAATGGAGCTTTGAACTTTGGTGTCAACATAAACCATATTGATCTATCACCGAATTTCGCTGGCGTGCTTGTTGGAATCACGAACTTTTTGGGAAGTATCATGAACATCGTATCGCCATTGGTTGTGGGAGTTGTCGTCACAGATGAGGTACATACATATATACATATTGATCCAAATTAAAAAAAGATTTCTATAAAAATTTGTAAAAGCATGAATTTTATGTAATTTCAATACTTGCAGGAAAATCCGGACCAATGGCACATCATATTCTTTATCGCTTCTTTTGCTTTCTTTATTGGAAATTTAGCCTTTATTTTGTTTGGAAAAACCGAGCCCCAGCCTTGGAATGATAAAGAAAAATCAACGCATCACGAAAAACGAAAATCTCTACAGGTCGAAGCACAGAATTAGTTCGGGAAATTTAAATTTTATTTTGTAGTAAGAGTTAAGCGTATTCGTTGTATGAATAAGAATTAACACAAATCAAATCTATTTATTATTCGGTGACGATAGACAACACTGATATTTCGTACCTACTGCTTAGATAAATGCTTAAAAATAAATCAAATATATTAGTATTAACTTAAGTAAGGATCGTTGTTCTATCGTTCCACAGGAACGGTGGATATACCTACTGGCGGCTGCAGGCAACAGTTGGATCGAGAAAAGACTAGATATTATTATGGCGAATCACAAGTAGAATCGCAAATTCAGACAAAAATGCCTTCGAAACGGAATGGCCCTATAGAAGTGTTGCGCTGAGAACACACCAGATCAAACGAAACGAAACCGAAACAAAACTTTTTCAAAAACAACAGTCCATTGTGCCTTGTGAGAGCGAACACACCAGATTAGTTAAAACGAAACGGTTTTGACTAAGAATGAAAAGGGTTTCTCTTGACTGACGAAACGAAAACGTTTTGTTTCGTTCCGTTTGTTCTCAGCCTTAGTTCAATCAATAAACAGCGCAACCATCAAGTGCATTGCGAAGGAAAAGCTCTCTACCTATTTGTTATGAAACAGCGCAGTTGAAGCTTCCATTTTTTTTAACCATCGCATTTGGGTAGAGTTGCTACATATGTATATGTAGGTGTAATACGATGTCAGTTTTAAAGCGATTTTATGCAAACCCATGTACGCAAATTCAGTTTCTATTATTCAATTTCATACTGTCTGACATTCAAAATGAAAAAATCAAACATTCCTTATTTATAACAAAGAATAGCAAGAGGAACAAAAGCAGATATGCTGAATGATACACAGAGAAAAATACTAACCAGAAAACTGCTTAAATCAAAAGGAAAACAAACAAAATGGCTTCAATAAGGAATAGTTTTAATTTAAAAAATTTTTCTTGTTGGAAAAAATAAAGATTTTCCTTTTGAATCAACCATATTTCAGGTTGAATTGGCATGACGATTTTCAAAAATGGATTTAAATTTAAATTGTTGAACTAACCACGGACATAATTGAAATGACAAGATAATTTTGAAAATAAAAAAAAAATTCCAAAATACCTTTAAAAGATGGACTTCATCCGATTTTGTCACTCCGTTGTTGTGACCAAGTATTACAGTATGAGAAACGAGCTAATAGGCAATTCAACAAAGCTAATAGGCAATTCACCAAAGGCAACAACAACCACACGGCATACCAGGCAATCCACCACGATGCCTCTTTAATACTTGGTTGTGACTACTTTCACAAAGCTTAAAAAGTTCTGAAATGTATAAATATCTTATATGTCCCATTTTATAAAACAAATGAGAATTATACCGAACGAAAAGAAATGAAATTAAACATATTTCCTTTGAATCAACCAACAATGTTGTTGACTCAACCATTTCTAATTTGAAACTTTTGTTCTGCTCGAAAATCGAAAGGACTGTGAAAAACAATGCGCCCTTTTTAAAAAAATCATGCTTACGTTCGCTCAGTGTAGACTCAAAAAAAAAAAAAAAAAAAACATACGTAATGCCAACATTTTATACTTTGTCTCAACAATTTTGTTGGTTAAATCGTTCTCCACAATTTAAATTGTTCTAAAAAAAAAAAATAATAATTCTTAAAACAACAACAAAAACTCTTTACATAATAACAGAAATTGTCGGTCTGAAAATTAATTCTTGAGGCACCAATTCTTTCAATAACATTGTCTCAACAATGTAAAGTTATTGAAAAACTTTTTTGAGTTTATAGCTTAAAATAAAAAAATTTGTTGAAAAAAAATATTACTTTTAAATATTTTATAGAATTGTTATTTTTGTAGAATAAATTATTTGTAATGAGCATAATGAAGCTCTATTGGAAAAACATAATAATCGAATATCTAACTCGCGGTCATGTGATATTTTGATGACCCAATACATCAGCCAAAATTTAAAATTTTCAACGCTTTTGTTAGATATTCATATTGTTTTGTTTGATATATGTATGTATGTACATAAGATATGTTAATTACATAGACTTCTGCTATAATGGAAAAAATATAACTGACAATTCTAACAGTGTTTCGTCTTAAGCTATTTTCTCAATTTCACCCCGCTGCGGACATTGTAAAGGGACATTCGCTCGAGCTCTGTGAGAAATCCAAGGAGAAACTTCTTTAACCCGTAGACACGACGTTCAATTTTTCATGGCATAGCAACTATCAAATTTATGTCTTTGACGTTGGCAATATTGCAAGGTTTGTATACATTTTTTGTTTGTTAGTATTTTAAATATTTCGAAGCATACTTCAGGGATTGTTCATATAAAAAATAAAAAATAAAAAATAAAATAAAAATAGTAGATGATTTTTGAGTTTTAAATGGGTATAGCCCCCTTATGCGGCATTTTACCATAAAAGTGTTTTCAGAAGAATTACTTGGCATATCTCAGAGTAAATTTTGGTGTTAGCATAGAATACCAAACTTCAACTCATACATAGATATGAACCAAAAAAGGTCAAAAAAACTTTTTTAAAAATGATGCAGTTCAATTTCCCGTGCCCGAAATCGGAGGAAGCCGTTAAATTCGGTCTTGTATTTTTAAATTTTGAAAAAAAAAAAAAAAAAACTATCACAGTGTAATTAGTATAGCTGTACCACACCAACACTAATTGCAGGTCGTATGGTCAACCCTGCGTGCATTCCCCAAAAAGTTCGTGCACTTGCAGTTTGACCCCATACCCGAATCACGTATTGGCGTACATTTGGCTGGCGTCCGCGGGTTTGCCGAGCCCGTAAATCATAAACGATTCCCCCTGCGGGAGTTCATCTTCCTATTCGGTCATCAAAATATGATATGACCGCTTGCCAGATTTTACATAATTATGTCATTCCAATTGAGCTCTATTATTTGATTATCGCTTATAACTTGTTAGATTTTTGAATTTCATAGCTTTATCGGTTTAAGCATTTGTTTCTTATTATTTAAAAAATATAGATACGAGATCGATTTAAAAAATAATTTCCAAAAACTGACTAAACCTAATATAGGGAGTTGCTATACTCACCGAACAATTTCACAAGCTGCAATCAAACTTTGATATACATTTTATGTGTTGCAAAGTGTAAATTAAATCAATAAACTCGATACACTCTGTGTCATTTTGGGCTGGCATGTAAGCTTCCTCTATAGTCACTTACATTCTCCACCAAAATATTCCTGATCCGTCCATTACTAAGGGTACCTCCCGAACTGGGATATGTCACAAAAAGACAAGAATTGCTGTAACATCAAAATTTTTCGTGATTTTTCAATGATATTTTGAATTTTAGCTTTACTTTAAGCCTCCGATTAAAGCTAAATGTTTATCTCTGTCGGGTATTATATTGTCAGGTCCGTCTCACTATAACGCCCTTATCGATTTTCACATGGACGAGTGTGGATTGGTAGCAATGAAATGACGAGGATTTGAATTGTCAACGCGTGGTACGTAACATCGCGGTTAAAATGTTGGAAAAGTTGTCCAACAGTTCAAACTGGTAATAATTGCACAGGAATACCAATTTTTTTATACTGAAGCCTATGCTAGGCATTTTGCATTAATGCAAAAGCGGAAGGATATTCTAATGAGATGCTTCTGTTTCCCTATGATTGAAATAAACGGTGCTGCCAGATCGTCAAAAACAGCAAAATCTGCGAAAAAGTGGCATCATCTGGCGTGTTTATTGCAATTAGCCTCACTACTCACGATTTATTTTCGCGAGCAAGATTTTGTCTCACCGTTTATACGGTAAGCACAACGCACAGTGGGATCGCTTCATATATTTGAATGCAAAAACTATAAGGAGTGTTGGTAGAATAAAATTTAAAAAAACGAAATTTCATCAAAAAATCGGCCACGCCCCCACCACACCATGCAACCGCAAAGAAATACATATGAAAATTTTTTGTTTCATCGAAAGTTTTTGAAACTTTGCACAAAGATTTCTATTAATAAGGCAATATGATCCTGAAAGTTTCATCAAAATCGGCTACGCTCCACCACCTATGAATGTCATTACAACCCAGTAGTCAGCGGAGCCACCACAACACTAGCGATTTCACTAGTCACTGGGTGTCGGGGATGGGTCCCTTTCCTATCCAAGACGCTGGCGAATTTAACATTACGATCTCATTGCCGAGAACAGGTCGTCCTTTTATGCGCCACCTTTAACCAGTCATTTCGCTAGCGAAAAGGGGCAGGAAAATGGCCTAGCACCAGCGACTGAGAAAAAAGAAAAATTTCATTTTTTGTTTTGAATTTTTTTAAATTTATTTATTTTATTAAATATTATATTTTTTCGTTTATCTATTTTTTATCTTACTTCTCTTAAAATTTTCTCGCCTCCACCGAGCCTCGAACCACTGACCACCAGATCGCTGGGCGAACGTCTTAACCATTACGCTAAACGAACGAATTTAATTTCTTGGTCAAAATGCTCACTTGAGTTTAGCGTTGCTCAGATTTTGGGAAACGTATTTAACGAATTTTTTCACTCCAAAAATTGTTTACTTGAAAATGAACCATTAAAAAAAAAATAATAATAAAACCTTAAAAATTTAGGGGAAAATGTCTTCCAAAATAACTGAACTATGAACAAAAAAAAAAAACTCTAATTTATAAAAAAAGTAAAAAATGTAGGAAAAATTCTCGCCGCCCGCATGGATTGAACCCCGAACTTCCCGGCTATCGAGTCATAGTTTGAACCACTGCGCTATCGAACGCTTGACGGGCAAATGATCAGAATGCGACGTAAAAGCAGACAACAGCAAAAACAATCATACGCAGCGAATAGGGAAATGTGAGCTGAGGCCTATCTACTCTTTCAGGTTCATGTGGTAGATGAAATGGCTAGTCATCAAGGACTGGCACTTTGGCATGTCACAAATATCGGGGGCGACCTACTGACTACTGGGAATCGCTTACCCTAAAAGTATACTAGATATTCATTTCAAATCATATCACAATATTTTATTGTAATTTTTGTGACTTGCTTAAGAAAATCGAAAAACATTGTTCGTGTGGCGCAGCTTGCCGTCGCTGAATTATACAAAAATGGAAAGAAAAAACTGCCTTCCTCCATATTTTCACAATTAAAACATTTAGCAAGGTGTAGCTTACCTTTTCTTTCTCAATCAAACTGAATAAAAGACTTTATTTTAAAGTAGTATAGTATAGTATAGTATAGTATAGTATTTATTCAGAATTCTACAGTGTACAAGCAAAAACCCTAAAAGCTAAGTTTGCTGAATATAATGGCAATAACATTGATTGTTGTTTTTATTTTAAAGTACAACTTGACTCTGCAATATATTGATTGAGCCATTCATCCCATCTATGTATATAATTTCTTTCTTTATAAGGAAGGACTATTTTTAAAGAAAAATTGTGTTTCAAGCCGTAAAATCGTAAATATTTTTGATGAAAATACTAAAAAAATTATACGATTATTGATATTATGAGACATATTTCATAGAAAACCTTTCGTTCGTTGTTGTATTAAAATAATAAGTAGGTACATTAGTATGAATGAGTAAGATATTATCCACTTATATGTCCCTCTCTCTTTGCCTGTTTGAATTTGTTTAGTTCACATGCCCAATTTAGATTAAAATTTGGTTATTTCGACAACATTTCGACCTATTTTTGGTCAAATTTCCTTCCCAATGCCGTAACTTTAAAGACGAATTGCCCCATTATGCCCTATTCTAACCGCCAATCCACTTTCATTCCAATCCCCACATAAGTCGATCAAATCGAAGTCGTCCAGAAGTAATTTTGCCCTATTTAGGCCAGATCAAGAAAATATTGGGACCAAAGAATTTACCAAATTTTCGACCTATTTTGCTAGTTTGGTTATCAGCCATTTGATGCGATATTTAATTAGCTTACTGCTGATATGAAAACAAATTTCGTCTAGCATTCGTAAGATCTAATCTGCTAGTTAAATTGAAACAAACGAGGAAACATAACGTTTTAATCGTTGTCTTACGAATGTAGAGCTAATTACACTAGCTTACAAAATTTTAGATTTTTGCGACGGTAAATTCAAAATGATTATTTAACTAAATCGTGGTCGCTGATTACAAGAATCATCATTCGTCTATCTATTTTTCCAACTTGCAACATTTTTCTAGTCTTGTACATTGAGAGCCAGAACACCAGATTTCTTTCCAAGGGCTGACAATCTTTGCAAATAAAAAACATTCTTGTCATCTGACTGCATTTGAAATGAAATTTTCATAGGACGTAATACAGGATGGGACATCAGGTGTTTTAATTAAACAAACGATTAATTTGACACATTGAATGATAGAACGGCATTCATTTTTTGACAGAAAAATAGTTTAATGTTTGAAATTTGCAAAGCAGGATGCCATACGCTGGAAAAAAATTGGGAAGTATTTAAAACTTCCAAAGTAATGAGTCTTTAAGGCAATCTGCATGAAATTTACGTGGATAATTTTCGAAAAAAGATCAATCCTCCGTTCAGCTTGTGCTCGCGAAAACCGATCATTATTAGACAAAGCAACCTGTTGAAGGTCTCGTCTAGTGCGTTCAACCGAAAACATTGCTGCCGTGGGCTCAGCATATGCAAGAACATCTATCAACATTAATCCGTCATCGTTCTCAGGAACTGAACAATTCTCGCACTTCTCTGAGAAGTATTTTGCATAATTGGTCGAACAACTGAAGCCTTATGATCATCCGAAGCGTCTTCGCTTCGCCCAATAGCCTGAGGATTGTTTGGCAGGAGATGATGAATTTTGCCGAAAATTTTTCGTTCAGATGAAGCTTGATGGCTTTGTTGATAAGCAAAATGATCCTCAATGGGGTTCAGAGAACCCACCCACCCGTGAATATTGAGAGACGACAATGCACGAATCATTGTTTGGTATTTAATTTGGTCTGGCGGCATCATTGACTGTCTCAGATTACAAGCCCCTAAAAGCCTCTACAAGCTTATACAAGCCTTTATAAGTCTCTACAAGCCTCTTCCATATTTGAGGAAAATAGGACAAGTCATGATGTCTTGTATATCAAACGGTTTATATCAGTCCATGAGACAACAAAACGAATCAACAACGAAGACGATTCGTGACGGAAGTAAAAGCTGAGGAAATGCGCAAAAGTCGCTCACATCATGCTGACTGTTCTGGTTGATTATCGAAATATTTTTTTTTTTTTTATAAAAAAGTAACTTTCAGAATTGTCACCATGATAATGCTGATATTTCAAACTAGATTAAACTCCTTGGAACTTTTTCCTTCTCCGATGAAATAATTTGAAGCCGAGCCTACGAAAAGTTTAAATGGGGGCGCATGAATGTGAATGGGACGCATAAAATTGGGTCCTCAATATTTTGCATTAGACCATAAAAACTCACCAAATTCATCACTGATAAGTCTCCTCATAAAGGATGAGGGGGCGAACGGATATTTTTTTTTTATCATGACTAAGCTATTGAGAATATATCAAAGTTAGATTGTTATTCTGCGCATCTGGTACAGCAAGCTATTAAAGCTGTTTTGATTGCTTGTTATCGTGAAAAAAATCCAGGTAATTTCTAATAAATTTATCGCAAAACGTAATCGAAAGTGGAAAATTAATTTAATTTGATAGAGAATTATTAAACCAATTTGAAGTGGTAAAATATTTGGTTATATTCGATAGCACGATCGAGGGACGTTGATTACACAAGTCGACAAATTGAAATTTTATTTTGTTTCTGGTTTTTAATGGTTGTTTTCTGGCCCACTAAACCAGATTATATCTGAAAGCCCACTTTTTATACCCATCGTAAGCGGGGTATATTAGTTTTGTGCAAATCTTGTAACAGGAAGAATTAAGCTCCGGAGATATAGAAATATATATAGAAATGATCAGGATCAAAAACTGAATCGATTTAGACATGTCCGTCTGACCGTCTGTCCGTCTGACCGTCTGACCGTCCGTCCGTGGTCGGATCTCCTCCGAAACGGCTGAACCAATGAAGTCGAAATTTGGCACACATGTATATCGGGGTATGATCCTAAGTAAAAATGGGAGACATCCGCCCACTGCCACGCCCACAAATGAATTTATTGTGTTTTCAATAAAATGCTTGTAACTTGCGAACCACTGAACACATTCCATTGATATTTGGTGTGCTGGTAAACTACGAAAAGGGACATTTCCTGGCAAAAAATGGACGCCGCTTCCTCGAGCCACGCCCACAAATAAGCCCAAAAATAAGGGCTTATCGTAACTTGTGAAGTAAAAGGCGTAGAAGCTTCAAATTCGCAACATAGGTTCACCAAGGCGAATGAAATGTGTAGGAAAAAATTTTATGTGGCCCGCCCACTGCCACGCCCACAAATAAAGATTTTTCGTAACTTCCGAAGTAAAAGGCGTAGAAGCTTCAAATTCGCAACATAGGTTCACCAAGGCGAATGAAAGGTGGGGAAATAATTTATGTTGCCCTCCCACTGCCACGCCCACAAATAGAGAAGCAAAACATAGTGCGCTCATAATTTCGGGACGCTGGGTATTTCAAAGTCGTGCTTGACCGACTTTAGCTTTCTTACTTGTTATTTTTTATTAAAGTTTGATTTTGTGGTCAGGAGGACGATGTTTGAAATTTTCTCCTCAATTTCTAGATTTTTCTCAAAACCTCAGGAAGTATGTATGTATGCTTAAAAGAAGAAAAGTTCACCTTTACAACGATGTATCACGTGTTTGATTTAAAATTTTACTTCAAGATCTATAGCCATTCAAATTTGAAAAATTTGAATTTTTTTGAATTTTTTTCGAATTTATTTTTATATATTTAATCGGTAAAAATTCTGAATCATTTTTTTGCTTTGAAACAATAACTGCCTATTTGAAGATTCTAAAATATTATGGTATGCTGAAATTGGTAGAAAATTGTAGAAGTTATAAGGAGTTTTCCGACTCCACTCAAATTCAAAATGCTTCAGGCAAAAATCGTCGAACATGTTTTTCAAACCGCTGCCGACGTCCGATTTCGATGAAAATTTATATATAGAATAAGTGAAAAATTCTAAGAACTTTGGTGCTAACATTTAAAAAAAATACTGATTACAAATAGTCTAGTTTGGGTCTAGTTCCAAACTGGTCCAAAAAGGACTAGTTGTAATCAGTTTTTTGAAAAAGTTTAAGCTTCGTTTCGGTAAACGGGTATCTTGCCTCAAAATTCGGTACAATACCGGAAAAATCGGTACAGTTGGTCACGTAAGTTATGAAGGAATGGAAAATCCGTAATTCACCAATTTTTTATGGGCTAGAATTTAAAACTTAGCTTTTTATTTGCCACGACATCATACAATTTCTTCTCAGAAAAGAGAAAATTTCCATAGAATTTTTTTGGGACGGCAAAGTCCCTTGCGTAATGTCACCTTTTATGGACCCCCTATGCAAAATTTTAAATAAAAATTTGGTGAAAAAGGTTAACCGTGGATTTTATATACCATTCGTTAGTCGATATTACTTTAAACTGTTGTTTATAAAAAAAAAATATTTTATTTTGAAAAACAGGATAGAATATTTGGAGAAAACAAATGCAACCTTAAGTGGACCATATGAGGAAAATTTCAACAAAAAAACCACATAACTACAAAAGTTTTTGAACTGAGCATCGGATGCAGTGTCATTATCCGAGTCACAATGTTTGATTGTAAAAAAGTCTTTGATACTGATGCACTACTCGACGACATGCCAAAATGCTATTTAAAAATCACCAAAAAATTAAATAAAGCTCATAAAACTAGTTACCACTGTTCCAAAGTCTATTTATATCCATAAACATGCAAAATTTATATTAAGAATGAAATGTTTTGACGGTCCAATGAAGATTGCAAGCAGTGGTCCACTCAAGGTGAATCATACATACGATTTCAAGTGAGCCACCAAAACTTATTCCAACATCTACTTAAATTTCCAAAAGATTTTGAACTATCAAGTTAATGCCCAAACTAACAAGAAATTTACTTCTCACGTTTAACAAGTCGTTTTACACACTATTTGTAGCAGGCACAAGGATGCACAATGTTATCAAACGCAATCTTTTTTGAAGTGCTCGCTTTTAAACAAAAACACGTGTTGGAAGCTGGAAGCTTTATAACAGTGTCGGCCAAATTTCGATTTTCCTAGCACATGTGCTTGAAAGGCCGAATACTGCTGTCGCACATGTATAGCGTATACCGATTTATACGAAAACCGGTCGGCTGCGTTTGTGTGTGTAAAAAACAAACTTCCTCAATGCAAATCAGAGTAGCTGATAGCGAATTCGACAGCGCATTCACTCCATCACTGCTTTGATAACTTCCCAGCAGAAAAATGTGTCGGCGCGGAACAAGTCCTCGCGCCTTTCAGAGCAGACAGCTAAGTGAAATGCTTAGCAGGACAGCGTCATCGAGACGGAGCGAAATAATCATTCGTACCGGCTCCGTCTCGATGAACATGTCATGCAGCGCGTCCTGTGGACTTTCCCGCTGCCATGCGAATGAACTCGTCCGAGGTGAAGCGTAATGACATTCATGTAGAAATATCACCCCACGCATCCTCCACGAAGATAGGTGGTGCGGCTCCCATTTTCACGAGGACATCTTCGCGGATGTCCGCGGGACATTTTCTACTGGGTTACTGTTGACGTTCGCAGTGAAGTTGTCTGTAATATTAGTTTGACATTTTAACTGCCACAGCATAGTAAACATTCAAATGGTCCATTCTAAGTGACAGTCCACATAAGGTGACCTTACCCTACAAAAAAAAATTAATAAAGCCATTACTATGCTTGAAATAATGTTTCGGGCGATAGAGTCAATTGTTAACATTTTTACAACAATAATCCTTAAATAGTTTTTCAGCTTCAAGCTTTTAAATTTCAGGAAGGATTCCGAGCTCTTCAACCCAGAAAAGAAAGCATAGATGGCCGAAAAGCCCAATCTGAAATATTCTTCTTTGGACGGGTCTAACATGTCATTTTTGAAGAAGTTCTCCATGTGGCAATAACCCCCATGAATACATAACAAAGATCTTCATATTAGCCCCCAGTAATGCAGGGAATCCGATTTCCAGAAAGAAGTGATGGGCTCCCGATTACACAATCACGAAATGGCAGAGTCAATAGCTCTAAAGAAATATTGTCACTTCTTAAGAACGACAAAAATATAGGAGCATTTTCGATTAGTCATGGGTAGCATGGGCGTATTTACAGTAGGTCTGCGCCCCCTCTAAATATTTTCTGCTCAGTATACACCGCAAAAGAGTTGTCCAGGAGTATTAAGAAATGGGACAAGGCCGGCAAGATCACTTTTCATAAGATAAAAGGAAACCTGTGCTTACATGTGACAACACCTATGAACAGACGCCAAAGTGCTAACATACATATAGAACAAACTATTTGTATCTTGTCCCTCCCTGACTGAGATTCTGGATACGCCCATGATGGGTAAGGATTAATCCAAGGTCGGTCGATGGTCAGCAATTTTAGTTCCTATTTGGCAACGTAACCATCAATTCATCCGCAAAAGATTCATTTAAGTATATTTTCCATATTACAAAAACACGTGAGGAACGAATTCGATAAAGCGACAGGATAAGTAATCCAGTCGTCTAAAGAGCTTCAAATTGGGAAAATCTGAAGTGGTCACCGTGAAATCTACTTGAGAAATCCGAACGGTTATTGCACTTCATTTGGTGATAATTGATGAAGCAATCGGCGATAAACCTTTCGTATAAATAATCGAACAGCTGGTGAGATAGTTCTCATTGAACGCGAAATTTTCTCCGCGAACGATAGAAACTCAATTAAAGTCGCAAAAGGAAAATTATGTTGAAAAAATAATAAATAAATAAAAATAAAAGAAAGAATAAGTGAAAATTTCTTCAATTAATCCTGATCAAATATTTCGGGAGCTCATCTCAATATACTATAACAAAAAACAATAAACATAATGACAAGTTCAGATATTAAATCAATGGATACTCCATTAAAAGGTGACAAGCGTTCCAAAAATGGAAATTCAAATAATTGTGGATCAGGAAAAAATTTTGGATATTTTTAAACAAATCCGTCAGTCCTCATTGGCTAAGTTTGCGAATTCGGGAATGGCTTCTGATAAGTTAAAAATTTTGCAACACAAATATTTATGTACCTTGTACATATGTCAAGCTCAAGGGAAGACGAAAAACGAAACTGGGCTTTATAGTGATCGCACAAATGCGGCTCCCTATTTGGACGGATAAGAAAACAGGCCAAAGCGCTTTCTCAGAACTGTCAACTAAATCTCAAATAAAGGACTGCAAAATCATTCTACAGATGAGCGGTTTTGAGCGAACTTTCAATCCCAGCAAGCCGCCTGTGGAATAACATTCCAAACCTTTCTTTAGAAATCACAGTAAAATATGGACCGTTTACTTTGAAAGTGGTGTAACTCCATTTTTCTATTTTCCGGTTCCGAGCGGCTTCAAGGGAAAATCGAAGGCCGTGGATTAATTTAGTTTTTGGATTTGTGTTAAACTACCCATTCTAAGGCTTTAGAGTAGTTTTGCTGGGTGGTGGCGGGTGCTGGGTAATGGACATGAACCACTTAATATCTCAAAATGGAGTTACACCACTTTCAAAGTAAATGGTCGATATGTTCAATACACTCTTCTAATTAATCTGAGAAGAACATAGCTTAAATACATTGTTGATAGATTTACAGGCCAGGCCATCGCCTCCTAAATAAAAATATTAATTGAACTGATCGTTAGTGAAATGAGTCCACTCTCTTTAGAGAAACTATAAGTGAAAAATGAGGGACCCAAAAGCCCCAATAATAATTAAAAAGAAAGAAGAAACTTCTTAAGAATCCCTGGCAGAATGCCCATCCTTACATACGAGCCAGACACCACGGATTGTGTCCCATATATCAAATGAACTTTCGAAGAAACCGAGGGTGCAACTTAGAATTGAGACTAGCAACAGTAACTTCTTGATAACGTTTCCAACGGCGATGAAATTCGTCCAAAACGATTTGTTATATTATCTTGAATAGTAAAAAACTATCATTGGTGGCGATGTTTAACATTGCCATCGATAGATCGGTAGGAATTTGGTGAAGCTTGAACTTGAAATCAATTTTGGGAAAGATAATAATTTACGCAGTACAATCCTTTACTGAGTAGTTGGGTAGTTGGTCTATGGCAAACTCATTTGAAGTCATTCAAGGAGTCGAATTTATTTGAAACTCGTAAATAACGGTGGAAAAGTCCTTTCTTACTTCGTTGATTGGGACATTTGATTGTCACAATCGCTTACATACATAGGTAGAATTAAATCTTAAATTGGCGCAGCCGTTTTGCTTGAGTTGAAGTCACAAACGAATACCGCTGCAACCGTATAGCCACAAATTATGCAACGAAAACGATTTATTATTGCAATATAGGAGCGGAGCGTATGGCGCACAGTGGGGCATCGGTGGAAAAAATTGGATTTTTCCACTTTTGAATTTCAAAATTTTAATGATTCACTTTTGTAAGCAAATGTTTGGATATGAGAGATTTTAAAAAAAATATCAAAACTTAAGGGAATGTTATTCAATAAATTCGAGATTAAAATTGAGAACATTTTTTATGCGAAAATCCAAAGCTTTGCTTTATTTTTTTGTGGAAATATAGCTATTACTCTTTCATGAAAAAAAAAATTTTTTTTTTTAAATTGGAAAAGTAGAATAATTACACTGTGATAGTTTTTTTAAAAAAAAATTTAAAAGACAAGGCCAAATTCAACGGTTTCCCTCTATTTCGGGCACGGGGAATCGAACTGCATCATTAGTTTTTTGAGTTATCGGTAAGCCCTCATACGATTTTTTTTTTTAAGTTTTTTTGGCCACTTTTTGGCCCATATCTATGTTTGAGTTGAAGTTGGGTATTCTTAACTGGTATCAAAATGTAGTCTACGATACGCCAAGTAATTTTTCCCAAAACACTGTTATGATAAAATGGAGCGTTAGGGAGCTATACCCATTTAAAAGTGCAAAAAATTCAAATTTTTTGCGAGATGTTTTCTTGCATACTTTTAGGATGTGCCTTGAGCATATATTCATGCCTTTAAATTTCAACACATTTAATAACATACTTTTAGGAGGAAACAAAATATTTAAAAAAATATTTTTCAACTCCTCATTTCCTTATTCTTCGCTTATTCTACTGGAGCGAAAACGAAAGCAAAGAAAATTATAAAAATTAATTTTAAAAAAAGCAAATGTTTTGTCTAGGATTGAACCCAGGTCTCTGGGGTGATAGACCGACACTCTACCAACACACTACACACCCCATTTACTCAAGTGTTACATAGCTCGTGTTTGTTCTGCCAAGCTTTTAAAAATTAAATAAATTCTTTTGAATGGAAACAGCCTGTGAAACAGGCGTGTAAGCTCTATTATCTAGATCAGTGTTGCCCAGCGTACTACTCTTTCATATCTATAGCCGAGAGTATTGCTGTTTTTTTGTTTTTTTTTTTTTTTTTGTTTTTTTTTGTTAGTTTTTCATACGTAGCGTCTGCGTAAATGATGAAAATGATGACGCAAATTCACTCAGTTCATATATATATATATATATATATATATATATATATAAAGTAACATAGCAACACACATTTTCTTTTTTCTAATTTATTTTCTTTCACTTTGTCAAATTGATCAAAGTGACATTGGGAATGAAAAATGAAAGAAAATAAATTGATAAGCTTAGAAATATTTTTATAAAAATTATTATTAAGTTTTCTTTAAACAAAAAAACTTGTAAATAAAAACCTTATTATTGTTCAATAAAAACGAATTTATTAATAACAAAAAAGGTTTTGTTACTGGCGCAGTCGGTCCTTCAGGATAAAAGAACATTATCCTTTAAACGAGCCTACATTCAAACAAGGACAAAGATATCTTTTGAATCGGATTCAAGAGTTGTGATTCCAGGAGTCTAACAAAAGGATTTCTGCGTATTGCGACTTATAAGAGGAATTAAAATCCTGCAACAACTTCAAACGTTTACTCCGAAATTCTTCCAAATAAAGCTGGTGCAAAGTGGATCGTTTCGAATATTTATGAACAGTGATCAACTGGACGTTATTTGTCAGAAATTGAAAATCCTGGAAATAAACACCGATACCATGCTGGCCAAGGAGAAAAGAGAAATGTTTTTGCAAACTATCAAACTGATTTTACCATTCAATGGCAATAGAAACTATCTGGCTTTATTTATCGACAACATAGACACCATAGTTCCTGATTTCACTTCACTCGCTAACGAGGAAAAACCATTTTATTTTCAATGTATAACAAGTACTCTTCGCGACGCAGCCCTAGACGTTATAAGGAAAGAACAACCGAAAGATTGGCCAACACTCAAAGGACTGTTAATTGATGAATTTGCTGACCATACACCAATTACAACTCTTATTCTGTCAATCAACAACATAAAATTTAAAGGTAACGTAAAAACACTCTGCGAAGAAATTAACACCGAAATTTGCAAAATTAAGGATAACATAAAATTAAGCAAAGCCGATTTATCTACACAGTCATTTTTAAGTAACGAATTACAACAAATTAGTATTAGAACACTTAAAAGAGAATTACCTTACCATCTTACTGCTTTGATTAATGCTAACCTAGCAACGGATATTAACTCCGCAATAAAAATTTTGAAAGAAAATGACGTATATGACGCAAAACCATTAAAGAGGAACAACTATAGAAAGAATCAAATGACATTTCAAAATAATTTACGACCATCTTATACACCACAAAACATTTTACCTAATTCAGGATCTACCCAAAATTACAATTACCCACAACATTCATTACCTCAACCACCACTAAACTTTCAAAGGCATAATTCAAATCAATCTCGGATAAGACGTTTCGGACCCCCAGAACCAATGGACCAAGATACTGAAAATTTTCACTTAGTTGCCTCGGAACCTTACCTGAAATTGAATTAAAGATTGCCAACCAACCAGTAAAATTTCTAGTAGATACAGGGTCATCAGTGAGTCTTATTAGACCCAACATACTAAAAAAAGAAAGTTCCCATACAAGACCAATTAAATTATCAACAATAACAGGAGAGATTATATTACAAGATGTAATAGAAATTTTTAGCTACAATTCAAAACGCACACTCAAGTTTTACGTTCATGACTTTTCAAAAACACATGATGGGTTACTAGGATGCGATATACTCAAGCTACTTGGCGCTAAAATAGATATAAAAGATGAAAATATAATTTTAAATGGTATTAAATACAAATTTTTGAATAATTTAAAAAATCACCCAATACAAAAAAAAATTAAATTTAGTAAGTAGTATTGAGGAAACCAAATTTAGACTAGATCATTTAAATAAAGAAGAATCATCTCAAATTAAGAAATTATTATCTAAATACAGAAATATATTCTATAAAGAAGGGGATACCTTAACATTTACAAATAGTATAAAACACCAGATAAAAACTATTCATGAGGATCCTATATATGTCAAATCATACAGATACCCCGAAGTCCATAAAGCCGAAGTTAACAAACAAATTAAATCAATGTTAGATCAAGGTATAATTTGCCATAGTACATCACCATACTCTGCTCCTATATGGGTCGTTCCCAAGAAATTGGATTCCTCAGGAACCCAAAAATGGCGAATTGTTGTAGACTATCGTAAGTTAAACGATATTACTATAAACGACAAATTTCCTATTCCAATTATAGATGAAATTCTTGATAAGCTTGGTCGGTGTATATACTTCAGTACCATCGATCTAGCGCAAGGCTTCCATCAAATAGAAACAGACCCAAAGGATAGAATAAAGACAGCTTTTTCCACACAAAATGGACATTATGAGTTTTTGAGGATGCCATTTGGTCTCAAAAACGCCCCATCCACTTTCCAACGGTTGATGAATACGATCTTGGATGGACTTGTTGGAAAAGACTGCCTTGTATATTTAGACGATATAATCGTTTTTAGTACTTCTTTGCAGGAACATATTGAATCCCTTGAAAGAGTATTTAACAGACTTAGCAAAGCTAATCTTAAAATTCAAATAAGTAAAAGCGAATTCCTAAAAAAAGAAACTGAATTTCTAGGACACATCATTACTCCAAAAGGAATAAAACCTAACCCTAATAAAGTTGAAGCTATCTTAAAATATCCAATTCCTAAAACAGAAAAAGAGATAAAACAGTTCCTTGGTTTAGCCGGATTTTATAGGAAATTCATAAAAAACTTTTCAAAAATAACAAAACCACTAACATATTGTCTTAAAAAAGGCAATAAAATTGATATATCTAATGACGAATATAAAAACGCAGTAGACACCATAAAGCTTTTAATAACCAAAGATCCTATATTAGCCTATCCAGACTATGAAAAACTATTTACTTTAACAACAGATGCTTCTAATGTAGCACTTGGGGCAGTCCTAAGCCAACAAGGACGTCCCATCTGCTTTGCCAGTCGCACACTTAACGAACATGAATTACATTACTCTACAACAGAAAAAGAACTACTCGCTTTAGTTTGGGCTACAAAATATTTTAGACCTTATTTATATGGTAGGAAATTCATTATCAATAGCGATCATCGACCACTTCAATGGCTTCATAATTTAAAAGAACCCAACTCCAAATTACAGAGATGGAAACTACGATTAAATGAATTTGATTTCGATATAAAATATATTCCAGGCAAAGAAAATCATGTAGCTGACGCTTTATCACGAAACTGCGTTCAAAAATGCAACTTGGGTGAGGCAATTTCAAATGTTGCTACTATTCACTCAGCAGATGAAGACAACGAAAATTTTATTCCAATCTCTGAGAGACCTCTCAATATTTATAAAAATCAGTTGAAATTAATTAAGAGTACCCAAGACAGCGTCCATACTGAAAAAATTTTTAAAAACAACATAACTACAATATATTATACAGAACTTACAAAAGAAAAGATAAAAGAAATAATTAAATCATATCTCCTAAACCATCAAGTAACGATCTTCATGCCAAATAATAAAGATTTTTTAGAATTTCAGAATATTTACAAAACGTTAGTTAACAATAGACGAAATAAAATACTACGAGCTACTATCGAACTTCAAAATATCTTTAATTACCCTGATTTTAAAACAAAAGTGATCGAAACCCATCTAGAAGGATTGCACCAAGGCATAGAAAAAGTAGCGAGCTGTTTAAAAAAAAAATATTACTATCCTAATTATTTAAAAGAAATCACCAAGATCATTAACGAATGTGAATTGTGTAATCGTTGCAAATATGATCACATTACGCACAAAATCCCTTTCAAAATCACCCCTCCCGTTTATGAAAGAAGAGAAAAATTTGTCATTGATTTTTGGGAATGGGAAAAATCTTATTTTTTGACATGTATTGATATTTATTCTAAATTCGCTACTGTAGAAAAAGTAAATGCATTAAATTGGTTAGAAACAAAAAAAGCATTACTCAAAATTTTTAATACAATGGGCCCACCAAAAATCTTAAAGATAGATCAAGATCAAGGTATTAACAACGTTAACATAAAAGATTGGTGTACCCAATTAGACATAAAAATCGAAGTTACAACAGGAAAAATTGGAATATCAGATATAGAGCGTTTACACAAAACTCTCAATGAAAAATTACGAATAATAAACACATCAGGCAACAAAGAACTTCAATATTTTCAAATTGAGCAAACATTGTTCACTTATAACCACAATATAGTACATTCCACAACAGGCGAAACTCCATACAATATTTTTTTTAATCAATTACCACCGAAATTTAATCCACAATTGATTAAAGAAAATCGAATACGTAATTCAAATAAAGCACGAAACGAAAATCAGATTGATACAAATTACGTAAATGCAGAAAACGTCAGAAAACGTCTCAATAAAAATCAAAATCCCTTTAAAGAAGTAAAATTGGTCAAAGCAGAAGATGATAAGGAACACTTTGTAGTAAAGTTTAAAACCAGAAATGTACGAAAATATAAGAATCATTTTAAAAGGAAAAAGAAAAATAATTATTCTATCAATGAATTGTAAATATCTATTGTAACACTGCACACTTTAAAGTAAGAATGTCCTAAACTCACCAGATACGCAATGAGGACATTGCACTATTTTGGGGTGGGAGGAGTAACATAGCAACACACATTTTCTTTTTTCTAATTTATTTTCTTTCACTTTGTCAAATTGATCAAAGTGACATTGGGAATGAAAAATGAAAGAAAATAAATTGATAAGCTTAGAAATATTTTTATAAAAATTATTATTAAGTTTTCTTTAAACAAAAAAACTTGTAAATAAAAACCTTATTATTGTTCAATAAAAACGAATTTATTAATAACAAAAAAGGTTTTGTTACTTATATATATATATATATATATATATATATATATTTATACACATGTATTGCTAAATATTGTTTTCAGTGCATATGGCTTGCTTAGGCACACATATGTATGTATGTACATACATACATGTGATAGATTAGAAAAATTGTGAAAGTGGTCGTGTTGGGCAACACTGATCAATATGAATGACCCTCCGTTTTGGGGAGTAGAAGGCCTCAGCCAAACCTTAAAGGAGTTCGACTAAGTTTTTTGGTTAAACTTGTAGAAAAATTACAAAAAAAAAAAAAAAAAAACAACTTTAAAATCCCTCTTGGGCACCGCCTGACCCTTCCTTCACCAGCAAGGTCTTTTCGGTTCAACAAAAAATGTTCATCATGTTTTTGAATCAGAAAATTTCTTTGTAAAAGGAAGATGTTAATTTACACCATGATACAAGAAAACAAGATGGCGCCACTTCAGCCCGATGATGTCACAAATACAAAAAGGAGAGCTTCGTTGTTGTTGTTTTGCATGTTAAGCCCAACGTCACAACTATGTATACTTTATAGAGTCCGACCGAAGTCAAAATTTTCAACCGAAACCGAACCGAAACCGAATATTCGGTTTTTTTAAAGATTCGGTGGCCGAACCGAAACCGAAAATTTTCAAATCTGAGAAACAAAACTAATTTTATTGTTTGCTAGTATATGAATTTATAATATATACCAGGGACTGTAAATAACGGTTATCAACAAAATTGTTGAAGAAAAAGTTCGGATGGAACTAATGGTCGGAGCAAATAATGAATGACATCCCTAGAATCCGCATGACTTTTTCTTCCGGAATCCACAATCACTTTTATTTTTTAACTTTTTCCTATAAAAGTCAAATAATAATCATTATTTTTCAGGTTTAATTTTTCAGTCAAAAATTGATTTGATTAAAAATTTTTCGAGCAAAAAATAATCGTTTTTCTGTGATCGTTTGTTTTCGAGCAAGAATATCAGTCAAAACCAATTTTCTCGAAAAGTACTTCTCCAATTTAACTTATTTTAACCCTATCCGAATAGGTGATAAAGGATTACCAACATACTTATTTTCGAATGGGTCTTATCATGCAAAATTTGCCAAAAAACAATTTTTTGGGTAAAATTTCTAAGAAAACTTTTGCGTCTGGATATAGTAGCACGCGATATGCATAGTTATCAATGCTTTTGTGGTGCATAGTTATTAGAAAAAGTCAGAAGTCAATTGTTGCACTGTGCAGTGTACAAAAAATGTAAATAAATTTTTATTGATGTTCAAAATAATAATTAACTTTTAACAAGCAAATCGTTTCAAGTATTTCCGATGTCAATTTTTTTAAATCTTGGACAAGCCAATGCAGAATAAATTGTTTCAAAGTGTAAAATTGGACAAGTACTTTTCGAGAAAATTGGTTTTGACTGATATTCTTGCTCGAAAAAAAACGATCACAGAAAAACGATTATTTTTTGATCGAAAAAATTTTAATCAAATCAAATTTTAATCAAATTAACTGAAAACTTAAACTCAAGGAATAACGGTTATAAAAAAAAACAAGCACTTTTATAACCGTTATTTCGTGATTTTTATAATAAAAATCATAACCGTTACGGTCCCTGATATATACATTACTAGAGCTCGGATTTTGAATATTTTCAATTTTTTTCAATTATTTGAGATTATTGAATATTTTGATTTTTTTTAAATTTTTTTTGCATTTAACTGTGCTTTTTGAATATTTTATTCACTGAAGTAGGCTTTTTTTTTTTTTAATTTAACAATTCAAAATTTTAATAGGCTTACTAAATCGAACTAATTTGAAATCTTTGACTGTGATTTTTTTTGCATTTTTGTTGGAATGTTTTTTGAATATTTTTTTAAATTTTTTTTCATTTTTTTACATATTCAAATTCCGAGGCATGTACATTACTAATGTAAAAAAAAACAAGTAAGGGTGTTATAGTCAGGCGAGCCTGACAATAGAATACCCGACACAGACACATATGTTCAAAGAAATTTCAATATCAAGAAGTCTTTAAGGCCATAAGGGGCCCTATATACCGACTTTTGTTGAATTTCTTTATGAAAACCGCCCGTTTGCCACGCCCACTTTTCAAATTTTTTTTTTTTCTAATCGGAGGCCTTAATCAAATTCTAAGTTTCAGTGAAATATCTCAAAAAAATCCGATTTTGGGGCAGTTTCGAGATTTTTGTGACAGACCCTAGTACTGGAGGTACCCTTAATAATGGAAAATTTTGGAGGGGATGTTTATGGCTACAAAGGAAGCATAACTGCCAAATTTCGTTCAAGTCCCATTTGAAATTCGGGTGTAGGAGGCAATTTTTGAAAAACGCCCTTCGGCAACGCCCACTTTTCCAATTTTTTGAAATTGAATAAATTGACTTCAAATATTTTCAACTATCAAATTTCATCAAAATATCTTGAAAAACTTCGATTTAAGAGCAGTTTTTTTGATTTTCGTAACAGACCCTAGTACTGGAGGTACCCCTAAAAATGGTCCGATCGGGTCCATTCTCGAACTTGTTCTTACTCATGTCCCCGTGAGCACGCATACCAAATTTTGTCGAGATATCTCAACTCCTTCAATAAGATAACTGTATACAAACAGACAGACATGTCTAAATCGAATCTCTTGGTGATACTGATCATTTCTATATATATTTTGTATGGTCTATCTCGACTGGTTCTGGGTGTTACACACAAACGCAATATACCCTCGACACAGAGTGTGTATTTCAACATATTTTGATGAAAGTTGATATTTGAACATGTTTAAAGGCAAGTAAGTAATATGATTTATAAAAATTGGAAAAGTAGGCGTGTCTGAAGGGCGTTTTTCGAAAATTGCCTCCTACACCCGAAATTCAAATGGGACTTGAACGAAATTTGGCAATTATGCTTCCTTTGTAGCCATAAACATCCTCCGAAAAATTTTCCTTGATCGGTCCATTATTAAGGGTACCTCCAGGACTAGGGTCTGTCACAAAAATCCCAAAACTGCCTCAAAATCTGACTTTTTCGAAATATTTCAATGAAACTTAGGATTTGAGTGTATATCTAAGCCTCCGATTAAAATCCCAAAAAAATTGGAAAAGTGGGCGTGGTAATGGGGCAGTTTTCATAAAGAAATTTAATGAAAGTCGGTATATGCGGCCCCTTATGGTCTTAAACACCTCTTGATATTAAAAGTTATTTGAACACGGTGTCTGTGTCGGGTATTCTATTGTCAGGCTCGCCTGACTATAACACCCTTACTTGTTAAAATTAAGGCTTTGTCACTTTAAGTAGTTGTACAAAGTTTTGTTTCAAGTCTTTTGGTATTTCCATAACAGTATGTATGTATGTATGTTGCAGTGGAGTTTTTGAAAAACAAGTGCTAGGCTTGGAACGTTACACTCCGTTTCGCCTGGGTCGGAAATCGATCCTCGGACCCTGGGATCAACAGCATAGAACGCATCTCCTACGCTATCCCAGAGCCACTCCATAACAGTAAAATGTGAAAATTTTTCTTTTTCAAAATACTAAAATATGTTTGAAAGTTTCGGTTTCGGCCTTTTCCGAGCTAAAACCGAACAGAAACCGAAACTGACAATTTAGGACGATTCGGTGGCCGAACCGAAACCGAAACCGAAGGTTCGGTCGGACTCTAATACTTTAGCATGGGAAACAACAACAATACGAATGCTACAAAATAGCGGTGCGGTACCCGAAGTGGCGCTATCTTGCTCTCTTTGTATCACGATTTATACCAACGAAACATACACACTGACATTGAGGTTTGAAAATTTCTAAAATTTTGTCTTTCCTAAAAATGTTTCTTAGGTCCAAAGTTTGGAGTACGTCATCTGCAGGTGATCTTAATGTTTTTTGGCCTCAGCATATCAATAATGATGCGATCGAATATTTCATTCGCTATTGTTGCAATGACCGACAGGACTACAGCGAATCCGGATTTTGTTGTAAGTCAATGAAGGGAATTTCCTCATTCAATTTGATGCGATATATGTTACATATATTAGGATGTTTCTTAAAAATTTTCCTTTTTTCTTTTAGGATTATGATTGGGATTCACAGGCGCGAGCGGTCATCTTGAGCTGTTTCTATTGGGGCTATCTTGTCACACAAATTCCATCAGGACCAATAATCCAGAAAATTGGTGGAAAAACAGCATTGTTAATTGGTGTAGGTTTTTGTTCCATTGGATCATCCTTACCCCGTATGCAGCAGATTTGGGTGGATGGCAACTTGTTGTTGCCCTGCGGGTCCTACAGGGCTTGGTTCAGGGCTTTGTTATGCCAACAGTACATGGAATTGTATCGAAATGGGCCCCTTTGGAAGAACGCAGTGCCCTGGCTACTCTTGTCTATGTTGGCGTTCCATCGGGCATTGTTATTATGCTGGGTGGCAGCGGTATGCTTGCCTCATCCGCAATGGGTTGGCCCAGTATTTTTTACATTCCTGCTGTCGCAGGCCTTATTTGGTGTGTTCTATGGGTTATTTGGGGTGCAAGCTCTCCACTTGAATACAAATCGATAACACCGGAGGAATTAAAGTATATTGAAAGCTCTCAAGGCCACACAGTAGATGAAGCAGAGCGGAGAGCGAAATTGAAAGTACCCTATTGCGATATAATGATGTCCGTTCCATTCTGGGCACTTATTGTTACATCATGTGCACAAAGCTGGTCAATTATGACCATAACAACACAGTTGCCAACGTTTCTTAAAAAAGTTCTTGAAATGGACATCGAAGACAATGCCATTTTTTCGGCAATGCCAAATTTATCCGGTTTCATCATGTCCTTCGTCTTCTTGTGGCTTTGGTCAGTATTACAGAGGCCGGGACGAATGTCACTGCGCGTTGGCCGCAAAGTCTTCAACACGATTGCTCTTTGGGGACCAATGATATCATTGTTCTGTCTCGGTTTTGTGGGTGAAGAAAATGCGACCTTAACCGTTACATTGATTGTGCTCACAAACAGTATTAATGCAGCCTTACATTTTGGCTTCCATGCGAACCATATTGATCTCTCGCCGAATTTCGCCGGTGTTCTTATGGGTATTACCAACTTTATGGGAAGCATGATGAACATCATATCGCCATTGGTTGTGGGAGTTGTCGTCACGGATGAGGTACATACATACATATATATATATACAAATTAAATGGATTTCTATAAAAATTTTGAAAAACCATTCATTTAATGTAATTTCAATATTTGCAGAAAAATCCCGACCAATGGCACATCATATTCTTTATCGGTTCTTTTGCGTGCTTTATTGGAAATTTGGCCTTTCTTTTGTTCGGGAAAACCGAGCCCCAACCTTGGGATGATAAAGAAAAATCAACGAATCACGAAAAACGAAAATCTGTACAGGTCGAAGCACAGAATTAGCTCGGGGAATTGTATTGTTATTTTTTTTTAAATTTAATTTTGTTTGTTTGTTATTATAAAGTTAGAATTAGTCGTATTCGTTTTATGAATAAAATTTAAATACTTATAGCATGTCCTCACTATAGGCCCAAATTACGTAATTTGAGCGTTTTCGTAATTTCACTGAAATTACGAAATTACGAAAACGCTCAAATTACGTAATTTGGGCCCATAGTGAGGACATGCTATTAGATAGAAATGAATTTCAAATGTCCGTAACGTACTTGTTTAACTTACGCAAATGATAAGGAAATGTTGGGACACAAAAAAAGTGGTTATCTTGGTTTGGTAATAGGTACTTGTGTTTACAAAACTTACTGAATATTTCCCAAGTTTTTCGGTATTGATTAGAATATGTGTGATAATTATAGGTTCTTTTTTTTTTTTGTTGAAAGGCTTTGAACTGGTAATCTTCTCACCTTCGGATTTTTTTCCTATGTAGGTATTACGTTTTTTTTGATTGAAAATGCTCGAAGATTTTCAGAGTCTGCCTAATTTAGCGTGCCATGAGAAGATTACGAACGTCCTTCACCCACACCTTTCGTATTTTTTCACATAACTATGTACATTTCTTATCAAAAATTAAAGAAATGCAACGATCGTAAATTGTCCAATCTAGTTTTATTTATAACATTCAGGTCTTTAAATTATAAGCACACGTAGCATGCATAAATAAACTACGCTCTTAGCCGCAAGGCAACAGCAACAGGCTCGTGCAAATGCTACCCCCAATAAATACGTGCATTTAATGGTTATCGTGTATGGTACATTTTGGGAATCAACGGTCTTATCGGTCAATATCTAAATATAAAAATAATGCGTATCTGTGGAAAAGTTTCCTTAAAGCGTTTTTAAATAAACATAAACAAATCAGTAGCATTCGAGCTAATATTTGCTTTGAAACTCCCCCACATTGTCACTCACTCTCTCTCTTTCTCTCTCTCTCTCTCTCTCGCCCTTTCTCTATGCTTTCACCGCCGGCTCTCCTGCACTGCCCAAGCGCGAAATTCCAGAAATTCAGCCAGATAAGCGACCTTCATTTAGTAACTGGATAGGATGGAGTAATAAGAATATTCGAATAGTTGAAGGCAAAACGAAGAAAAACGCAGGAGAAAAAACCCCCAAAAAAAAAAAAAAAAAACAACAACAACAAGTTATATCTATGTGTATAACGAATATAATTTATGCTGCCTTTATTCAACGAGCGATGACACGTGATGACTTTCATTGCATCGCCATTTTTTCCAGTCGACAAAGAAATCTTAGATAATCGCAAATTCTAAGCTTATCATTGCGATTTGCTTAAATATGCTCTGCTCCGTTAGGTCTCGATTAGTAAGACCAGAATGTTGGTACAGCAAACGTTGAGCCGTCGTAAGAGTTAAGCTAAAACCCATGCATTAAAGGAGCGCATTCAGTTTTTTGTTTTGTTTTTGTTTGTTTTTGTTTGTTTCTTTTAATTTTGGATACATCACCGAGTCACTTAATTATCATATTATGGTTACGAGCAAGAAGAACAGTGTTGAAGGTGAAAATGAATTAATCATCCCAATTGTGAATTTATATTCGATGATGAATCGATTAATTGATTAATTGATTTGTTTTGAATTGATTTTTCTTATCATATCAACAGCACCAATATTCGGTGTTCGACATCTGCAATGTCTGCTGCTTTTTTGGGGCATTTCGATTGCCTATGCGATGCGTGTGAATCTATCGCTCGCCATTGTTGCCATGACGGATAAGAGTTCGACGAATCAAAATTTCACCGTAAGTTCAACATAGCAAGTCAATACAATACACCCACATACATACATATGTATATATAAGTAGTATAATCAATGGGAGACAGACCAATGATCATCAATTGTGAATTTGTGTGTGTTTTTGTTCGTATTTATTTTCATGAAGGTGTACGCGTGGTCCGAAAAGGTCAAATCGATCGTTTTGAGCAGTTTCTTTTGGGGCTACGTGCTAACTCAACTTCCCGGTGGATATCTGGCACGAAAGTTCGGCGGTAAGCTAGCTATTCTCGTTGGGATTTTAATAAGTTCGGTTTTGGCATTTCTGACGCCACTTTTCGTGCGAATCGGCGATTGGCCATTGCTCTCGGTCCTGCGTGTCATGCAGGGCATGAGCCAAGGTATGCTTTTTCCAACCACACATACTCTGCTCGCTAAGTGGGCACCGGCCGAAGAGCGTGCCGTCCTTGGGACCTACTGCTATTCGGGCAGTCAATTCGGAACTGTCGCTATGTTAGCGGCAAGCGGTGTCATAGCATCTTCGTCACTTGGATGGCCGGGTATATACTATATATCCGGGGGTCTCGGTCTTCTGTGGGTCTTTGCATGGTATCTTTATGGAGCTAGTTCACCGAGCGAATGTAAAACGATTACAATTGCCGAGAAGAGCTTAATTGAGGCGTCCTTATCAACGAATGGTAAGGAGAGTGATTTAACGAAAAAACAGCTATTACGACCGCCGTGGTCCGAGTTTTTCAAATCGACCGAATTTTGGTCACTAGCCGTAACACATTGCGCTTACACATGGGGTTTCTGGACCATACTAACGGAAATACCATCGTATATGAAGAATATCTTAGAATTCAATATAACAAATAATGCTCTACTCACATCGTTATCGTATTTGGCAATGCTCGTCCTCAGTTTCGTATTTACCGGACTGGCAGCACTGGTCGAGAAATATAAATGGCTAAGTTTGACGCATAGTCGGAAATTCTTTAATACGATTTCATCATGGATACCAGCGTGCGCTTTAATCTGGTTCGGATACGTTGATGCCGATCAACCGCATCTGGCTGTTGTGCTTTTGATTGTTGCCGTCGGTTTCACAGCAGCAATGCATATGGGCTTCTCCGTTAATCACATTGACCTATCGCCGAACTATGCTGGAATTATGCTCGGTGTAACGAACACTTTTGCGAATGTTATGAGCATTTTGGCACCGCTAACAGTCGGTTTCGTTGTCACGGACGAGGTATGTATGCTAACCTTAATGCAATGCACATTCATGCGTGCATACGTACATACATACATACATACATACATACATACCTACATATGTTAAGTCAATATTTTGTTTTCTTGCAGAAAAATCCTTCTCAATGGCGTATCGTCTTCTTTATTGCAGCTGGATTCTGCTTCATCGGGAATCTTCTATTCGTATTATTCGGCTCGGCTGAAGTCCAACCTTGGAATGATCCGGCGCCGGTTAACTCCCAAGAGCTGAAGCGTATTAATGAAAATAAAAGTGAAAAAGTTTGAGCTCGAAGCATAATGAGGGCTGGTGGTTGGTCGTTGGTCGTTGGTGGTTGGCGGTTGGTGGTTGGCGGTTGTCGTTGGGGGAGGGGAAAAGAGCAACAGAGGAAACTATAGACAGCAAGAGAGAACGAGAGGGTGAGCGAGAGGAAACGCACCAATATTTGATTGTGAAGCTAGTTTTTGACATTCATATGTAAGAATTTGTATATTTTTAATTTTTTTTTTTTTTTGTTTGTTAACTTTTAAGATACTCTTTAGATCTAATACACGTTTAATCAGATCGATATTCCGTGATTTTTTTCTAAGAAAATATGTTGCCAGTAAACATACTGGCATTACATACATATGTATATCTGAAGTAAACATATTGCATATATGTATACAATGTGTGCCAGCGATCGTTATTCCAAAAATAAACCTCTAACAAGTTCGCGAACTGCGCAAAAACCGAGTAGAGTGTTTCGAAAATTCGGATCAGCGTTATACATACAAAGGTAAAACTCTTGCATCGCCGATATCCAGCATGCGAACTGAGTACAACGACATTCTATCTCTCTTGATGAAATTTGAACTTTTACATGAACTTTTGTCAATAAATTTATTGAAATTTCCCAATTAAGGCTTAAGCCTTGATATCTGGACGCTGGTCAGGGCTCGCTCGCTATTTGATTTCGACTGCAAATAAAAAAGTTCTAGACCTATATAATTGGCTTCATCAATAAATTGTCGTCGCAGAATTGGCTGCGTTAAAAATAAAAAAATAAAAAAAATAATAATAATAATAATAATAAAAAAGAATAAAAAATGCACGATACAAAATCTAAATAAATAAATAAAATAAAGACGGTCAATGTGATCTTGTTAACTGGAATTAACACCTTCGCGGTGGAAATTTTGCAATCTGTCAAGCTTGCTTTTTGATCAATCAATCAAAAATTGATCAGTCGACAAGCGACACTTCAAGACGACAATTCAATGGAGAAAAAAGAACGTAAGGAATTAAATGAAAAAATTTCAACGAAAAGAATCCTTTTTCAGGAACTAAGCAAGAACATTTACTTACCTACTTAAAGCGACCAGTTTCGGGATAAGGCACTTGCAGTGTCTGCTGCTTTTTGTGGGACTAGCCGTTGGCTATGCAATGCGCGTTAATCTTTCAGTGGCGATTGTGGTAATGACCGATCGTAATTCAAGCTATTCGGATTTCGAGGTGAGTTGAAAAAAAAAAAAAAAATAGATAATAATAATAAATCGTTCAACTTTATTGATTTTTCACTGTTTGTCATCTCTTTCAAGGCCTACGATTGGCCAGAGCACACAAAGTCCTATATTTTGAGTAGTTTTTTTTGGGGATACATCATAACTCAAGTACCTGCTGGCTATTTGGCGGATAAATACGGGCCCAAGCTATTGCTGCTCTATGGAATATTGGTCAGCGCATTGTTGGCAATATTTACACCAATCTGTGTTCATTTCGGTGGTTGGAAAATCCTGTGTCTATTGCGTCTTGTCCAAGGACTAAGTCAGGGTGTGCTTTTCCCCTCGACGCATGCTATTCTGTCAAAATGGGCGCCCGAGCAGGAGCGTGGTTCGCTCTGTGGATTCTGCTATGCGGGAACATTATTCGGTGCGGCTGTTATGTTCGCAATAAGCGGTTTCTTGGCTTCCTCTTGCCTTGGCTGGCCTGGTATATTCTACGTTTCGGGAAGTGTTGGAATTTGCTGGATTCTATTCTGGCATATTTGGGGCGCAAATACACCCCGTGATTATGAGAACTTAGGTCAGGCTGAGAGGCTACTGCTCGAATCATCGTTTACCGAAATCAATTCGAAGAACCCGGTTAAACGACAAGCTAGTGAGATCACAACGCCATGGCGTCAAATATTCAAATCACCAGCTGTCTGGGTATTAACATTCGTACATTGTGCACATACGTGGGGTTTCTGGACGCTACTAACCGAACTGCCAACGTACATGAAGACGATTCTGCAAACGGATATTAAAAGGAATGCACTGGTTACTGCTGCACCTTATACGGCAATGCTCCTGCTCAGTTTCGTATTCATTTATATTTCGAATCTGCTGGCCAAGGAGCAATTCGTCTCGACGGCTGTTAATCGAAAATTTTTGAATACAATCGGTCAATGGATTCCCGCAATTGGCCTTGTGCTTTTGGCTTATGTGAAGCCCGAAAACCTAGGTCAAGCGATATTCCTGTTAATTCTAACGGTCGGAATGAATGCGGCGTCCTTCTCCGGCTTTCAAGTTAATCATATTGATTTATCTCCCAATTATGCTGGTATTCTAATGGGCATTACAAATAGTGCGGCTAATGTTATGAGCGTGCTGGCACCTCTTCTGGTTGGAGTTGTCGTAACCGATGAGGTATTTGTTTAATGAAAGACGGCTGTCCTCGAAAAATGTTTTTATACCCGACACACTGGTTCCGTGTGTGATAGATGGACCATAGAGATAGATCATACAAAGTATACATATCTCTCTCTCTCTCTCTCTCTCTCTCTCTCTCTCTCTCTCTCTCTCTCTCTCTCTCTCTCTCTCTCTCTCTCTCTCTCTCTCTCTCTCTCTCTCTCTCTCTCTCTCTCTCTCTCTCTCTCTCTCTCTCTGTCTGTCTGTCTGTATGCAGTTCCTTATCGGAGGATTCGAGCTGTCCTGCCGAAATCTAGTATGCATGTTCACGGCGACATGAATAAGAAAAAGCTCGAGAATAGACTGGATTTGTTAGGGTAACTCCAGTACTAGAGTGTGATATGCAAATCACAAATACTGCTCTAAAACCTGAATTATTCGAGAGTTGTTGATGAAATTCGGTATTCAACCATACAAAAAGGCAATTAATGTAATTTTCAAATATTATGGAAGTGGGCGTGGCGGAAAGGTGTTTTTCGAAAATTGTTTCCTACACCTGAAATTCAAACGGGAATTGAACTAAAATTTTCATATGCACTTCCTCTATTGTGATCGGCCTTGATCAGTCAATTATTATTAAGGGGACTCCCAGTACTAGGGGCTGTCACAAAAATCCAAAAAAAAATGCCATAAATCAGAGATTTTCAAAATACATATTTCAATTTTTAGACTTTGAGCATCTTACAGCATCTGATGAAATTTCCAAAACTTGAAAATGTGGGCATGGCAAAAGGGCGGTTTCACAAAAGGAAAATTCGTCGTATGAAACCCTGATTGTATTGAAAATCTCTCGAACACTTTGTTCTAATGATCGCTGTCTAAATGCCTGTTTTAAAAAATATTCAAACTTATATAGCTAACCCTTTATCTGTGTCGGGTATTGTATATTCAGGTTTTACTTACTTGATTTTATTAATTTTTTTTATTAATTTAAATTTTTTTTATTTTTATATTTTTGTTGTTTTTTTTTACTCTTTTCGCATTCCTCTTTTTAGAAAGATCCGTTACAATGGCGCATAATATTCTTCGTTGCTGGTGGATTTTACTTCCTTGGAAATTTACTGTTCACACTCTTCGGGAGTGCTGAAGTCCAGGAATGGAATGATCCGAAAGGTAAAGCTCAGGTCAAATCTATCGAAATGCAAAATCTCACTGCCGCTGTCTAAATAAAATTTAGATTTTAAGTCTAAGCTTAGATATTTGATTACATTTATTGTAGTTGTTTCCATTAATTCTATCAGCGATACGATGTTAAAATAACGACGAGTCAAAATAAATTATTGAAATTCCAATAACTGTCCAAGCAAACGTTTTTCATTGCTCCTATATTGGGAATTATTGCCTACCTATAGCGAGAGCGATATCCTTTTTGTCGGGACTTATTGGCTAGTGTAGTGTTTCTTTTGTTTTTTGGTTCCATTCAGGAGTTGGAGATGGGCAGGGCGAGAAATAAAAACTTGCACTAATTCTTGGACTGCTTGCCATTCAAATTGGTGGTTTTTTACGTGGTTGAGGTGGCTGATTTCTAACAAATTTACATCTCGACGGACGTTCTGCCCTAGAAACTCCTGCCGCCTGATTTTTCACTCTGGACTGTGGGGCCGTCCATATATTACGTAAGCATGTTTTTGACAATTTAAGACTCCCCCAACCCCTTATCTTAAATCGTTATCGTCCAAATAAAGTTGACATCATCTTAGGGCCCTTTATTTTGTTAAAGTGTTTTCTTATAAGATAGAAATGATGACGTGATCATTGCGAATTGACCCCCCCACCATCTTATCATCAAGCGTCATTATCAGGGCTCGGATTTTGTTGCTTTTATAAATTTAAAGTATACTTTATGGGGCAACAATTTTTCTTACCAACCTTTTGCGAAGAAATTTAGCGAATTTGAACTTCAAGCCACTTTTCTAACTTCAAAAAAATTCATATTAAAGTTAAAAATCGATATGAATCTTAACTTAATGTGACTTGAACAAAATTTTTACTCCATAAAGTATGCTTTCAATTTATAAAATCAACAAAATCCGAGCCCTGTTCATTATATATGGACGGCCCATGTATTTAAACTTCATGAATTGCAATAAGTCATCGCAAACCGACAATCAAGCGATCAAATATATTTCCGCCCAAAGGTATACTTTGAATTTTGAAGATAAATCGAAACTTCGAATTATTTCCGATTCTCTCGCAAAATATTTTCCTATGCACACGAATCAAAATAAAAAGTGGGAGGTGTGTCTGTGCTTTGAATGAAAAAATTGAAATCACAGCGAGAGCACGAGTGCGAGAGGCAAGATATTTATTATAGCGAAAAGTGTCAAAAATAGCTTTCGAGCAGCTAGAAACAGTGTCAATATTCGACAGTGCCGTGTATAAAAATTAAGTTTTTGCATATTAATGTCGCAAATAGGTGTTAATTTATTCAGTTATTAATCTCTTCGCATTTTTTTGCACGTATCTAATGCCCGAAAGTTGTTGTGCTCAATTCGAATGCTGTTCTTTGAACTTTGAGCAAGGGTCTTAGCAACGTGAATAGCATTTGAATAAGCTGTACAGTGGGCTCTAATCGAGCATTTATAGCAAAAAATTGTAAATTTAAAGAAGTTTTTCAAAGAATGCTTTAGTTTTTTTTTTTTTTTTTTTTAATGCTGAACACTCACTATGCAAACCTTACGACCTATTTCAATATACACATAAGTAGCAATAGTCGCCTGACACATTCGGGAAAATTGCCCAGATCAAATTTCAAATTCTCAAGTATCGAAATTCTATCACCTATGTATGTATGCAACAATTATTGAAAGAAATAAGTAAGAAAGCTAATGTCGGTGAAGCCCAGCATCCCGACAATATTTGCGCGCTTTATGTTGCCTTTCGGTATGGAATTTACAAGAAATCAAAGTTTGTAACGGACGGAAATGTCTAAGCCGATTCAATTTTCGATCCTGATTAAGAAAATTTACTTACATATACAATGTCCATAACAGCAGAGCTTAGTTCGCCCCGTTACAAAATCCCCACTAAACTAATATACCTTGCTGACTCTGGGTATACAAATATTATTGGATTTTCTGAGCGCGAATTCCTGCAAATATTCAAAAAATGCGAATATATTCAGCGAGATTTAAATCAAATGCGCCATTAATTCGAGCTGATTTCATATGTTGGCGCATGTTAAATATGTGCATATAAATATTTTTTTCAGTAATATTCAATGCAAAAATTCAACGCATGCAAATATATGGAAGCACTTCAAATCAACTGAGGATTTGATTGTAGCTGGTTCCATATGCCTGCATAGCTTGAACTTCAGGCTCAGAAATTCTTGCACTATTGAATTTTAAGCATAAGGAAAATGATTGTTTCTCAATAAAAATTATTTACCCATTTTCAAATATACATGAATGTATGTATGTATGTATGTATGTATGTATGGTGGAGTGGCTGCCACTTAGGCCGTTGTGATACCAGGAGCGGGTTTTCTTCTGTTTGTGTGACTGTATACCTTTTTATGTATTATGTGACCCTAACATGCGCTTTTTTGAAAAAAACCTTTAACAGAGCCACTTCAAATATACATACATACCTATATACATATGTATATAGATTTCAAAGAAATTCTGTTTTGCCATATTTCGCGCTTTCTGTTCCACTGTAAGCTTGCTTTGATAGACATTAATTTTATACCCGACACACTCCATGTCGAGGGTATATTGCATTTGTGCTTACGTGTGTAACAGCCAAAACACCTAAAACTTGTATGGTACGAGTATACAAACTGGAGATTCTATTTATTCATGTCCGATTGTCCCTCTGTCTGTTTGTCTGTCTGTCTTTCTAACCGTCTGTTTGTATACAGTTTTCTTATTGAAGAAGTTGAGAAATCTTCACGAAATTTGGTATGCATGATTCTGGGACATTATTAAGACCAAGTTCAAGAATCGGACGATTTTTAACGGTACCTCCAGTACTAGGGTCTGTCACAAAAATCCCAAAAGCTGACACAAAATCAGAGTTTTTCGAGATATTTTAATTAGATTTGGAAAAAGAGCTTATACATAAATATGTACATATGTACAATGTACATACTTTTTTAAACCGCCCGAGTAAAAAATAAATAGCTTCGTGCATGATACAAGAAAACAAGATAGCGCCACTTCAGTACCGCTATTTTGAGGCTCTCTCTGAGAGCCGAAAATTGAGTTTGTGACGTCACTGAGCGAGAAATTGTTGTTGTTTCCCATGCAATTCAAAAAAGTAAAAAGCCGGTTTAACATGGGAAACAACAACAACGAATCGCGATTTTGAGTTTGTGACGTTTCCTCTCTCAAGTGGCGCTATCTTGTTTTCTTGTATCATGGCTTCGTGTTTATCTGTATCGGGTATTATACATATTATCAGGTTCGCCTGACTACAACACCCGTAATTGTTTGCTTAAAGTTTAGTTTCTTAATTGATCACTCGTTCCACCGAGACTCAGAGAGGCAAAATGTTGAAGAGCGAGAAAAGAGAACCCTGTAGGAAACGAGCGGTCAGTTTGCAAAATAGGACCCACCTTAGGTGAGACTGTTAGCAACTAGACCATAAAAACTATGGAGTTCGTCTAACCTAAGGTCGACCTCTATAGGTCTCACCGCTGACTGTTCCGTAAGAGATCGAGGGGCGGTGAGTTCATTTTTTTTTTTTTTGTACTCTTGCTGTGCGGTTGTTGTTGTCTGGTTTAAGTTCGCATTCTGATCGACGTACAGTCAACAGTTGATTAGCGTAAAGGGTAAGACTCTCGCTCAGCAACCACGTAGGTCGAGGTTCGATCCCTCGTTCGGTTTTGAATTTTTTTTTCTTCTCTATTGCCTAAGGTTTTTTTTATATTCATATTTTAATTAATTTTTTTTTATTCGTTAATTTTGAAAAATAATAGATATTTTCGATACAAGTGTCGAAATGAAGCTTTTCTTTGCACGAGTGGTAAATGTTGTAAAACGAGGCGCAGCCGAGTTTTACAATACCACGAGTGCGAAAAAAGCTGAGTTTCGACACGAGTGCCGAATAATATTTTATGCAATAAGATTTGAAACTAGATTTTAACCTAAATTTAAGAAAACGTTTTTTTTTTGTGAAGAAAATTTTTATTTTTATTTGACAGATTCATAATTTGAAATTCTTTATTATACAACTTCGTAGTATGCTCTGCTTATTTTTGCCTTGTATTTTTTTAAATGCGTGCGTTTTGAAATTTATTATTGCACGCTTTGAAATTCATTACAAATCCTGGTAGTATGCCATGCTTTTTGTTTGTTTTAAAATTTTTTTTTATATTTTCTCAAATCTAGTGTCATAATATGCTTCATTATGATTTTAAAATCGACATCATAATAGGCCTATTATGATGTCGAATTGCATAAAATTTTTTTTTTTAATATGTAGGTATTTTTTCATATTTTAAACTTTTTTTTAAGTACAATTTATTTTTCATTTGAAAAATTTTTGCTATGAAAAATTCTATTTTATTTCACAAAAACTCTTTCGAGACGAGAAAATTAAAAAAATTATTAAAAATGTTTAAAAGATTTAAAACAAAAAACCACAAAAAAAAAAAAAACAAGAAGAAGAAAAATAAATAAAACAAAAATTAAAATTTTTTTTCCCATAAATTAACAAAATCGTCAATTGACCTCCAACGCACCCAAAACGTCTCACCATTGGTGAGTCTTACATGCACTTAGGGTTGCCAACCATACTATATAATATAGTATCCTACTTTATTTCTGATCGATATACTTTATACTTTCATGGAACAATAAAGTATCCTGAAATACTTTATTTTTAATATATACGGCAGTTTTTACCAAACATACATCATATAGTTCATTGAACTAAATAAATACAGTCGACACTCTCTAAAATGACCTCCTCTAAAACAAATTTCTTTCTATAAGGAACCTCAGGCTTTTTCGCTACATTATATTTCTTTTTTTCTTCTAACACCAAATTCTCTCATCGACGATTTTATTTTTCAGGTCCATTTAAATTCATTAAAGAGAGTTTCGAGTTTCGAGTTTTGATATTGACTACATGCTCATCACAAAAATCGCAATTTTGGCAACTTAAGTACATACTTAACTATTAAAATACATAGTTAATTATAATTTTAAAAAGGTGAAACAAATCATAGACCAACTAAAATGTTCTGCAAGCATTAAAAAGTATATATTATATTTAAGAACAAAAGTGTACTAACTACCAGTAAGGTACTAGTACTTCGGTGTGAGAGATAATTTAAATTGAATTTATGGTAGTATGAAAGCATGTTATTTATTTCTATATGTTATTAACTATTTGCTATATTCTGTTTTTTTAATTATTAAAAGGATGAATTTAAAAATACTTTATTTTTTAGTAAAATACTTTATTTTTTAATTAATAAATAAACTTATACTTTAGTTTTCCCTTAGAAAGTTGGCAGCACTACATGCACTACTCTCTTTCTAATGTAGGCCCCATGTTAAAGAGGTGAGTTGAATGCATTTAATAGTAAATTATGTGGGGACTAGTTGTAGTCTTTTAGAGGTTAACCATAGGTGAGTATGGGGTGAGTCTCAATTTCTGCAGGGAAGTAACAGGAGCAACACACCCATAAATTTGAACTTGTCTGTCGCCCTCTCCAGCGCGTTGGCGCTCCGACTCTCTTTCTATATGTCTGAAGTGGCCTCATATGGCTATCACGTGAACCGCTCGGGCCGAACGTGAAATAAACGTGATCTTTGCGATGTGTATTTATAAAATGGACTTCGGGGCTTTTCGCTTGGCTTTTATTTTTGCCATTTCTGGTGAAACCGAACTGGAGTAATGTACGATGTACATATCGCATGTATATGAATACATACATATGCGTGCATATGGCGCGCTCTATATCATATGCGTGTGTATGGTGTACGGGCAATTAAATGTATCTTTGGAGGTATTGACAAAGCCATCGTGGTTAGCGATATTGTGTTTATGTTTTTGTGTTCGCTTAAGCCCATTTTATTTAAAAGAAAGCCGTTTGTAGCTTTTTATATTTCTGGTTTTTTTTTTTTTTTTTGTTTTCTTTTTGTTCTTCACATTCGTGTGTGTTTGTTTGACTATCAGAAAAAAGCGACTGAAGAAGTTACTGTACCTATTCGGCATAAAAGTGTGCGTCATGCTCTTTTCTTGTGTCGTTATTAAAGTGGGGTGTACCCAATTACGGCAGATCGTAGAGGCGATTTTCGAAGCCTAAACATGAGTGGAAAGAAAATTGTGCTGACAGTGGAATGCTGGCTGCTATTCACGTGACTTTCAATTACGGAAACCTTCCAGCTTGTGTAATGCGATCGCAATGCGATGAATGCAAATTGACGGAGGCATGTGTTTCTATGTACATAGGCACCCATGTATGTAAGTATGTATGTAGGTATGTGAGTACGTCTGTCAATGACAATATGGGGGGAATATAGGCGACGACCAAGTGCCGAACTTCGACGCAGAGAAGCATATGATGACGTTTCATATTTTTGAATAAATATTTCGAGACGATCTCATTACAAAAGCCCCCCACCACGAGGACAAGCAGAGAACTTAGCTTAATTCAATTAACGGGTTGAACTGGTTACTTTTATTAGGCCAAGTTGATTCTATGAAAAAGCGTTTTCTTTCGCTTCTGTTTAAGAGACGAAGAGAAAAAATTATCACATGGTTATTTTCGTTCTGTTTGTCCGTCTATAATTGTTCGAATAAGAAGAACCGGATCATTTATCTGATGTACCCGACTAGGTATGTACTGGGATCTGGGCATGAAGAGCTCCACACGTGGGGATTGAGCATTGGGAATTTTCTAACAATTCTTTCTGAAAATGTCTAAGGCGGGCGTTGGAGCTTTTGTCAAAGAGGCCGCAAAGAAGTATGTTTTATCCATTGCTCGATTTTTGTCTCTACGTACCAGTTGCCAGAGCCAGTTGCAAAAATCACCAAATCATTCTACAAAAAGCTTCGAACCATATAGAACTCTAGCTGCAACTTCGGCCAAACGTTGGCGCGAGCCACCATGTTTTGGTGAGAAAGTTCAACTGTGGTGAAGCTAGCCATAGCTCACACTATAGTGTGGTGTAACTCGCAATAGCTTTTGGCCGAAGTTGCAGCTATACTTAGTTCAATATGCTTCGAACTTTTAAAGTATTTCAAGGTCCTTTATGTAGAATTCAAACACTGGAAAATTGGCCATGACAAATTAATGCAAATAAAAGAGAATTTTTTTTTTTTTTTTTGACAATCTTTTGTGAACCACAAATATCAATATCCTTTATCGATTGTCATGACCGATGTTCCTAATTGAAAATTCAAGCAAAAATCGTTAATAAAAAATATTTTTTTCAAATTTTTTCAAATTTTCCAAAAGTCACCTAAATATCTAGTCGAGATCGAAAACTTGTTAATTTCGTCCCCTTTTTTCTTTGGTAAGTTCAATGGCAGTGTAAAATATAATTTTTTTTTTTCTATCATTTTCACATCACGGAGTTCGGAACGTGTAATTCGATGATTGTCACCAAAGTATTAACGATCTATAAATAAATTGTAAAAAAAAATTAGCGACAAATATAGAGAGTGACCAAGCTTACAATCAATCAATCAATCAATCATTCGAAAAAAAGATATTCAACGCATATGGAAGAATTTGTCTATTCAATTTTGAAAATGCTCTTTTGATTGATTGTGTCGATACTTGAAATTGTCGTTATAAATTGTGTTAAGCGTTGTGATTTCGTTGCGCATAAACATTCCATCCCAATTTACAAATCCATTTACAGCGGACGCATCATGCACATTTCATTCTTTCGAAGCACTTTTCAACGATCAAACAAAGATATCCCAACAACCGGAGTCGATTGCGATCCAAATTTGAATATTTAAGGTATATATAAATAATAAATTAGGTAGGTATTATTATTCTAGGGCGTGAAAAAATGCCCTAAACAAAACGACAAATAACAAGTAAGGTTGTTATAGTCAGGCGAGCCTGACAATAAAGTACCCGTCACAGACACACACATGTTTAAATAATTTTTAAAACACGCCCGAAATGCATGACCCTTTAAAAAGAATATTCTAAAGATTTTCAAGGCCATAAGGGGCGCCATATACCGACTTTTGTTGAATTTCTTAATGAAAACCGCCCCTTTGCCACGCCCAGTTTTCCAAATTTTTTGAATTCTAATCGGAGGCTTAAATATACGCTCAAATTCTAAGTTTCATGGAAATATTTCGATAAAGATACTGGAGATACCCTTAATAATGGAACGATCAAGAAAATTTTTGGAAGTGATGTTAATGTCTGCAAAAGAAGCAGTAGCTGTAGTCGGTACCTTTCGCTGATGCCCAGACGGGAGTGGGGCTTATTAAGATTTAAAAATTTAATCTTAAAAAGATTTCTTCGATGAAAGTCTTTGAATTGTGTGAGATAAAATGAATTCAATGGCAATTAAGATTTTCATAGTGGGGTTCGTTCGTGTGTCAAAAATAGATTCGATAAAATACAATAATTTATGATATTTCTTGAATTTTGTTTACAAAAATCGTTTATTGACGATTATGAGATTTGCAATGCATGATGAATTGAGGCAATTTATTCTTGAAAAGAATTCTTTTTTCTCATTTGTATCTTCGAGAGCGAAATCGCCTTCTTTCTAATCTCGATTCACGTTGGTATCCTTAGTTCGATTGTTACAAAAAAAAAAAAAAATTTCTTTTTCGTTCTTTCGGATGAGTCGTTCGAATTGAAAATGTTTACTTACATAAATATATGTATGTAAACACATAGATATACGTAAAAAAAAGTTTCTTCTAGTTTTAATGCAAGTTAAATATTTGCTTTTCTTGACTCAAGGAAATGCGTCACTTGCGAGTCCTTGCCTATCACACTCTCACTTTCAGTTGTCCTTATGGAGAAGATTAAACGTGTGATCAACAACTCATCATTTTCTTTTCTGAAGCATTTTCCGATCAGCCTACTAGTGAAGGTTGGGCTGAGGGCCGCGGCTGCACCCATAACCGTCCGAAGACGGTCGATCATTCTGCTGCTATCACTCCCCCCTATACTGGGAGGGCCATGCAAATCAATAATGTTTGAGTATTTGAATGGCGTTCTCATTGAGTGACTACTATCCCGCGCCATTGTACATTTGTTTGGGATCAAAAACTAGGTCCATCCATGAGTTCGTCCGGCCGTGGTCTATACGGGGGATCGGGTCTCCTTTCAAATGCTGAAACCAGAAGATCTTTATCTAGGCCTCTCAAGTCTTAACTCGGTTTATGTATGGGTGGCTGTATGATACTCAGTTTTCTGTCAGACAAGCAAATAGGAACATAGGCAAAACGTGCAGACAGCCATGGCATTCTCCTGAGAATCTGTACATTAGAGCCGAATGAAAAAGCAAATAACTCGTATCGTCTTCGCCAATCGTAAATAATAAACCAAAACAATCAGAAAAAAGAAAAAACAAAAACAAAAAACAAACAACGACTATAAACCACAGCATGCAAAGGAAAAGGTGCAAAAATGAATTGCGTGCTACGAATTAAATAAACGACAGACTAATTGGTCGCAATGGACTGAAATGATTTAGGAAGCAAAGAGAAAATCCTACCACGGGTATTTTTTTGTTTTTTTTTTTCAAAAATATTTTTTATTTTCATTCTTGTGCCAACAAAAAATTGTCAACAATTTGTGGATGCGGATGATATCCGAATGATTTAAAGCGTTTTTTTTTTTTTGTTTGTTTTTAGTTGAAGTAAAAATTTCGTTTATACCAATTTAAATTTTTTGTTTTATCTTTGCTTTCAATATGTAATGGCAAAAAATAGAAAATGATGTACCCACTAAAGTTATTGGCTTCGCATTAAAATCCATGTGAGCCGACTTCGACCGAATTAAGGTTACGCAGAAGCGATTTTATTAGATCAATGTTTAAATTACATTATAACATCAAAGCATTTTATCTTGATTAAGACAATCGCCTATACACGTTCGTATGTACGTTCCCTGCAGAAATTTCAACTAGTGCTGTGCTTTACCAGTGCGAAAGCCACCAGGTCTAGGTCTTTTCTACATCCTCGCCCATATAAAAATCTGTAGAAAATCAGTATAAAATCTGTACTGGAAAGCACTACTACAGTATGAAGCAGAATTCTTCTAGTACTTTTGGATGAAATTTGGTTAATTTGCACCGAAAAGGTACCAGAATACCATACGATTTTTCCAATTCTCACTGGTATACAGTTATGGTGCAAACTTATCCAAAAATTGCACTAGTTCTTTTAGTACTGGTAAAAGTACTAGTTCTTTTCGGCAAATTGCCCAACTGTTTTCTACAGGGTTTACACATAGGATGGATGACTAAAAGAGAACGATGCTGATGTAAAAGACATTAAATGAAAATGAGGAATGCAACGAAAGCTGCCACTTTGGCACCCACACATACTTTGACGTCTCTTTGAATGGCTGAACAAATTTCTGCGATTATCATTGGATGAACTTCTCTACAAAAAAAAAAAAATAATAATAATAATAATAATAAATACAAAAAAAATTGTTTTTAATTCTCTCATTGTGGCTTCTTATAGAATTTTGTTTAAATTTTCCTCTGTGAACATGTACATACATATCGTTCATTTATTTCAAGACTGGAATATCTCAAAAAAATCGATTTTGAGAAAATTTTCAACTCCCTTGCATTTTGATGAAAAAAAAAAGATATTATTCTCTTCCCATACATAGAATTTTACACTACATTACATTTTTATACAATGTGAGGCATAATACGGCGAATATTTCCTCATCGTAAAACTCAAAAATCGTGTTTTTTTAGATATGACATTCTTGAAGTAAATGAGCGATATGTAGGTACATATGTATGTGAGAATGATAGAAAAGCAATGTAAATGAGGTTTGATAAATTTTTGAAATCGGAAATTTTAAATTTTTTTCCTCCGATTTCCCATTGTCTTCAAACATCAGTGGCATTCATACTAGAGTTGCAACGCATATCCGGCCACTATCGGGTGTCCGGCCGATCCGACCTTAAATTTAGTATCCGGCCGGATACCGGATGCCATCTATGTTATACCTCACATTAAACATTTCCTATATTTTATCTGTAGTACAATAGAATGCAGATTTCAAAATGGAGCGACATTCGACTGTATTTGGATATGTTGAAGAAATTAATGCGCATTTTTGGAAACCAGGTAAAAAAAACTATTTTTCCCAATACGTAGGTACCGATATTTTTCATGAACCAAAACGGGGCTTCAATTTCTCTTCCATAACCATGAGAAATCACGATTTTGATACCGCGCCTTATCACGTTTATCACAGGCTTCGTTCCAAATTAAAAAAGAACCATTTTTATTAAATGGTTGATCTTTGCGGCACTTTGCCAATCACAGAAACTTGGGGCTAAGTCATTTTCCTTGAAATTCCATGGAAACTTTGGACACTTATTGAAACTGCACTCATGACCAAGCCCACATTTAATTGAAGATAAGTTTTCGAAATAATAAAAGCAACACTATCTAATCTTGGAACGATGCCTCATGAATTTTTAATAATTAAAAACAAGTAAGAAAGCTAAAGTCGGTCAAGCCCGACTTTGAAATACCCAGCGTCCCGACATTATGAGCGCACTATGTTTTGCTTCTCTATTTGTGGGCGTGGCAGTGGGAGGGCAACATAAATTATTTCCCTACACCTTTCATTCGCCTTGGTGAACCTATGTTGCGAATTTGAAGCTTCTACGCCTTTTACTTCGGAAGTTACGAAAAGTCTTCATTTGTGGGCGTGGCAGTGGGCGGGCCGCATAAAATTTTTTCCTACACCTTTCATTCGCCTTGGTGAACCTATGTTGCGAATTTGAAGCTTCTACGCCTTTTACTTCGGAAGTTACGAAAAATCTTTATTTGTGGGCGTGGCAGTGGGCGGGCCACAAAAAATTTTTTCGTACACCTTTCATTCGCCTTGGTGAACCTATGTTGCGAATTCGAAGCTTCTACGCCGTTTACTTCGGAAGTTACGAAAAATCTTCATTTGTGGGCGTGGCAGTGGGCGGGCCGCATAAAATTTTTTCCTACACCTTTCATTCGCCTTGGTGAACCTATGTTGCGAATTTGAAGCTTCTACGCCTTTTACTTCGGAAGTTATGAAAATTCTCTATTTGTGGGCGTGGCAGTGGGCGGGCTACATAAATTTTTGTTCCTACACCTTTCATTTGCCTTGGTCAACCTATGCTGCGAAGTTGAAGCTTCTACGCCTTTTACTTCACAAGTTACGATAAGCCCTTATTGTTGGGCTTATTTTTGGGCGTGGCTCGAGGAGGGCGGCGTCCATTTTTTGCCAGGATATGTCCCTTTTCGTAGTTTACCAGTACACCAAATATCAATGGAATGTGTTGAGTGGTTCGCAAGTTACAAGCATTTTACTGAAAACACATTATATTCATTTGTGGGCGTGGCAGTGGGCGGATGTCTCCCATTTTTACTTAGGATCATACTCGGATCCCGATATACCTGTGTGCCAAATTTCGATTTGATTGGTCCAGCCGTTTCGGAGGAGATCCGACCACGGACGGACGGACAGACGGACAGACGGACAGACGGACAGACGGACAGACGGACGGACGGACGGACAGACGGACATGTCTAAATCGATTCAGTTTTTGATCCTGATCATTTCTATATATATTTTTCTATATCTCCGGAGCTTAATTCTCCCTGTTACAAGATTTGCACAAAACTAATATACCCCGCTTACGCTGGGTATAAAAAACAAAAACCAAAATAACAAAAAAAATTAACAGGAACACGCAAAAATACACGCAGTCCACTTTGTGCCGCAAAATGCCGCTACATGTAGCCTGAGACGGAAACGGGAAGCGGTTCGAAGTGGGATTTCATGAATTTATAGAATTTAAAAAAAACAGACATCGTTGATAACGCCATCGAATCACGCGTATACGTGATAAGCACGTTTAAGTGTTGAAGGCGAAATTGCAACAACAAAAACCCATTCTATTCGAAAGTGCTCCGCCGAGGTGTCGAGGCGAAAGCGAAGGCGAAAGGGGGAAGGCACCGACCAACAATATTACACAATGAATGATGTATGCATAGTTTTATTTAAATTTTTTAAATAAAATTTTTTTTTTTTTCATCACCTGCCAAAGTGTAAAATAAAATGTCGGAACACATGACTTCGCCAAAACGAAGAAGAAGAAGAAGAAGAAGACGACGAAGAACTTAAACATGCCGTCATCTGAATATCTTATTGTAATCGGCAATTGTCATTTTCGCTTATTCATTGTGCATTTGCAGTGACTTCTGCAAAGACTGTACCTACTTTCTCGTGATAGTGAGCGATTCGATCTCTCTGTAATCGATTAAACTCCGCCGCTTTCATTCCGACGAGGCGTCCGCATCGTTCCATACGCTTGCGACTTAAGTCGACTCTCAACTGAACACGTTTCGAACGCAAATGCACATTTTGCCCGTTGCTGATGCTGTTGCCGGCATGGTCACGTACAACTGTTTCATTTTGGTTTTTATTTTTAAACTTTATTGAACGAATTCATCGAACTGAATTAAAAATAAAAAATAAAAAATATTTTTAACAAAAGCAAAAGGAACAAATGTTTGCCTTCTAAGGACTCCAAGCCATCGAAGGCAGTTTCTAAACGCACAAATCCAATAAAACATCAAATTTTGACCACCAAATTCGAACAAAACTTTTTTTACATTTTCGTAGGTATTTTATTGTGGAAGAGTTGCTTTTGTTTTTTAATAAGTTCGAATTTGAATTCCTGTGGCCTGTGGGAGGGCTGCAACGAAAAACTAGTAGGACAAGTAAGGGTTTCTTAGTCAGCCGAGCCGAGCCCGACAAAGATAACGCTCATTTTCTTCAAGAATGTCATATCTCAAAAAAGTTGAAAACTTTAAACGCGTTTTTCTCAAAATCGATTTTTTTGAGATATTCCATTCTTGAAGTAAATGAGCGATATGCACCTACTATATATGTTTGAACATTTTGAAAACATGTCTTATGGCATAAGGGGCCCCATAAGCCGACTTTTTTCAATTTATTTATGAAAACCGCGCTTGTTATATATGTATGTACATAATCGGATTCAATATACATACATACATATGTACGCTCAAATTCCACATTTCATTGAAATATCTAAGAAAGAAAAAAAAAAAACTATGCTTTCGGGGCAATTTTTAGAATATTTGTGAGCGACCCTAGTACTGGAGGTACCCTCAAAAATGGTCCGATTCTCAAACTTGATCTTAATCATGTCCCAGCAAACATGCATATCAAATTTCGTCAAGATAGCTCAACTCCTTCGATATGAAAACTGTATACGAAAAGACGGACAGACAGTCAGACGGATGGACATGGCTAAATCGAATCTCCTGATCAGGGGTGTTGCGAATATTCGCATCCGCATCCGCGGATGTCAAAAAACCACATCCGTGACACCCCTGCTCCTGGTGACGCTCATCGTTTCTATAGTCGAATCTGGGTATTCTGAATTAATTTTTGCACTTCGTGTTCATTGTATCCAGATTGTTCGTATTAGCGAGATTGAATGTTTTGTTCATTATTTACAAGCCCGTAGAGAGAAATTTGGGGCCCGGGGGTTTTTTTCGGGGGGCCCCTCACAAAAATGTGCGACCAAAAAAAAAAAGGCCCATGCCTATTGTGGGCCCCTTCAGAAAGTTTGGGCCCGGGGACAAATTTCCCTTTCCCACCCCCTTATTTCAAGGCCTAATTATTTAGAAAAGTCCCTGTAACAAAAAAGCATTCACTATTTCCAGCTATTCATTATTTCAGGGATTCGTTATATCCAGATTCTACTGTAGGAACATTTTGAATGGTCTATGTCAGTGTAAAGGCTCAGTTACTCTTGATTGAACGTAACTTAACTTTACTTATTTAATCAGCTGAGTTGATATGTTTAGTTCATTTTATATGGGATCAGTCTAGAGATGGGCACGGGCCGGGCCTTGCCTGGGGCCCGCCGGGCCTAGGTCAAAAAATACGGGCTTCGGGCCAAAAAATCAAAAACGGGCTTTTTCCGTGCGGGCCCGGGCCTCAGGTTGAAATCCCGCAGGCCCGTAGGCCCGAAAAGAGGCTCGCTACATATTAAGCACTGAACAATGTTTTTATCGGAAAGGCACTTATTTCATCTGCGGCCTTTTACATATATCGATTATTGGCCGATTTTCGATTTGAGAAGAGAAGCACAAGTGAAGTTATACGGTTGTGTAAAAGCCGACTTACATTTTCGATGATGAGTAAAAGATAAACAATATGCTACAATTAGATACAATTAATTTTCAGTTATTTTTTTTTTTTTCTATTTGAATGACTTTTGCTTTATTTTGTAGCTATAAAAGTATGTACTTATATATAAAACACTAATTTTCTCAAAATATTTCAGAAAGATTATATCCTCACTATTTTTAATATTTCTAAAATAAATGTAAAAAAAAACTACTTTTATATAATATAATACACTCTGTTATATAGTCCAAGAACTTTTTACTACTGCAACTACAAACTAATTTTTTTTAATCATTTTTTTCGGGCCGGGCCGGGCCTCTTTGAAAATTTTCCGGGCCGGGCCGGGCCGGGACAGGCCCGGAAAAATCTGCTTCGGGCCGGGCCGGGCCTCAAAATTGAGCCGCTAGAAGGCCCACGGGCAAAACATTTGTGTTAGTGCCATATATAACTATATATGTCACTCAGGAGCCGTTTCCATTTTGGCTCTTTTCAACACGGTCTTGGGTACCCACCACGGTCTTGGGTACCCACCACGGTCTTGGGTACCCACCAAAATGAGCATTTTTCACTTAGGTACTCACCAAAAATATTTCTCTCTCGCTCTTTTTTTGCCTGCCGAGTAACATCTCTTTCTAACTGGCGCGATACGTCCCGCGCAATATCTATGAGAGTGACATATATGGTTATATGTGCCTACATGATAGAAACTGTCGAACGATGAGGGTGTGCTCGCATGATTTGTGCATTCACATCACATCGTTACGTTAAAACACCCCAATAAACACAAAAACGATAACGAGTTCGAATCGAATTCGTAGAGCGCGAATCGCATTAAACGAATTCGAATCGAATTGTCGGGCTTGACCGACTTTAGCTTTCTTACTTGTTTCATTTTCAGTTTGGGGCAATTTTGCAATGGACTTTTCAAAATAGAAAACTAAAAAGTCGTCCCTACAGTGTTTTTAGATGCCACCTATCGAAAAATCAACAAAACTTCAAAATCCCTTTCAGGGTGCCGTAATCGGCAAGACTCTTATAAATTCCACGATAAAAAAGCGAGCTCGAGGCGAGCTCGTTGCAAACGTTTCGAATTCTTATCGCATTTTCTCTTCGAATCGAATTCGAATCGAACGCAAAATACGATAAAAGCGCGATATCGCGAAAATTGCCTTCCGTGATTCGAATTCGATTCGAATTCGATTCGAATTCTTTAAAATATTTGTGTTTAGTGCGCACGAAACTTTAATTCTCGAAAGTAGTTTTGTTAATTTGTTTCCAAATCGCAAGGCATTCGAGGTAAATATAGAATCAAGCTAAACTTATAGACGAAAAAAAGTCATTCGTTTCAATTCGGCGAAGACGTGGTTACCAGCATATATTAGACCGTTTTTTTTTTTGTTTTTTTATACCGAAAATACTCTTATAATAAAACTGTTATTTGAATTTTACATTAAATATAAAAATTAATGTTTTTTTTTGCTAATCGAATATGATAGAAAATTCGGCAAAAAGGCGAATCGAATATGATAAAAAAAATCGAATAAAGCGCGATAGCAAAACGATAGTAAAATACGAATCGCGCGCGATTCGTAAACGATAAAAATATGAATCGCATAAAAAGGTGACTCCCTCACGAATTCGAATTCGATTCGAGCTCGCCGCGAACACTCGCCGCGAAGAGTTTGCACGTCAAAACGAATTCGATTCAAATTCGATGTGCTTATTGGGTGGTCTATGTCTAGCGGTTCTGGGTGTTACACACAACCACACAAACGCAATTAATCGACTGAAACCTTTCCCCTCAATGATAGGAAGAGCTGCATATACACGTTTATGTATAAATTTATGTAAATATTTATGTACCCTGCAGTAATTCTGAGGTCAATTTCCACAAAGTCACTAGACCACGGTATGCACCTAACGTGACTAGTTAAAATGACGGCAGTTTTTTGTATGAAATGTGACTGCAGCGGGGCTAGATTCTTTTTAACCAGACAATGTCTAGTTAAAAAGGGAGCTATGAAGCGTGAGATTGAAAAAATTATTATGCATTGTGCTTACGAAGTATAAAAAAGTATTGTTTTGCTTTAAGTTCGCGTTATGATCACGAAACCAACACGGCGTCTTTAGCTCAGTGGTTAAAGCTATCGCTCGGCACCCGCGTTGGAAAGGGTTGGATTCCTGGCGTGGGTGATAATTTTTTTGTTTTTTTTTTTAATTACGGTTTTTTTATATTTATGTCCTAATTTATTTTTTAATAATTTTTATTTTTTTCATCCATATTTTAATTTTGTTTTCTTTATTTAAATATTTAAAATAAAAAGATAACTTATTTTTCAAGTAAAAATTTTTTGAGTGCAAACTGCTTGTTCCACGAAAATCTGAGCAACCATAAACTCAAGTTAGCATTTTGAACACGAAATTAAATTTTCCTCTTTGGCCCAGTGTGTTAAAGCGTATACCTAGCGAGCCAGAGATCACCGGTTCGAGGCTCGGCCGGATCAAAAGAATTAAAAAAAGACAAGGAGCCAAAAGAAGAAAAACAAATATGAAAAAAATAATTATAAAAAATATAAAAAAATAAAAATTTAATTAAAAAAATGCAAAATATAAATAAAATTTTCTTTTTTCATTTTTTGACCCAAAATCGACCCAACTGCGTATACTCCTGGTCTAGTCCATATGGGCAAAATGTTAAATGTGTCAGTTCGTTCCATGCAAAAGTAAATTAAGTGGGACCAGTTATAGTGACTTTTGGTCTAGTCCGGGGAGTAGTCTCCGGAGTAGTCCCATTTACTGCAGGGTACATACATCAACCTCAATATTTCAAACAGTGTAGGTAATATGTAGGTAGCCAGTCGGCAATCGGCTCAGGCATGAATTTGTTCTTCAATGAATTCATCGATGAAATAACTGAAAAATGTAATGTCGAAAAGATTCATGCATAGAAAGGCAAACATTCAGCTATAGCGGACCGAGCAGTTTTAAGGCAGCCGGTCTATTTTCTTAAGAACCATAAAACCATAAAAGAAGAGAAAAAAATATATCCTTAAAAAACTTCTCGGTCCGCTTTCGGTGAATTTTTGCCTTACTGGACTGGTACCTGATTTTTTTCTTATGAACAGAAACTATAGAAAAAACGCACAAGCCGACTAGATCATTGAAAAATTTTCGCTCCGCTATAGCTGAATTTTCCGCTTACTAAACATGCATTTTTTCAGAATTGTAGCGATCGTGAATTTCCGTGGAAAAACAAAGCGTTTAGTGTTTTAGTTTTCTTTTTTTTACTAAAAACTGTCAATTGAAGTTAGACATCCGATAAAACAACACGGATCGAGTTAATCAAATAAAAAGTAAAACAAAATAAATTAAAAATATTAAATATTTAAGTGAAATAATCACTCACAAACCTTCCCAGCGAAAACCCGGTAAATTACAATTTCAATCACTTGAAAATTACTTAATACGTTTTTTTTACTTTAGAAACCTGTAAAAAGGACGGCTGTACGCCGAAATCTCATGCAGATAGAATGAGGAAAGCTTTCAGGCTGGGATAAGGGAGATTCTACAAGCGCGAAAGCCTGAAAAGGAAAGCAACATAACAAGCCGACTAATAAAATATTTAAGCTTTTATTTTATAAGAATTAATTTTGTTTAAAAAAAATACATATATTATGAACTTTTTTATTTTTTATTAATAAGCCAGCAGTGGAAACCGTCACAACTCTTATCACTTTTTTATACTAATATGTTAATTTTTTTGTTTAAGAATTACCTTTTTTTTTTAATTAAATAAAATGAACTGATTTTGAATATAAAACAAATTTTTTTCCGATTTATAAATCCTCCAAACAGGAATATTTTCTACAATGAATTCAACAATCTTTTTTTCATTGTAGAATGCATATATGAATTTTTTGTGCATTTTTAAAAGAAGAGGTCGTTCACTATGCCTTACCATATGTAAGCTATGTAAGCTATCATTTCGGACCGAAAACACGCTCGCTATTCATGACTATTTCGACCATTTTCAAACGAAGCTTTCCGCGATAGCGGACCGAAAATACGCGAGCGCTTCCAAGAATTCATTTCGTGTCATTTCTCTCGCGCCGCTATCCATGACTATTTCGACCACTTTCAAATTAAGTTTTCAGCGGACCGAAAACTATACCTTACATTTCCTAGGACATCGCAATGTTAATTTTCAACGATCCATAGGGGCTATTGCAGAAAAAGTTGCTGATAAACCTTACACTTGCCGACTGGGTACTTTATTTATTTATATACATATTATACATACCAGCGTTGCCAGACGTCCCGCATTTTGCGGGATGTCCCGCTTTTTGGCCTAAAATTATAATGTCCCGCCGGGACATGAAAAATCCCGCTTTTTTTTCAAATATATGGAAACTAACTTTTAGTTTGTTAAAGATAAAAAAGAAATCTTAGATTCGGTGAAAGGGTCAGAAAAGTACAAATAAATTTGAAATAATCTACTAATGTAACAAAATGTAAAAAATTTATGATAATTTACTAACGTAACAAAATGTTTAAAATCTTTGAATGCTAGCAATAAAGCCATAGAAAGAAAAAGTAATTCTGAATATACATAATTAATACTTTGTTAAGGGGTTTTTGTTGGAATTCCACATTTGTTGTCTCGCGAAAGTAAATTTAAATTTGTCCCGCAATTGCTTGTGAAATCCCGCATTTTTTGGATAAATTTTTAAAAAATCCCGCTTTTTAAGAAAATTCATCTGGCAACGCTGATACATACGTACCTACGCTTTATTAGATTTGTCCTTTTTCTTTTATTTCATAATGAAGATAAAAATAGGAAGAAAATAAATATAAATAAGTATATACACTATATTTATAATTAAGCAAGCACATTTAAAACGCATCATCTATGCTCACAAAACCTTTTTCTCTTTTGTTCGGAACATTTTCTCTCAGTCCCAGCGGGAAATGTCCCACTGACATCATCGATGAAGTCAGGGTGACTTTGGAGCCGTAACGCACGAACGCCGGAACGGATTTGGACAGTGAATTCACCGGTGCGATGTCATCGTGGGATTAGAAAATGTCACTGGTGACTCCTAGCATAACATTTCAGGCTAGGGGGTGCGATGGCGAAAAAAGTAATTGAGATCAGCAAATTTTCTTATCTTTCTTAATGTCAATTTATAGAAAACCAGTTGAAAAACTCTCTTCTTTGTCTTCTCTTTAAATATTTCGCAATTTTTCGAAAATCTATTTTTAACAATTTTTGTTCGTCTCAGCCAGGGATCGAACCCGCGATCTTCGGAATGTGAGTCGAGCACTCATCTACTACGCCACTTAATGCTAACGCTCAATTGACGCTAAAACCTTTTATAAATTTCAGTAGCCAATGAGATTCGAGCACATGAAAAGCACCCCTTTACGCCAAGGTGTCAGCCATGATACTGTCACCTATATGTCATTGATGATATCACTGATGACTTTGTTATGCAGGTGATCGTTTCCCGCTGGGGTGTAACTCGAAGTTATACCCTGCACGATTTTGAACTAGATCTGTACTAGTACTTTACTAGTGCAAAGGCCACCCATATAAAATTCTGTAGAAAATCAGTATAAAATCTGTACTGGAAAGCACTACTACAGTATGAAGCAGAATTATTCTAGTACTTTTGGATGAAATTGGGTTAATTTGCACCGAAAAGGTACCAGAATACCATACGATTTTTCCAATTCTCACTGGTATACAGTTATGGTGCAAATTTATCCAAAATTGCACTAGTTCTTTTAGTACTGGTAAAAGTACTAGTTCTTTTCGGAAAATTGCCCAACTGTTTTCTACAGGGTAGCCACAAACTTGAGTGACACACACAGCTATGAAAATTTTCACACTGGCGCTCCGGCTCTTTATCAATAATATGTGAAACAAACCCAAAAAAGAAAAAAATAAAAACAAAATTTTAAAAATGGAAAAAAATAAAAAAAAGTAAACGTCAAGAAATCAAGGCAATCACTGGCATTGACGACGTGACGAATACCCTGCTTGAGGATAAGAATCGATGAACTGACAGCCGAGATAATGGATTTGCGATTAGTTCTGTGCGTGAAAAAGGTAACGGAAAAGACTGTTTCGAATCAACTTAAATCATGTGCTGATAATTCGAACAAAAAGTCCATCATTCGAATTCCCAATTTTTTTTTTTTTTTTTTTTTTTTTTTGCTGAATAGTAGCATACATTGCGGAATACTATTTTTCAGCTTTTCGATAACTGTAACAGACGATTGAATTTAATACAAATACCTATATGCCTCAGACAATTTATATACAGTCGAAATTCTCTAAAACGAATTTCAAGGGACCGTCGAAAAAATCGTTATAACGACAAAAAAGGTAAAAATGTAGCCAAATCGCCTTGAGAGAAATTCGCTATAGAGGAGTTTCTTATAGAGAGTTTCGAATCAAGAGAGAGAGAGAGAGAGAGAGTGAGAGAGAGAAAGAAGTGGTCTTCATATTTTACAAAAGAAATTTTCTCCTTCGCAAAAGAAAGCTCACAATTGACATAAAAGCTTGCCTGTTTTCGGGAAAAATGGAAAAGAATTTTCACGCTCAACAACGGCGTAATGTGATATAAAAATTCTTAATTAAATAAAAATTGATGCACTAGCTTTCGGCAGAATGTGATATCGAAAACGCCATATTTTCACAAAACTAATCGGAATATATACCGAATTCAATATCGTTCTGTCCATGCATTGCATGTATTTATGTATGTATGTATGTATAAACAATCTCTATTCCAATTCCGTTGAAAATTGATATCATCTCTTGTACATACGTTGTGTGAATACGCATAAAATGAATGCGAATGATAGGTACTTGGAAGATGTATCAACGTGAGTGGTCATTCGAGTCGACCCTTTTAAAACGTTTAGCGTGAAGGGTGCGCGTAGACACACTCGAAAGAGAGTCGAGTAAAATTGAATGAAAAAAATAAAGGCACAAAGTGAGAGCAGCACACAAGATCAAGAAATCTCCTGCACATGTTATTTTAGCTTCTAGTGCGGCTCTTACTTACTGATAGGAGGCAAGTTATCACCAGTCACAGGACTGTGGGACCTCACAGAAGCGAACGGCAAACGGGCGGGAAGCACAGTCGCTTAACGCGATTTTTTCGTTTCAAACGCACCAGCAGCAAATTGCTGTGGTTGTTGTTGTTTTTGCCGCTGCTGATTATTGTTGCTGTTATTATGGTCGATGGTGTTGTTTGTTGTTATTGTTAATAATGTGTTTGTTGCTGGTTTTTTTTTTTCTTATATTTCTTTGACCAATTGTACGCGTATAAGTAGCACTATAACACCATCCCGTCCCGTTCCGATACGATCCGTTCCGTTCCGGTCCATCCCCTCCTTATCGTCCCGCTCCGCTCCGCTCTGCTCTGCTCTGCTGTGCTGTGCTCCGCTCCATTCCGTTCCGATGCGTTCCGTCTGTAAAAACAACTTGAAAAATCGGAAAAAAGAGCGCAAACTTTTGAAAATATACATTTTTGTACGTAGATATGTATGTGCATACAACACGTATATATGTATGCGAAAACATCAAGCAATAAATATACAGTCGAAAAAATAAATAAGTAAGAAAAAAAAAAAAAATGGAAAAGACAAAAACAACAAAAAGGAAAACAGCAACGACAAATGAAGTCGAAACGCGAGCGTGCCGAGCGGGTGAGATACGTACGCGATAGCGATCATTTCATTTATAAAAGCAAATGTTGGCGCAAATATTTCAAGCAGTAGTAAATTCCGAACGATTTCAGAACGCTTCTCACAATCAAGAAACGCGCACCAACTCGAAAAGACCGCCGCTCTCCGAGTATCAGCAACAAAATCGCAAAATTCTCGAGATTCGTGTTGACTCTTGCACGCGTTCAAGGAAAAATCAAAGAAAAACTAGTAATAAAAAATAAAAATATATAAATTCAGTTAAATAAAAATAATAAGATCAATAAAATCAAATACAGACGGACATGTTGCGTACAATCGTTTCATAGGAAATTCAGCACACATACATATATACGTATAATATATGTATATTTGTATATAATAAATAAACGGTCAAAAAGGTTCCTTTCATCAACGAAAAACGTAAGAAAAATCGTTCAAAAAAACATTGAATTTAGCCGCGTGGTCTGCCAAGTGCTTTTGGTTAGATAATTTCATCAAACTAACGTGATAAGGCAAAAGAAAAAGCATCCAGTGATAGTTATCCCACATGTATTTTTTCGGATAACATAAAATATTCTTTTTAACACAAAACCTCTTGCAAGAACTGCCTAACTATACCCGCCCAAACGATAAACGCCGAGACCACAACAATGGTCAAGAATCGCCGATTCGATAAAGGTAGGTGCTGAAAATTGAAAATTTTGCTCATCATTTATAATTTCCATACACGATCGAACAGGACTTCTTTAATAAAACTTTAAGGATAAGATTGGGATATGTGTTATAATTAGAGATCCATTGAAGAAGGTTGACGACCAGTTTTGGAACAGAAGTGAAAATATTATCACCTGAATTGGCATCTCAAGCCAAGTGTCCGATCACTAGAGACATATGTATCTGCCTGTGACAGCTTTCCCGCAATGTAGCCTTTTTATTTTCCTTTTTTTTCTGAATATACAATAAGTATAATAAATCAAAGCTTACAAAACATTTTAAATCTTGCAAGAACCTCTCATAAAAGCCTTATACCCGGCTTTTGGAATTTGTTTTTTATTTTTATTTTTTATTCGCAGTGAAAATCACGTATTTAAATAAAATTTGCTTCCTATTTTTTGATCACTTTTTGTTCAAATGTGATCATTAATTTCTTTTTAAAATTTTTTATTATACTTTTTATTTTTGTTTTTTATTTGTCTGAATTTCTCTTCCCCAGTCGATGAGAAACCTTGTTTTAGCGATTTAATTTTCATGTCAACAAAGCAATTTCGCTATTTTGTTTTACATTTTTACTTATATTGAAAAGTTTTGTTATGAAAAATGTGACTCAGCCGATGGTTTTCCTGAAAAGCGAAAAAAAAAAAAAACTCAAATCCCAATAGCCAGTACCTACTTCTAGGGAATTGATAAGGAGCGTCATATACAATTTATTGTAGGTATATAAAAACAAAAACAAATTCTATATAAACATTCGAAGAAGTCTAATCGGGCACAAGAAAACTTGCGTCATACTTAGAGATTCTGAAATTCAAATTTCAAATTATTTCCCATTATAACTATATAGGCAGCCATTTAGCAAATCCATAAATCTTTCTTATGTATGTAAATTGTATACTGTACGCATTATATTATTATTTATTATGAACAATCATATGACCTGTCCATTTATATATTTTTATTGAATCTTTTTACCCGGGTCTTTCTACATGTCATGCTCGTTTTTGGAGCACGCTAGGACCCTGTCAGGATTGCACCGGAATTTGGGACCCCGATTCGAAGTTGCAGAAAGCCCAGTTATTTGTTACTTGCTTTCATCTACCGATGGAGTCTCACCTAGGGTCCCGTGATCGCTTTAGTTTCTTATTTAATTGATATACTTATATATATAAATACATATATATATATATTTTTTTTATAGAAATACGATTTTAGTTGACGCAATTTTAACTCATTAAAATATTAATTTGTAGGTATGAGAAATATATTCGCTCTCGAAATTAAAAAAACTTTTTTTTTTTTTTTGGAAAAAGAAACCTCCAACATCAAAGTAGAAAACAAAATAAAAATACAAACGAAAAAAGAAAGAAGAAAATTAAATATTTTCACTTGTTGAACATTCATTTCCAAGTGTGACTTTTACGGTTTCTCTTTCGAAAGACAACCTATTTTGTGAGACTTCCACTTTTGACTTGCTCACATTTTGGTCTAAATTCTCTTTTGAATTGTTTTTTTTTTTTTTTTTCTTTTTTATTTTATTTCGCCTTTGTCTCTCATTTTCATCTTAAAATGAAGAAAAAGAAAATTGTTTTAACCTCCATATGTTACGCTATGCATTCGATGTCCTTTCTCTTTCATTTCCTCTCGTTTTTCAATGAACAAGAATGTTGCCAATTTTTTTCTTTCTTTTTTTTTCTAATTAATATGTTTGATAAATACATTTTCAATTTGCCTTTATCATGGTAAAAAACGTGCGCGATCAGACAATTTTTCCTTCGGTTGTTCTTCTTTTTATGCGTTTATTTATTCGCATGCGATGGCGAAAATTTCAAAAAACACGTGCTTCTATCGTGCTCCCAAAATTTTTCGTTGAAGCAATTCAAGCCATACGAGCACGTTGGAGCATGTGTTTCGATACGTCTATACAGTCTCACGAGCGTGTGGCGAAGAGTAGAGAACAACACAACCACTAAATCACTGTGGACACAAAGAAATTCGTGGAGAATAAAAAACAAATAACAATAAGTATTTTAAAATACCAAAAATAATATAACCAAAATCGTCACCAAAAAGTTTCAAACATTATCTATTATTTTGTGATTTTTTGTTTTCTTTTTTTTATGAGAAAGGATAGGTTATTTGGAGGGTCGAGATTAAGGAAGAAAATTGCAAAAACAAAATTCCCTGTATTTGGGTTTGACCGATTGCCTACGGGTAAATTTTAAATCGATCTCAAATATTTAGTGCGACCGAGAATTAAGTTGCGCAATTACTCGTGGCTATACCTCGTAAACCGATCAATATTATATTTTCTTGGCTATGGCAAAATGTTTGCCTTAGACTTGAAGAACATAAGTGTATTTATAATTGACCCGAAAAAGAACTCCATCTAGCAGTTACAAGAACTTATCAAAATTCTCAAAAATGTAACAATGCTTTCCACCTCATTTTAATATTTCTGGCCCATAGCTGCCAAACCTGTGTGAATGTTTTGAAAATTTGTGGATTCAAATGAAGAAAAAAGCATTACAAAGCTGGATTTTCTTAAAATTTCGCACTCGTATTGGGCAGAAAGATAAATAGATAATCGTAATAATCGTAATTGCGGGGTTTCGGTTTCGGTCGAAATTGGAATAGCCTCGAAATCGCGCAATTTTGGATGCTGCAAGAACATTTTATTATATAATTGTTAATTGATGATATTTTCAACAATTAAGAGCGAAGTTTTTTTTTTATACATTTTCCCATATTAAGTACAAATCGACGTGAAGTGTACATACATTGGTCACCGTAAATTCTCTTATCTCCTTAAAAGTATTAATTAATTTACGATAAAAGAGAATTTTTTCCATCGGTGTCATGCCTTCGGGAAGTGCTGGTTGGTGTTGGGACATGAAAAATGTAAAATTTTCTTTTTATTAACAATGGAGAGAATCTAATCTTTAAGATTTTTCCGAAGATAAATTTTAGAACGGCATTTAATTCGTTTTTTTTTTTGGAATTCCTCTTATAGTTTGTGTGGTTTCGAACTTCAAATTCAAACCACAAAAGTACAAAAAAATTATTACCAAATCAAATAGGAGAACCCTTATCGAACCGTTCCTATATATTTATATATTTATCAGTTTCCAATATATTTTGCGCATTTACAATGGCCAGTTATAAAATTGTTTAATGAATTACTCAAATAAATCGAAGAAGCCACGTACATGTGTCAATAAGAGGTATTTTAAGTCTAGTTTTGCGGAAATTTTCCTAATTAAATGCGCAGTTCATTTCGACTGTTTTTCATTTAGTTTAAAGATTCAACTTTGATTGATAAAGCCATTGCAGAAGAAATCCCATAGAGCGAAGAGGAAAATAGAATAGAAGAATAGTTTTTTCAGCATATGGTTTCAATGAAAGGATCATTTGATCCAGAGACCAGAGACAAAGACAGAGAAAGAGAGAGAGAAAGATAGAAAAGGAGTAAAAAATTAAGTAAGTAAGAGAGAAAGAGAGAAAGAGAGAAAGAGAGAAAGAGAGAAAGAGAGAAAGAGAGAAAGAGAGAAAGAGAGAAAGAGAGAAAGAGAGAAAGAGAGAAAGAGAGAGAGAGAGAGAAAGAGAGAAAGAGAGAAAGAGAGAAAGAGAGAAAGAGAGAAAGAGAGAAAGAGAGAAAGAGAGAAAGAGAGAAAGAGAGAAAGAGAGAGAAAGAGAGAAAGAGAGAAAGAGAGAAAAGAGAGAAAGAGAGAAAGAGAGAAAGAGAGAAAGAGAGAAAGAGAGAAAGAGAGAAAGAGAGAAAGAGAGAAGAGAGAGAAAGATAGAAAGAGAGAAAGAGAGAAAGAGAGAAAGAGAGAAAGAGAGAAATATAAAGAGAAAGAGAGAAAGAGAAAAAGAGAGAAAGATATAAAGATATAAAGATAGAAAGAGAGAAAGAGAGAAAAAGAGACAGAAAAACAGACAAAGACAGAGAAATATCAATAGAGAGCGACAGAGCGAAGGAGACAGAGAGAGGGAGAGTGGGAAAGAGATAGAGCGAGCGAAGGAGAGAGGGAAGAAAGAATATGCCGATTCCAAAATCTTAATTGAGATAAAGGTAAACGAATGAACTCACGGAAATGCTTTTTCCCACTCTTTACATAGCAATAAATTTGTTGTAATGAATTGGCGAGAAAATTGTTGATTATTTTAAATTAAAGCAATTTACTTGCAATTTACTTGCAAACTTTGAACCCCTTTCACAAATCACGCTTAGTCATGCATGCTTTTCAATTATTGTACGCCATCACAGCTTGCTCTCAACGTAAATACATTCAGGTATGTGATTGTTTTACCCGGGAAATCAATTCCCTGTTGCTTGCCAAATTCCCGGGGAATTGAACTTTATTATTACGGTCAATTAATCTTCCATATTTCGAATAACTTTCTCCCGAAGAATTTTTTCGACTCATGAAGACATCGAGCTATGGACAAATTTTTGCAAGGACTGTTCATATTACCAAGGTTGTTGACCCCATAGTTCACAATACGTTTCTTACGTTCGCCTATTGATTTGTGAACGATTTTCTTTCGAAAGTTTAGATTACCAGCGAAATCTGTTGTATCAGTTAATGTATTCACACCCCCACCAAGGTATTCACCCCATCCGGAGTTCATAATACAGCATACTATAGCTATAGCTATCCGATTCGGTCCAAGTTGTAGAAAATTCGAGTAATTGAAGTTTAACCGTATTACTGTTGAATATATTTTGAATGTCGGGCTATTAAAAAGCAATCAACAGTATATGTAAATACTTTTCGTAGATACCCTGCAGGAAATGTCAATAGTGAATCTATACTCTTTCTCTACTGACTGCGTCAACGGTACTACTGACCAGTTAAACCCGTCGCAATGCTTTGCGTTATTGACATTTAACATTGAGTTGTCATTGAATGTCAACAGTAGACCGAAAAACTATTGACGAACTATTGACGACCTATTGACGTCGGTACTATTATATAGACAAAATGAGTACTCTTTCGCTTTATAAGGAGACATGTTGTTGACATGGTCAATAAAGATGAACTATAACTCTTGACAGTACAGTTTCTATAATGACACCGCCTATAATAACTGTTGACGTTGGAACTAGTTCTCTTGTCTATATTGACGGCAATATAGACATGAGGCCATATGGCGACAGGCTTCCTGCAGGGTATGTACGAAAGGTTTTAATGCGTTCAACTGTTGAATCAATCAATCAATTACTCAATTCTCTTTTCATTAAGCGTTATCTTGTTAAAAAGTTTTTTTAAATTTTATTACTTTTTAGTCGTAAGACTGTCGGGCTTTTCCTTATGTTGCATAATTTCGTGTCCGGGGGAATGTTTTTTTCCTGCTTAGGGTCTGTCAGAAATAAAAAAAAAATCATATAAAAAAAACACTTCCGAAAATTTCTGATTCATTTCTGAAGCGTTTATTTATATGAAGTTTTTCATTTCTATCAGAGCTGGAGAAAGCCCCATAGAGAGAACTGCTAACAATTCAAAGAATTTCGTACAAAATCGTCATCCATGCAATCTAAGAAATTTGTTAAAAGCAACAAAATTACTGCAACTTTTGTCCTTATATGTATTTATATTAACACAGGCCTGCAAAATTGAAATTTGATTTTCCCCTTTTGAGTTGCAGTAGATTTTTTTGTGCTGAAAAATTGATCAAAGTCGAAAATTTGAAAATTTTTTCAAAGATTGTGTCATCAATTGAGTGTAAATAAGTATGTCAAATCTAAGAACTGCAGCACAAACAGTTTCCACGATACATCAAAAGGTTTTTCTAAAGCAACTCAAATCGGCGATTCGTATACATAACATAATACAAGTTGGAAATGAAAAATTCACTTGTTTTTTCGTTTGAAAAAGAAAGAAATTACTAGATCGATTTGAAATATTGGGTCAGGGAAAAATAAAGTTCTGATTAAAATTTGCGTAATTCCATAGCTCACTACGTTTACTGCCGCGACACAGCTTTTGGTCACTATATAAGCTTGTATGTATGCATTTTAAGAGAAAATAATGAGCTCATTTGACCTCAAGAAGAACGAATGTTAATTTTGTTCGCTCTATTATAAGCAATTTATTTATTTCCGACCCAATATTTCAAATTGATCTAGTAATTTAATTATATTTAAATTTTGGTGATAAATACTTAGTGAGCATTATTTATGTTTATTTGTTAGTAATTAGGTGAGCAATATAGACAACGATTAGCAAGTGTCTGTTCGCTAATGCACACGGAGCTCAATAATTTGCGGTATAAATTTTGCTTTTTTCTATCCGACACACTCTGTGTCGAGGGTATATTGCGTTTGTGTGGCTGTGTGTAACACCCAGAACCAGTCGAGATAGACCATACAAAATATATATAGAAATGATCAGTGTCACCAGGAGATTCGATTTAGACATGTCCGTCTGTCTGTCCGTCTGTCTGTTTGTATACAGTTTTCTTATCGAAGGAGTTGGGCTATCTTGACAAAATTCGGTATGCGTGCTCACGGGGACATGAGTAAGAACAAGTTCGAGAATGGACGCGATCGTACCATTTTAAGGGGTACCTCCAGAACTAGGATCTGTTATCAAAATCATAAAAACTCCTATGGAACCTAAATTTTTCAAGATATTGTGATGAAATTTGATAATTGGACTAATGTAATTTCCTAAATTGGAAAGTGAGCGTAACAAGAGGGCGGTTTTCATGAAAAATTTTAACAAAAGTACTTAAAAATCTCTAGAATACCTTGTGTAAATGGTTTTGGTGGTCTTGGAGGCTGTTTTAAAAATTGTTCAAACATGCATGTTTGTGTCGGGTTGTGTGTATAGTCAGGCTCGTCTGACTATAACACCCTTACGTGTTTTTCGTTTGTTTTTGATCGAATCACTGGCAAAGAGCAATTCTCCGAAAGTCAAAAAAATAACACTAGTTTACAAATAATAATTTTTGGCGTGTTCAGGAGATCTCAATGCACTTTTCCCATAGACTTTGCCCTTCTTAACACGAAAATAATATTAAAAAATTTTTTCATGGAAGCGTTTATTTTATATTAATTTTTAAAAAAAGAATGTTTTTTTTCGGAGATATTATAGATTTTTTGAGCAGAGCTCGGCCATGCATCGACCAATTTAAATGAAGTACCACTCAAATTAAAGAAAACTAACGCCTCTAAGACTCTTTGCTACATAGTTTTATGATTGGTAAGGAAACTAAGATTCTGTAGACCTATAAACCTAAAAAAAAAAATTTTTGTAGCAAAAATACATGTTTCTTTTTCATTTATCGGCATCTAAAAAATAGATTCCAAAAAGACAATTTTTTTATTACTTTTTTTGATTTAAAGGTGGGTCCTTACCCAACAAAACAGTATATTAGTTTTTAAAATCCACGGATAAATGGTGAAGTTATAACTTTATAAGTGAGGGGATAAAGCCAATATAAGCAATGAGAATGACAAATTTAGCCTTAGAGTATGCAATGTATTTTTGCGATACGGTTTAATTTTTTATTTTCATTGCTTATATTGGCTTTATCCCCTCACTTATAAAGTTATAACTTCGCCATTTATTCATAGATTTTGAATAATAATATACCGTTTTGTTGGGTAAGGACCCACCTTTAAATCAAAAAAGTATAAAAAAAATTGTCTTTTTGGAAACTATTTTTTAGATGCCGATAAATGAAAAAGAAACATGTATTTTTGCTACAAAAATATTTTTTTTAGGTTTATAGGTCTACAGAATCTTAGTTTCCTTACCAATCTTAAAACTATGTAGGAAAGAGTCTTAGAGGCGTTAGTTTTCTTTAGTTTGAGTGGTACTTTATTTGAATTGGTCGATGCATGGCCGAGTTCTGCTCAAAAAATCTACAATATCTCCGAAAAAAAACCTTTGTTTTTTTTTAAAATTAATATAAAAAAACCGCTTCCATGAAAATTTTTTTCAATAACTTTTTCGTGTTTAGAAGGCCAAAGTCTATGGGAAAAGTGCATTGAGATCTCCTGAACAAAATGGCTGTAAACTAGTGTAATCGGCTCACGTGAATGACAGAGAGACGGAACCTCAGGCAGACGGAAAGATAGACAGAGAGACCTTCCGAGTACAAACACTCACACACACACACATACACACACACAACAGGTAGGTGGTGCTAGAGAAACATACCAGATCATATGCTTCATTGAGTAACTTGAAAGGCCGAACAATCCGCATGCCATGTACCTTCTACGATCTTGGAGAAAGACCAAATCATTGTTGTTGCCGCTGTCGCTGGCGTTGCTGACGCCGCGCCGTCGTCACGACATACTTAAGCAGAAAAATGGGCGAAAAACTGGCTGACACACTGTTTTAAAAATAAATGCAGAACATTTTAAAGTGGCAGAGATCGGTGGAACAGAGAGAATCGTAGCGATCGAGCGAGTCAGTCAATCAGCCAGTCGATGCGTTGGTATCAGTGAGTTTTCGTACCTCATGCATGAGAAGATACACTCACTTTGATGTTTAAACTGTGTACATAAACACACACATATGTATGTATGTATGTATGTATGTATGTATGTATGTATGCATGTATCTAGATACACATAGAAACGTGTGCGCTCTCTTTCCTATCGCTCGCATGCGAGAAATGTGAAAAACGTGTGTGCCATCGCATGCACGCGATTCACGCGACAAGAATAAATGACCGCACCACCGCGGTGGCGCACCGTACCGCACGGTGCGATCGCAGCACGAAGTCGGCATAAAACGAGTTTAAAATTTTATTACAAAATTTTGCTAAAAAAAGGAATATGAAGAAAGAAAAAAAAAGGACCGCGACGGCGACGGCGACGCGACTAATTGAAATTCCAAGAGAATGAATGCTAAAATTAGTCAGCTCAAAAGATAAAAAACGTACTATTTGTTTTTGTTGCTTTTTCATGCTGATCTTGCAGTTCTTGGTACACGCATGCATGTTAAGCTTACTCTGGTTGTGGCTGCTGCTGCTGCTCTTGGTGGCACTGTTTTTCTTGATCTCGTCATGCGAAGAGCTTTATTGCCGGCATTCCGATTAGCAGGTGCACGCATAGAAGGTTGAACAAGCTTATAGGGTTCCTCCAAGTGCAAATACTGTAGGTATAAGTAGTAAGTAGGTAGTCAAAAAAGAAATAGGTTTTGAATGGTTTTCTTCCTTGCCAAAACATACATACACCTACATATGTATGTAAATGTCTACATACTAACACAGGTTCTAAGTACTTTCTATTTGAGCTTATTTTAGGCAGAGAGAAGGTTGTGTAATACGATTCAAGCACGAATGAACAGACGAGACCAATATCGAGTATATAACAACTATCTAATATGTTCTGAATGATTAAATGGAATACAAATATTTCTATATGTCATTAAAATTTATCAAGATAAAAGTCAATTGCTGGCTGACCGATAACACCAATTGACGTTTTTCACGCTATTTGTATTCGATTCGAAAAGCCCGAAGTCATCCCGGTTTACGTAAATCGTTGAACTACTGATGAAATACTCACAGCTAATGACTGACTGGAGTCCTAAGTTGCACACATGAAATACCAATCTGAATTATTACTGCATTATACATAGGTACATTTTGATTCTATAAAACACTATCTATCTTGGATTAGTCATATTTTTTTGTTTGTTTTGAGAGCCCAAGAGCACACGTTATTCTCACCTTTTGATAATGCTGAAAAGCCCGTTATACTTTTTCCGGCAATAGCCCTGCAGTAATTCCAACTACACTCCAACGACTCTGCAACTACTCTCCAACTACTCCCCGGCTAGTCACAAAAATACAAGGTCTACTCCCTTTCAATTTGCCAACACCAATGCTTTAAACTGTCTTTTTGAACATTGATCTGTCATTGACAAAAAAAACCACTCCCACATTTAACTACTCCACGATTAGACACCTGTGGTCAATTCAAGGTCAATTGTCCCATATGTAGAAGGTAGAAGGGTTCGAGCGCTATCCGTCCGTGGCACTGCGTCTGAGTGGACTATTGTGCCAAGTCCCATATATTTCCAAACGGACGACGCGACACTTAAATGAGCAATTTTAAGTCCCGAATTCAAGAATGCGGTAAATTGTACTTTTGATTCTCAATACTTTCGATCTTATGCGGATTTTTATATTATATTTTTTCAAAGTTTCTATGCAGTCCCGAATGGCAATCAGCCATGATACAAGAAAACAAGATAGCGCCACTTCAGTACCGCTATTTTGAGGCTCTCTTTGAGAGCCGAAAATTGAGTTTGTGACGTCACTGAGCGAGAAATTGTTGTTGTTTACCATGCTATTCAAAAGAGTAAAAAGCCGGTTTAACATGGGAAACAACAACAACGAATCGCGATTTTGAGTTTGTGACGTTTCCTCTCTCAAGTGGCGCTATCTTGTTTTCTTGTATCATGCAATCAGCTATATACGGACGCGACAAAAAGTTTACTTTTTCTGTGGAAATGCCTATACCTACCGATGTGTCTAATTTTTTAATTACACTTCTAGACCGCTTGTTGCTACTCAAGGTCTAGTCAGTTATCATAAATAAAATACTGTACATTATGACTTACCATATTCCGAGTAACCTTTGAGTACTCCTTTTCGGTAAATTGAACTCTTCATTACTGCTGGGAGATAGCTCAACCGCTTCGACTATGAACAACCCACATCTATGTTGCAGTAATGAGCCGGTCCACTTCCTTAGAACGACTGGCCTTTGACCGTTACCAATCCTACCGGTTATATTATGGCAGTTCGCTCCATTAAAATCGGCTAGCCGGCGGTCGTTAATCAACGGGTTGGTTTAAGGGAAGCCTGAAATGACACTTTCATCAACATAGAATATATAGGTACATATAATATAAGAAATTGGTGTTTTATTTTCCTTATTTGACTATCCTACAACCAGACAAAATTACAACAATTGACCCAAAAAAAAAAAATCCGTTTTGCGGACCGGTCCTTTTCCAATAATAGGCCCATCATGTTAAAAAGGTCAGATGAATACATTAGAAGTGGAATGAGGAGGGGACTAGTAGTACCGGTAACATGAGGGACTGACCGAAGGCTACACTTGGGTCAGTCTATATTACTGCAGGGCAGATCTACATATATTATATATAGATATGCATACACATATGTACAAACATGTAAACGAAATTTATAAATATTATTTGCTTCCATTTACAGCGCCGTTATTTGGCACCCGGCACGTGCAGGTCTTTCTATGTTTTTGCTGTCTCTCGCTGGCCTATGCTTTACGTGTGAATCTTTCGGTGGCCATCGTTGCTATGACGGATCGCAATGGAACGTACAATAGCTACCAGGTTAGTTCAATACAACAAATGCGACAACAGCAACCAACAACAAAAACACTTATAAAATATGCTGTATTTTTTTTTTTATTTTCTCCTTGACCAGTCCTTCGATTGGGATGAGAGTACGAAATCCTATCTATTGAGTAGCTTCTTCTGGGGCTATATTGTAACACAGATTCCTGGCGGTCAGATTGCACAAAGATATGGTGCAAAGGTGATGCTACTCATTTGCCTGTCGCTGTGCTCTCTGCTGACCGTATTGACACCATATGCAGCGTCGTTTGGCTCTTGGCAAATATTGTTCGCCGTTCGAGTTATTCAAGGATTGCTACAAGGCGCTGTGCATCCGGCAACGCACACAATGCTCGCGAAATGGGCGCCTGTCGAGGAACGTGGCACACTTGGTACTTTGTGCTATTCGGGGTCACAGTTTGGCACTGTTGTCGTATTGGCAATGAGCGGTTATATCGCTGAATCGAGTGCTGGTTGGCCGGGTATTTTTTACATATCCGGTGGACTTGGATTTTTATGGGCGATATTTTGGTTTCTCTTCGCTGCCAATACACCTGCTGAACACAAGAAAATTTCACCCGATGAGAAGAAATTAATTGAGAACTCACTCGGTCAAGTGGATAGTGCACCGCGCGTAACAGCTCCAACGCCATGGTCGAAGATCTTCACATCGCCGGCATTCATTTCGCTAATAATCGTCCATTGCACGCACATGTGGGGCTTCTGGACACTGCTCAGTCAGATTCCAAATTATTTGAAGAATATACTTGATGTCGATATGAAGAATAGCGCCTTGCTGTCATCGTTGCCGTATGCCTTTATGTACTTGCTTAGCTTCTTCTTTATTTGGCTGTCGAAGGTGCTAGCGAAACGACAGCACGTCTCGCTGTCGTTCAATCGTAAATTTTTCAATTCACTTGGCCATTGGACGCCAATGATATCGCTCATTGCGTTGGGATATGTTACAAAGGAACATGCGATTGTGGCCGTTGTCCTATTAACACTTACCGTTGGCATTAGTGCCGCAACATATTTGGGCTTCCAGGTGAATCACATTGATCTATCTCCGAATTACGCAGGCACGCTAATGGGCATTACGAATGGTGCCGCCAATGTTATGAGTGCCTTGGCGCCACTCGCTGTTGGCTTCGTCGTTCATGATGTGGTAAGTTTCAACTATCCTCGGAACATTTGAAAATTTCATGACGAAAATGCTCAAACTCTCTCTCTCTCTCTCTCGCTCTCTCTCGCTCATTCAACAGAATGACGTCGATCAATGGCGCATGGTATTCTTCATTGCAGCTGGCTTTTATTTCTTCGGAAATTTGCTTTTCGTCATACTGGGAAAGACGAACGCTCAACCGTGGAATTCACCGCAGGATGCACTAACACAACGTATTAAAGCCTCAATTGATGTTGAATCACCCGCTTTACTATCCAATGATGATCTCAAGAAGGCAACCGACAATAACGAAAACACTTAGACCCTAGAAGACTTTTGTATAGTTAAGGATCAAACAAGATCAATTAAGCGCACTAAAGACCTCCTTAAGATTTTTCCTAGACTTAAGTGAAAAAGACTCGTTTTTGTGCAAAATTTGCACCTTTTTTTTTTAGATGCATTAGGGATAAAATCTATGAAAAAAGAAATTTAAGTAATTTAAGCATTTTACCTAATAAGCCGAATTAATATAAGAAGTTTTATCATAACTTTTAGCGAGTTAAAGCTTGAAAACAAAAAGCAATCAACAAGCAAATCGCGTGCTTCCATTAAATTTAATAATCATTATTTTTGGTAAAACTAATTAAAACAATTTAATTCAAAGTTAAGTGATATTATAATAATTTATAAAGAATTTTTATTTAATTTTATAGGCCAGGCTACAGTATTGTTAATGTGTGTGTATATGAAATTCATGTGCGCTGAGAGGTGCCTGCTTTCGATTTTCGAATTCCGAAAATGCTTTTCATAGCGTGAGGTGCTACAACTAATTTCGAACTCCGTCACTCTTTTTACTCTTTCTCACTCACTCTATAGCTCTATTTAACTTCATCTATCTGTCTCCCTGCTCGTGCGGATGATATCGAAAAACGAAGCACTAGCGAAATACAGTAGCGCAGTAGGCATTTCAGTACGATTTTGTTCGAAAACTAAGCAAAAAAAAAAACTATTTAAGAGCAATTATTTATTATTGTCAAAAAATATCCATGTCAATACTGAATTTGTTTTGAATAAGCAACAAATTGTTTCAATTATAATTTTTGTGAAAAATTTTCCAAATCCAAAACGACATCAAAGAGAAATTTAACTAAACGCTTTGAAGCAATAAAAACTAAAAATGGACAAAACTTTCGAACTGACATTCTTTTCATTTTTATTGAAATTCGTTTTCTCAAATCTCCAAATAAAGCTCATATGGACCATTTACATTGAAAGTGGTGTAACTCGATTTTTCTATTTTCCGGTTCCGAGCGGCTTGAAGGGAAAATCGAAGGCCGTGGGTTAATTTAGTTTTTGGATTCGTGTTAAGCTACCCATTCTAAAGACTTTAGAGCAGTTTTACTGGGTGGGGGCGGGTGCTGGGTAATGGACATACACCACTTAATATCTTGAAATCGAAAAATTGAGTTACACTACTTTCAAAGTAAACGGTCCATATATCGCTGGTAGATTTTTGACCTCAGATCCACGACCACGTAAAGGCTCAAATACACCATACAAGCATTTTCACAAATCCATGTTTGAACACGTATGTTTTGTAGTATGTGTACCTGTTATTACCCTGCAGTAATTCCAACTACTTCCCAACTAGTCACAAAAATACCAGGACTACTCCCTCTTAGTTTGCCAACCAATGCTTTGAACTGTCTTTTTTAACGTTGAGCTGTCATTGGAAAATAACTAGTCACAGTTTTTGCTCATATGAACTAGACCTGGAGTATATACAGTTGGGTCAATTTTGGTCAATTTGTATTTTTGCACATTTTATGAAAAAAAAAATTATTTTCTCCTCTTTGTTTTGTATTTTTTTTTCTCTTTTGTTTTTTGAAATCTTTTCTTTTTCACTACTTTTTTAATTTTATCGCCTCGACCGAGCCTCGAACCGCTGACCTCTGGGGGTTGGTAAGTCAGCGTCTTAACCATTACGCTAAACAAGCAAATTTAGTGTATTGATCAAAACGCTCATTTGAGTTTTTGGTTGCTGAAGTTTTTGTGGAACGCACGAGTAGAATTTTTACTACAAAAATTTATTAATTGAAAAATAAATACATATTTAAAAAAAAAAAAAAATAGAAAAAAAATACTTAAAAATTTAGCGAAACATTTTTTTTTTTCAAAATTAACTATTAAATAAAATAAATTAAAATATAAACATAAAAAAAAACTTGGTAATAAAAAAAAAATATTCTCACCCGAGCCAGGGATCGAACCCCAACCCATGAGGTCGCTGAGCGATAGTCTTAACCATCCAGCTAACTACCTTTCGGTGGGACAACGATCAGAATGCGAACTTAAAGCAGACAATAACAATTTCTTTTCTACTTCGCAATCGAAGCACAAAGCAAAGGGAAATCCTGAAACTCACCCCCGTAGATCTCCGTAGATACATAAAATACTGTACATTTTGACTAGTCATATTTCGAGTAACCTCAGAGTACTCCTGTTTGGCAAATTGACCTCTTCATTACTGCAGGGTTGTGATTTCGCGCACATCAAAAATTTTGATTTTCGGTTATGTTTATACAAGCGTGTAAGGGGTTATGGTATGGTACGCAGAGGAGAGTTTTGGACCAAAAACCCAAAAAATCCGAAAAATTCATGACGTCCGATTTCGATGACAATTTATGTATAGAATAAGTGAAAAATTCTAAGAATTTTGGCGCTAAAATTTTTTCCAAAAAAATTAATCCTTTTTGGACCAGTTTGAAGCTACACACTAACCAGATTAGTTGTAATCAGTTTTTATACCCAGCGTAAGCGGGGTATATTAGTTTTGTGCAAATCTTGTAACAGGGAGAATTAAGCTCCGGAGATATAGAAAAATATATATAGAAATGATCAGGATCAAAAACTGAATCGATTTAGACGTGTCCGTCTGTCCGTCCGTCCGTCCGTGGTCGGATCTCCGCCGAAACGGCCGAACCAATGAAGTCGAAATTTGGCACACATGTATATCGGGGTCCGAGTATGATCCTAAGTAAAAATGGGAGACATCCGCCCACTGCTACGCCCACAAATGAATTTATTGTGTTTTCAGTAAAATGCTTGTAACTTGCGAACCACTCAACACATTCCATTGATATTTGGTGTACTGGTAAACAGGACATATCTTGAAAAAAAATGGACGCCGTTCTCCTCGAGCCACGCCCACAAATAAGGGCTTATCGTAACTTGTGAAGTAAAAGGCGTAGAAGCTTCAAATTCGCAACATAGGTTGAACAAGGCGAATAAAAGCCTACTGCCACGCCCACAAATGAAGATTTTTCGTAACTTCCGAGGTAAAAGGCGTAGAAGCTTCAAATACGCAACATAGGTTGACCAAGGCAAATGAAAGGTGCAGGAACAAAAATTGATGTAGCCCACCCACTTCCACGCCCACAAATGGAGAATTTTCGTAACTTCCGAAGTAAAAGGCGTAGAAGCTTCAAATTCGCAACATAGGTTCACCAAGGCGAATGAAAGGTGTAGGAAAAAATTTTATGTGGCCAGCCCACTGCCACGCCCACAAATGAAGATTTTTCGTAACTTCCGAAGTAAAAGGCGTAGAAGCTTCGAATTCGCAACATAGGTTCACCAAGGCGAATGAAAGGTGCAGGGAAATAATTTATGTGGCCCTCCCACAGCCACGCCCACAAATAGAGAAGCAAAACATAGTGCGCTCATAATGTCGGGACGCTGGGTATTTCAAAGTCAGGCTTGACCGACTTTAGCTTTCTTACTTGTTTCTTTTTTAAATTAGTTGTTCAAAATTTGAACTTCAAATTTAAATCCTAAGAGGAATACAGAATCAAATACAGTAAAAATCGGTTATAACGATACCGCTTATAACGATTATCGGTGAAGTTTGGTTCGCCATTCCAATTCTTCTTAATTTCTGTTACCGGATATAGCGATTATCGGTTATAACGATGGATTTTGGCTGGTCCCTTGGACATCTTTATAACCGATTTTCACTCCTAATATAAAAAAAAAAGGTTTCATATATTCATAGGAAGCCTTGAAAAATCTTGTACGTGAAATTCTGGAATAGTATTTGCCATAGCGCTGGAGAAACAATCGATGGTTTCAAACTATCCAAAACATCGATGGTTTTTGAAGCCTATCGATAGTTTTGATTCATGGACATTTACTTTAGCGTTGGTGGTGCTGTCGGTGAAAGATGGATGTCTTCTTTTTGAAATAGATAGATTCCTTAAAATGCCTTTATTTAGATAAGAGCGAGAGCCACTCGAAAATTCATTTTTCGATTATCAAAATTATCGATTATCAAAAATATCGATTTTCAAAACGTATCGATAATCGAAACTATCGATGATGGTGATGATGATGGCGAGGTTGGTGATGATGGCGATGATAATGATGGTGAGGTTGGTGATAATGATGGTGGGGTTGGTGATGATGATGGTGATGGTGATGATGATGCTGAGGTTGGTGATGATGGTCATGATGTGTGATGATGATGGTGATGATGATGGTGATGATAATGGTGATGATGATGGTGATGATAGTAATGATATGTGGTGATGTTGGTGATGATGGTGATGGTAGTAATGATATATGGTGATGGTGATGATGGTGAGTTGATGATGGTGAGGTTGGTGATAACTATGGTTTGTGTACAGTAAAGTGGCTAGTCACCAAAGACTGGAAGTGACACGTCACTTATTTCGGGGACGACCTACTGGCTGCAGGCCATTGCTGTCGTTTTTGTATCTTAGAAAGTAGCAAAATGCTTTTAAAATGGTAGTTTTTATAAAATAAACGGAGTACTTCTAAAAAAAGGAGTTTTTAAGCAATAGAAGAAAAAGACAGACTAGTTGGGGGTTTCCTTCGAAAACCTCGAGAATTCGTAATTCAAGAAGACTACAATATGAATGAATGAAATTTCGTAGGCAAAAATTTCCACTTTTTCGGTTCTTCAATATTTTCACTTTTAATTTTTTTTTAGTTTAATTTTTATACAACTTTCGAACATTCGATTATTGAATATGTATATACCTACATATAGCCCAAAAATGGCATCAGACATATTTACATTCAAATAGTAGTACGTTAATGAAAGGAGTAGTAAAGTAGTACGACGTGACAAAAAGTAGCAAAAAAACTACTAATGTAGCATTTTAACAGCACTGCTGCAGGCAAGTAATAAATCCCACAGGGCTGCATACGAAGTGGGGACAACAACCAATTTTACTTGACGATTTTAATGAGCATGGTCATTATTTTCGCCAAGTAAATGGTTAACAGTTATGCACGGTGGTCTATTTTTTAAGTCCACAGTGCACTTTTTAAGACGAAAATGGTGAATATATTAATAGTACTCATGCAGCTTCGCAAATGCCTTCGCAACTTTTCCCATCGTAAATTTTCATATAAATTTTGACAGTTGTTTGACAAATTTCACATTTCCCACAATTTGCGAAGCTGCATGAGTCCCACTATAATTAAGTTTGAGTCGGCCTGTCACCGTTAAATAAACTCTGACCTCTTTTCTTCAGCTCTTTACTTCCTTCGCATTTACTTTAACAGCGTAGAACCCTTTATGGCTGGGTACTCACCTGAGCAGGTTTGAGCAACAGAACGAATGCACAATTAATATTTTGTACTTTCAAGAACACTAGCAGGTAAGCACGTTCTCTGTTTAACATTAAACTGATTCAGATGTCAAATGCAATCAGCTGATCAGGAGCCATTTTTATAAGCTTCAATCGGCTCCTGAATCTAGCGTTAGTTCAGTTGGTCTGAGTACGGCAACAAGAAACACTTTTTTAACAACAGCTTAGCTGAAGTTCGTCGCCATCCATTTTATATGGGAGTTTACTTCCCTGTTCAGGTGGGTACCCAACCTAACCGAAAGCCATACACGCTCAAATAAATTTGCAAGCACAGCATACTTGCCGGTCACACTTATGAAACATGTTTCGGAAACGTCCCATTTGAATGCATGAGAAAGAAAGAGAAACAAAGATTGTTTCGGAACATTCAACAAACAGACGTCTCTTTACTTCTCACGTCTTTTTCTACTTGCAAATTGTTTCAAAACATGTTTTCATACGTATGGCCGGCGAGATATTTGAATGTTTGTGACGCTGCTGGCAAGCATCGTTGCATGTTTGACTAATGCGCGGTATAGACACGTCAAATATTGTATCAACTTTGAGCGTGTGCTAGTAGGTACCAAGTTGAATTTGCCTATAAACATGTCGTACGATATTCATTTTTAAGCAAACTTCGCGTGCAAAGGGCATGCGCCATTGTGTCGGCTACCTGGTTGCTTTTAACAAAGCGTATTTTCCCGTCGGCAAAACCTTAAAAAAAAATTGTGAGTGATGACTATATCCAGCGCCACTTCTTTCTAATGTCGAAATCCTTTTTAATTTCCTCCTGTAACAGGTTCGAAGATTATTAATTTTTTGCGTTAACTCTTTTTTTGTGGCCTCCGGATATTTTTCTTTGAATTTAATTAAAAGCGTTTCGTAGCTAACGTTTTTTAAATTCCGGTCACTATATTCTTTTGAATTAACGTCCCACAAAGCCGGCAAACCATGATAAGCTTCTATTAGTTCCCAAATTAAATTTTTTTCTTCCATTTTTTCAATTAATTTTCCGCTCGCTATTAAAAAATTTTCCGCTCGCTATAAAAATTTTTCCGATTTCCGTTCGATGTTCACTCGTTAAATGTCGCGTACAAATGGGGGTTGAACCAACATAGATATAGACCTTCAGACTCACCGTCTAACATCGTTACATGCTTGACCAAAAATTCCATGATTTTGATTTTCCGTCAGACATCGTAGGTGTACTCTTTCTCACTAACACACGCTCAAAGTTGATAAAACATTTCACGTGTCTATAGTCCCTTTAAAATTTTTAGGAAAATCAAAATTTTGTGATTTTTTCCAGGTGTGGCCTTGTGTTTGAGGAAAAGTTTGAGTGTGTATGGCGGTGCCTGCAAACATGCAATGTAAAAATGCAGTTGAGCCCGACTGTCGAAGAGTGAACATTGGTCGGAAGATGTCAAATCCTAATAACAGTGCCGTAGCAACCATAGGGGAAAGAGGGGGATTTCCCCCCCACGCATTTTTGTTTTTGCCCATGAAAAAAATTAAAAAAGGAGAAAAAATAAATGACAATCGAAAAAACAATGATATTCAATCATATTTAATATAATTGCACTTTGCGATTTTTTAGCTTATTGAATCTTAAAAGAATGGTTTCCAGGTTTTGTTCGTCATTTGTCTTTTCACGCACTATATTTTTTATTTATTAGTCAATTCGTATCGGAAAAACGGTTTCATCAATTAAAGTGCTGCTAGATAATGGAAAATTCCCCATTTTTGGGGATAAGGCAAAAAGGGGAAAATGTGAATTTTCTAAAACTATAGGGGTATTCACAAAGGCGTGTTAAAGACGTTGGAAAGTCGGAAATTGGTTAAACTTAGAGAGAGTTTGGATCTTAAGGGGGGAAATACAATTAAAAGGCCTAAAATGAGGCCTATGTTTGGGAGTGGATTACAAGTAGGGAATTAAATGAATCTTAGCGATTCTTTTTGCATGTTATTAGGAAATTATTGGGCAATGAAAATCAGTCAAGTTTTTCGAAAAATATTGTAATTAAGCCCATTTATGATCAATAATGTGGAGTTGTGTTTTGAGGGATGAACATTGCGCCATGCAGTCTCCAGGCCCAGGATCACGTCTAAAACAAAAAACAGCAACTGGGCATTAAACTTAGAGGTACAGCGCACAACATGAATTATTTCATATGTAAAAAAATGGTTTTTCCATGAAAAAATGTGAAGTTGAAAATTTTTTTTTCAAAAAACACACTTTTTTTCGACTTTGTTCGTAAAAAAATCATGTTATAACAAACAAATATGAAAAATCCTTTCATTCATGTTGTGAAGAATTTCATTTCAAACATAAAGCAAAAAACCGCATTCGATTAAAATGAAATCTCTGACCTGTACATTGCACGGCGACTTTGAAAACACGACTTTTCAGTAGAAGCGTTTAAAGTTTACCTTACGCGCATTTCAGCTATTTGACACGCACTCACTAAATTGCGTATTACTTTGAAAATAAGTACCGGACGGCTTTATGCTTTTAAAGGCTTATTCCCAGACATATTTAGAGTACATTAAGACAAAAAAAAATTTTTCGAAAAAAATAAATTTTTATTTGTATTTCCCCCCTTAATCACATTTATTTAACCTTCTTTATCCGAAAATGTAAAAAAAAGTACAAAAAGTGTTTAAAAGTATTCAGTTGAGACATTTTATAAATTGTCCTTTTTTTTGCCATATTAGGAACCCCATGTCTTAATAAGGCCCAATTCTGATTGCTCTCAAAAACGTGCGAACAATTAAAGAAAATGATAAAAAAATTTTTCTGATTTCACTGTAAATATTGATTGAGATCAAATATTTAAATAAATACTCTTCGAAGCTCTTCTTATGTAAAATAATATTTTTAAAACTCAAAGTTGTATATTCAAGTGCAGGTACAATGCATTATCGATAATAATTTTGTTAACTTGCTGCCCATTGCAGTGTTTTTAACTGCTTGGTATATTAAGGTCCATTTAGGGCCTCCAAAAAAAAGTTTTTTTAAGAACCAGTTGCAAGGTGACTATTGTATGCCTTATTAAAACCACTCAATATAATTTTACGTTTTATTCGGAATACAGCAATGCCAGGGGTTTTTTCCATCCTTTTTAATTTGAATAAAGTCCGACTTTTGGTATGGGCATCAAGACTTTACAAATTTTTCAACAACTTTTAGAAAAACGTTGTTCTTCTTCTCACGCAAAATTAGATCAAGCACGTTGTTTTCACTTCTGTAGACTTTGTTGGAAGATTACTATTCACTCAGCTACACAATCGACGCAATTTTGTTTGCTTTGTGAAGTAAATATAAACGCTTTAGACCATGCCAAAAGTCATTATGCTGCGAGTGCTATAAATATGTTTTCTGAAAATCGGGCCTTATACAGGCGTTGGTTTTATTTGGCTCAACCACCTTATAACCATACTTGTTGTAAAAAAGGGATTTTTCGAGGAGAGTAGGAAAAATGTAAGCTATAAAATAGAAAAATCGTGCGTGTGGCAGCACTTTTTGAATTGAACTGTTGAACTGCCTACCCCGCTTATATCGTCTCGTGTATAATAGCTCTAAGAAGAACAGCTGATTATTTCGAACACGCCTTAAAAAAGTATTCATTCGATACGATTCCTTAAGGCTCAGTTACTCTTGATTGAACGTAACTTAACTTTACTTATTTAATCAGCTGAGTTGATATGTTTAGTTCATTTTATATGGGATCAGTCACTGAAAACTTCATTTGACTTAAGATAAGAATCTGTGGAAAACAGATTTCACTAAATTAAGTTAAGTTACGTTCAATCAAGAGTAACTGAGCCTTTAAGGTCCGTTAAACGCTTGCATTGAAAGCGTGCATGTAATATGGTTTTAATTAAAATAGACGTTAAAATTGAAAAAAATTAATTTAACCCCCACGCAAAACAGAATTGCTACGGCACTGCCTAATAATTACTACGTTTATGCATCATGTTAACCCGGGTATATTCAACTCAGGTCAATTCAACCCCCTCGCATAAACGCTATTTATAACCGAGTTAGAGAATTTAATCGGGTTGAATAAACACATTTATTTAAAGTGGGTAGAAAATTCAACTCGAGTTGAAGTTTGTGCATAAACACGAGGGCTTAGGCAAATCGAAGCGAATGACAAAAAATCCAACTCATTTCGACTTTTAGTCATGCATTGTAATGTGTGTCCCATACATTTATATTTCTAAAAACATAATTTTCGTGTATGTCATGCCGCATCGCTGTTCAGTGTCTCTTAAGAATAAAACTGGGTTAGTCTTTTAACTCAAGTTCAAAATTGCCCGTTTATGCTCAGGTTTTTTACCCGGGTTGAATATACCTGGGTTAACATGATGCATAAACGTAGTAAATGAGGCATGGCAGGAATTTTTCAGGAATGAAGAATAATATATAAAAATAAATTAATTAAAATTAATTAAAATATATGAAAAATAAAGAACTAAATAAATTTAAAGAAAAGTGACGACTTTAAAAAGAAAGATCAGTTCTTTTCAACACGCCGCGCATGAATGCAGACAAACGTGACCATGTCGAGGCCGCTGTATTTACTTGCATTGTTTACGTGTATGAAAACAGTTTACGATTGTACGGAATCATTTGAATTGGTGAATGAAGGTTTCGGGTCGAGAATTGGAATTTTTCTTCATTTCATTTAAGATCTTAGTTCGTTTATGCGATGGTCTTTTTTTGCGATTGTTTTGGAAGGAGCGGCTATCAACATATTGGCTCAAATTCACAACTACAAGGTACCTTAATCAATTGCCCCCATTCGCTTTCATTTTTTCTCTTGCGACATTCAAGACTTCTTTAGGCAGTTTCATGAAAAGAATCGCTACCATCAGCCAACCGTCATGCTATACATAAAATCATATTAAAGTAAAGAAAGTAAGTAACATGGAACAAAGGTAAGTGATGAGGTCTAGATACGGCCCTACAGTGCGACGTACCAATGTTCGTCACGTCACGCCTTCCATTTTGAATTGCAATTTCCTGCTGCTGATCGAGTTGATAATGGGGGAGTTTTTCTTTTTAACTACGATATACAAATCAATCTAGGACTTACATACATACATTCGCTGTGATTAAGTATTACATTGATAATTCCTTTAAAATATGATTACAGGATCACGATTCGGTGTGCGTCATGTCCAATGTTTGTTGGTATTCTGTGGCCTGGCTGTGGCATACTCTCTCCGAGTGAACCTTTCCGTGGCGATCGTTGCCATGACGGATCGAAACGCGACCAATCCGAATTTCCAGGTTAGTATAGTACATATGTATTTGGAATGAAACTACACGTTGGGGTGTATACAAAATTAGCGCTCCTAAAAGACTGTGCGTATGATATACTTATACATACTTGATAGTTGTAATAGATTTCCGCGCTCAGCCAAGAAAGCGATCTAAAAAAAAAAAATTCTTTTATTTTCAGGAATTCGATTGGGATGAGAGCATCAAGTCATATGTGCTTAGTAGCTTCTTTTGGGGTTACATTGTAACTCAGGTGCCCGGCGGATATCTGGCTCATAAATATGGCGCAAAGTATACGCTGTTCTTTGGAATTCTTATTTGTTCGATTCTTGCCATTTCAACGCCCTTTTGCGCCGAAATCGGCGATTGGCCTCTAGTGCTGGCGCTACGTTCGATTCAAGGATTGGCGCAGGGAATGATTTTCCCCTCAACGCACACTATGATATCGAAATGGGCGCCACCGGAAGAACGCGGCCGTCTCGTTAGTTACTGTTATTCGGGCGCACAATTTGGCACCGTGGCAATGTTAACCGTGAGTGGTTTCATTGCATCTTCTTGGCTTGGTTGGCCTGGCATTTTCTATGTATCCGGCATTGTTGGCATTTTATGGGCTATTGTTTGGTATCACAGCGCTTTCAGCACTCCTGGCGAGCATCCAACGATAAGTAGAATAGAACGTCGTTATATTGAGGGTACTGGTCATCGAAGGCGATCCTCAGATTCTTTACTTTCGACGCCAATTTCACGACAAACGATACCGTGGTCGAAAATATTCACTTCCGTACCTTTTCTGACGCTACTGCTCGTGCATAGCTCGAACAATTGGGGTTTCTGGACTCTACTCACTGAGATACCCACGTATATGAAAAATATACTTGGCATGGATATAAGAAGCAATGGGCCACTATCTGCGTTACCTTACTTTGTTATGTGTCTATTGTCGTTCGCATTCACATTCCTCTCGGACATACTAAATAGTTATTATAGTATGCCTCTGTTTGTTTCCCGGAAACTATTCAATACCATCGGCCAGTGGATTCCGATGGCAGCGTTAATTGGACTGGGTTACATAACATCGGGCGAAAATAGTACAAAGTTAGCTATTTTCTTGCTGACCATTGCCGTTGGAACAAATGCGGCGACCTATTTGGGTCTTCAGGTTAATCACATTGATTTATCACCGAATTACGCTGGCACGCTAATGGGCATAACCAATGGCGTAGCCAATGTTATCAGCATTATAGCGCCACTCTTTGTCGGACTTATTGTTACCGATGAGGTGAGTTTGTCGCTTAAGCTTAAGATGAAATTTTTTGAAAGCTTTTTCTTTTCCTCCTTAATTTTCAGACCGATCCGATGCAATGGCGTATTGTATTCTATGTGAGCGCTGGTTTCTATTTCGTTGGAAACCTTCTCTTCTTAGTTTTTGGACGAACTAGCATACAATCGTGGAATTACGCATACGGATCTGATTTGGATGTCGACGACCAAGATGCGTCTAACGTTTCCGAGGAGGCCAAGTTGGAAAATACACAGTGAAAGAAGTTTCCATTCGATGGTATTCATCTTCCAAAGTTTCTTTTTTTTTTTAATGTGTCAACTGTCTCAAATCTATCCGTATATACATTGCCTATTGTGATATTTTCACATTGCTTCTCGTGTGGCTCTCTACATCCTGTCAATGGAGCAGGATATTATTTTCTTCCGTTTGCTTTGAATTTATTTTGATTAAATATTATTTATCTATTGCGTATGCATTGGAATATATAATAAACTATATATTTACACTTATTGTGAACTTTTAGAATTAATTTTATATATGTACGTATGTATATAGGTAAACGTATTTTGAAACTGCAATACCTGTGTCACACCGAAATGTGAATTTATTAATTTTAAGCAACTATGTAGAAAATTGTACTTAATCGTATAAGAATCACGAAACCAACTTTTGGGTTTTCTAATGTATTCAGAGCCGGTCTTTTAAACTGTTACCAGTGTCATCCTAACTCAAAGCTCTTGATGAAATCTCTCCATAAAATATACATATGTACATTTATTTTTCATTTCTTGAGATATGCAAAATGTATAAGGCTAACCAAACCAGGATTTAAAAGACACAATCTATTGTTAACACTGGAAATAATCAGAGGAGGATATTTTTAATCGAAATTTCAAAGACCGGCCCCTAAGATTGTATTTTGAAGTGTAATAAAGAAGTGTGTATAGAACGAATGAAATTGGTTTGATATTATTGGTACAATATATAGGTATATATATTTATTCTTTTCACTTATTACACATTTCAATTTTAAGGTTTATTCATGAAAAGATGGCTTGTTATTAATAGGCTTTTCAGACTAGCAGCTAAATCTGCATTTGGAGCTAAATTCTGCATTTAAATGCATTTATAGCACTCTAATTGTGGCCAACCTTAAAATAAGTCAATGAAGGACACACACTCCAATGCACAATATGATTGAGAATTAAATTTAAAACTAACAGCACTACTTCTAAATATGTATTTATTGTTAAAATCAAATTATCAGACGACTGGCATTTGTTTTATAGTACATACTTCTGGGCATTCGGTTCGGAATGCCTTAGAGGTTTTCACAGCTGCCCTTTTTAAACGAGGAATGTCGAGCATAAGGGACACCTTAAGCGATTTTCGGGATCGTTTTATTAAATACTACAATACGGGAGTAAAACTGTCATTACGGGGTAGTACTACAGAATGCTAAATGCAGATGTGTGTAGTCTAAATCGAAAACTTTGATGGGTTTTTGAAGGCTATCGATAGTTTTGATTCATTGACATTTACTTTAGGTTAGGAAAGGTGCTGCTGGCGGTGACAGAGGGCTGTCTTCTTTTTGAAATGGACAGATTCCTAAAAATGCCTTTATTTATAAAACGTCGAGAGTCCGCTCGATAATTCATCTTTCGATTATCAAAATTATCGATTTTCAAAACGTATCGATAATCGAAACTATTGATGATGAGATGGTGATGGTGAGGTTGGCGATGATAATGATAATGATGATGATGGTGATGATGATTGTTATGATGATAGTGATGGTTTAAAATATTATTTAAAATATCGATAACTGAATTTATCGATGATTGAATTAGTCGATTGTTGAAGTTATCGACTATTGAAATGATCGATTATTGAAATTATGGTTTATTGAAACTATCGATTATTGGATATATCGATTATTGATTATCGAACTTACCGATTATCGAAAATAAGAGGCCATTGACACGTTAAGACATTTCGATAATGAAACACACTTTTTGTGGGCTAAGGACGCACGGGAATGTGGTATGGTAGCGTTTTTCTTTCTTCCACCTGCCTCCCTTGCCGACGAAAATTTCTTTCATTATCGAAATGTCTTAACGTGTAAATAGCGTATAACGAGCATGTAGGAGCTAACGAGAGATCTCAAGATCTAACGAGGTAAAGCCCATAAATAACTCAAACTCACACATCTTGCCAATTCACGTCATGAAAAAATTGAACAAATTCTGTGACCCTTATGTGTCCCAGTTTATAAACCAAATGAGAATTATGGGCATCATAGTAAGCTGCGTATGCTTTGGCTCAAAAGTATGGATACATATAGATTCCTGCAAATTAAGTAAAAACGGTTTTTAAATTCGCCTCCTTGTATATTTCCACGTGCTATAAATTGAGGAAGGATACGTTATAACAAATACACAAGTTTACAAATGGTATTAAACTTTTGGATCTGAGAAACTGAGTTGTTTTTCACGTAATTTAGTGTGCTGAACTCAAATATTGCAACGGTTTTTTTAAGATTGGCTCTAGATCCGGAGATATGGACCAAAAACCGTTATATGGGACATTGACTCACTTAATAAGCTGTAACTTCGTTGTTTATCAACCGATTTTAATTTTTTTTACGTCTATAAAAAGTCAAAAGAATGCTCTTTCCAGAAATATAATATAAACAGCTTGCTGAAACTTTATAACTTTATTGGAATTTTTCTAATGACAAAGTGAATTTGTTTGAACTTTTTCCAAATTTTTCAACTTTGCAGCCATTTTATTCCAATTTGTTCCACCACAAAGCCTTCACATCGGCATAATAAATGACGTATCAGACTTCGAAATCGGTTGAAAATAAACGAAGCTATTCAACTTTTTCCAAAAAAAGAAATAGAGAAAATGTATGGAGGTCAAGCACTCTATCTGTACGCGTGATTTGTTTTTCTACCATTTTCCGCATATTTCTACTGAATATTAGTACTGAGAACATCTACTTATGTATATGCACTTACGTTTTTCTAATTAGGGGCTGTCCATTATTAACGTAATATTTGTGTTTCTGTTCTCACGTTCGCGTCTTAAGTCTTTACACAGGCAGTTCTATTATAAAAAGCGAGAGAGATGGAGCAGACATCAAAAATCGCGCCTCGGTAGAACCTCGGTTACGTGACCATAAATCTATTCTACGTCGAACATAAGCTTTCTTTTTCATTTATTTTATTTATCAATATGATAACTTAATTTAATAATATATTAGTGCTATTTATACAAACTTAAGTATATATTTTATTTGTTCAAAAGGATTTCGCAACCAATTCGATTAGAAATATTTATTTTGTGTAATGTTCAATTGCCGACTGTTTCGTTTGAAACGAATTTCTCTTTTAATTTGAAAAGTTTTCAAATTTTTAAAAGTGAATGCTATCATAGCTGAAGAGCTAGTGGCGTGAGCCTTTTAATGCAATCCCGCTGATAACCAATATAAAAAAAAAAAAAAAATCTACTCTATAAATTGAAACTAAAAATACATGAAAGTGCGGCGCTTCCGCCAAGTTGAATCCTTTCTGGAATATTCAACGGTACAAGAAAGTAACAAATAATAAAGACTGCAAGTTCTGTTGATATGGTCCGTAATAGGACCGACCACAATTCACAGTGACAGTTCGACTGTCAGTCGCATCAAGAACTTGACCATTTCACAAAAAGGTGGTGACATATGAATTTATATACTTATGCATGATAAAAGTAAGACCTGGTTAGTGAACATGAAATCGTGTCGGTAGAAATGAAGAAGAAAAGGAGAAGGAGAAGGAGAAGGAGAGTACTTTTAAGTTTTAAAACTCCTCGATACCTTCTTTGTAAATATTATCTAGACTTAAATATAAATACATTAAAATTACTGTGTCCGTTCAAATTGGTAAAAAAAAAAAAAAAATTAAAAAAAAAATAAATATAAAAAAGAATAAAAAATATATAAGAAAATAAAAAAAAAATATAAACAAAATAAAAAAAAAGTAAGAAAAATAAAAAAAGTATAACAAGGACCGAAGTATCGAGAACTTAGAATAAAATTAAGACAGAGGAAAGCTTGAAAATTCGATTCGATTAGCTTATCACAATAGTCTTATCGTCTGCGGTTCAAAATTGGCATATGGATAGTTAATTAACATAAGACATGCATGAAAATATGCTACAATAAGATATTAACAGAGGAATTCGAGAATGCGGTTCAGTTAAGCTTATGGTTCGAAGGCAGGTCCTCGGAGCGTATGCAGCGTCCTCTGTAGCATATTTCTGTTTCCGATGTTACTTTCGTTGATGTTGACGTTGACGTTGCATACACAACATGATCCATTAGATTTTTGTGGAAGCCTTTTTTGCTGTCGTCAATTGTTGCTGCTGTCGTCGCAGGAATGCTGGATTCTGTAGCTTCGGCTTTTGTGTCTGCTGTTGCTGCCGCCGCTGCGACCGCTGCCACCGCTGCTGTTGTTTTCGTTGTTGCTGCCAGTGCTGCTGCATCCGGGATAGTTGACTCTGTGGTCGAGGGTTTCTCACGTTTGATACTCGTATATTCCTGGCGACGCCGTCCAACCGCTGCCAATGCTGCGGTTACGGCGCGATCATCTTCATTTTCATCGATAGCGAATAGATCGTGCAGCTGTTTTTTCACCTCCGAAAAGAGGCTTGGTTGCGTCTCTAAATCATCAGTTTCGGTTGGGAATTCTTCTTGACGACTTAATGTTTGCTCATCGAAGTTATTGTAATGCATTTGTGGTGAGTTTGTTGTAAGCTCCGATTGAATTGTTGAAATCATCGGTGCTGCTGTCGTCGTCGTTGTGGTGAATTGATAATCATCGTCCGAAGCGATTTGTGCCGTTTGTGGTGTTGTTGTCGTTGATGCTGGCCTTTCGGTTGTCAATGGTGTTGTTGGTTGCTGCATTTTTTTCTGATGCTCGTTGATTGAATTCACTAAATGAGCACCAATGTTTTGCGATTCGGCGGTTTCGAAACTTTCGCTACTAACTCCAGTCGTTCTTTGTTTTTTCCATTTCACACGTCGATCGTTTGCTGTTGTTGTCTTTTGTGATTCAAAGAACGTTCCAACCGTTGTTTGTGTATCACCTTCGGTAGCCAAAGGCTGCTCTTCGGGGACCTTTCCCATAACTTCTTCAAGTAGTTCGGCAAACGATTTCTCCGGTCTATTGAAGCGAGAAAAATGCCAGAGAAGAGAGCGAGAAAGAAAAACGAAAATATTTAGTAATGAAAATCTTTTGAGTATCGAAATGGAAAATTTACTTCAAATTTGGCGCTTTGATTGTTGTCTTTTGCTCACTGTTTGCCGGGCCGAATTTAGCAGACACACTGAACTCATAATTTTCTGCTTGCTTCTCAGCCTGCGATTCGTTTGTCGGATCAGCTGTTATGATTTCGGGTTCCGCTTCCGCTTGGGCTTGGCGCTGCGCTCCGCTTCCGCTTCCGCTTCGGCTTCGGTTTTTTGTGGTGTCGCTTCAGCAGCTTCCTTAGGGTTTAATGGCTGGAAATGATTTTGCGATTTAACTGCTGGCGACCATTGTGATTCTTGACCTTCAAGCTGGAATTTCGATTTATAGCGACGTCTTGTGGACTAGAAAAATTAACAAATATTTCTATTATATTACTTTTTACTACACCTTATATATTATGTCCCCCAATACAGAATTCGAAAAACCTATGTATGTATGTATGCATGTATGCATGTATGCATGTATGTATGTATGTATGTATGTATGTATGATGTATGCATGTATGCATGTATGCATGTATGCATGTATGTATGTATGTATGTATGTATGTATGTATGTATGTATGTATGTATGTATGTATGTATGTATGTATGTATGTATGTATGTATGTATGTATGTATGTATGTATGTATGTATGTATGTATGTATGTATGTATGTATGTATGTACCCAGCGGGAAATGTCACCCTGACATCACCGGTGAAGTCAAGGTGACAAGTCACCCTGGCATGCGTGACAATTCATAGGACGCCCAGCATGACATTTGTACAGGAGTTGGACAGTGATTTCACCGGTGACATGTCCTCCTAGGAGGAGCGATGGCGAAAAAAGCATTTAAGAGAAGCACATGCTCTTTTCTCTCTCAATGTTTATTTATAGAATCCATAGCTGGTCAGTTGAAAACTCTCTTCTTTGCCCTCTCTTTGAATATTTCGAAAATTTAAAAAAATCAATTTTTAATAATTTTTGTTCGCCTCAGCCAGGGATCGAACCCGCGATCTTCGGATTCAGAGTCGAGCACTCATCATCTACGCCACTTCATGCTAACGCTGCACTGACGCTAAAACCTTATTTAAATTTCAGTAGCCAATGAGAGGCAAGCACATGAACAGCATCCCTCCACGATGACATGTCCTCCAAGATGTCATGCATGACAATGTCACCTATTTGTCATCGGTGACATCACTGGTGACTTTGTCATGCAGGAGATAATTTTCCGCTGGGTATGTATGTATGTATGTATGTATGCATGTATGCATGTATGTATGTAGGTAGCTACTCAATCACTTACATCATTTTCATATAAATCCGCGTTGAAGCGATTCAATTTACGAAAGTTGTTGGCATTTGGTTCATTGTTCGATGCTGTTTCATCGGGCGGGGAAGTTGATGATGCTGGATGCAATGGGCGACGTGTACGTGCGCGCACTTTTACCACTTTTCGTGGTGGAACGCGTGGGCGTGTCTAGAACATTAGATTGTAATTATTTAGGAGAAATTTTTTTGGGGCTCTCGACCAATACAATACTTACCGATGGTCGTTCCTCGGGTGCTGAAGTCGTTGTTGTTGGTATCTCCGTGGTCGTGGTGCGCAGACGTGGATGGGTACGTCGTATGAACGGTGAACGCCTAGTCGTTGTTGTCGGCTCATCAGTCGTTGTTGTTCGAGCCGTTGTCGTTGTTGAGCTCGTGCCCGCCAGAGTGGTAAATATTGGATTGATCTCATTTTTATAGAGTGGCTCAGTGGGATTGAGATCTTCCTGATTGGGGAAATAGCCGGGACCATAATTTTGCTTTGAATAGTCATTATAGTGCTGAGCAATCTGCATCGGTTCCAACAATCCAGCTGGGAAAGTTTGATCGGTTTGATCGATGTTGTTATTATTGTTCGGTGTAACCGTATAGATCTGCTGCGTCTCTGATGTGGCGCCTTCCGTGGTGCTCAATGCATAAGAGCTAGGTATAGCCGTTGGACTGGTTGGTTTGCGCGCCTTAAAGACTGGATAATTTTGCTTCAACACGTCACGTTGATAGTCCAAATCTTCACGTTCATTTGACTTTTTGGAGCCACTTGGCTTGCGATGCTTTTGTCTGAGCGACTGACGTTCCTCCGGCGTTGGTTGGTAGCGTACACGATTCGGATTTCTTATGAGTGGATTGCGTGCTGCGTTGGGTCGTCTTGTGGTTGTTGAGCTGCTTTCTGTTTCGTCTGAAATTGATGAGGCGGTGGCTGCAGTGTTACGTGTTCCGAATGGGCGTCGTACACGCTCTGGTCGTGCTGGTCGCTTGCTGGATGTATCCGACTCGGAGTAAGAGACCGATGAGGTCACCTTGGTGACAACTGGTTTGCGCACACGATTGATTGGACGGCGCGTTGGACGTGTTGGTGGTTCGGCTTCGCTTGCTGCTGCTGCTGCTGTGACTGATTGTGTGCTTTGATCATTTCCGATCGATTTCGACTGATCTTGTAAATCATTTACGAGTCCTGGTAGATTTGGTGTCAGCGGTGGTAATTCGGATGGCAACTGATAGGGATTTGGTTCGTATTCAACTGTGCCGTCTAGAATTTCGTTTTGATTGTAAGATGGCCGGTGATTGGATGGTACGTCCTTCTCGGATTGCTGCTGTTCACTGCCGTAATCACCAATATTGGGCGGCAGGGTATTAAACGGATGCTCTGTTGGTGTTGCAGCCGTACCCGATGGTGTGTAGTATGTCACTCGATGTTTCGTTGTTGATGTCGTACGCTGCGTGGTGGTCTGTGGCAACGGATTCTCCCGATCGTAATCGAATTGCACGGGCGTGTACTGGACTTGTTCAAAGGGTGAATTCGTCGTATGTACAAATTGTGGCCGATTACGGAATGCCTCCTGTTGACGGTAATATTGCTTCATTTGGAACTCTTCGTCTTCGTCATTCGTTGTTGACGGCGGTCTTGTGGTAAATCGCGGTGCGTAATCCTGGGAGCTTTCAGTGCTCTTTTCTGAATTGAAATCGGAATAAAGCTGTCCTTTGTTGCTCTCATATTCGGCTTGCGGATTCGTATTGTATGCGAAAAAGTTCGGAGGCGATGTTGTCGATGTCGATGTGGTTGTTGTTGTGGTCGACGTTGACGATGACGTTGACGTGCTCGATGTTGGGGTTGATGGTTTGCTGGTTTGAAGCTTATAGAAGTTTTCGTTTTCCAATTGGTTGGCCGGGAATTGCGAATAGAAATTGCTGCTTGGCTGTTCGACCTGTAAATTTTGTGGTCTCTTCTTTTTGGGGCGATCGTGCTTGGTGGGTTTTGGTGATTGAATGTCATGTCCGGCTTGGTTCTGACCAAAGAAATAGTTGAAATTGTTGCCACGTGTTGGTTGCAGTGTTGCACGTTGTGTTGTTATATCATAGAAATCCTTTGGTGCATTCGTTGGCTTCACACGATGATGCGTTGGGCGTGCTCGCGGTGGCGGATTGCTTTGATATTGATTGACATCCACAAGCAACGAAGCAACGTTATTAGCGTTGTTGTCCTTCGACCGATTGATAACAATCGAACCGACGTGTGGTTCCGGCAATAAAATTTTATGAAAGCCAGTCGGAGTTCGGTAGCTGAGCGGCGCAACGAAGAACGGTACATCGGCAAGATCACGCGTGTGCGTCAATTGCGAGAGATATGGCAGATCGAATTTGACATATCCATCTGGTGTGGGCATGCCGGCTGGACCGACAAATATATAGGGTGTATTTTTGGTTGGGGCATCTATAACTGCAATCGTATTGGCATTACGTAAGCTGGCAACAACATCGCTTTGGGTCGGCCTCGAATTGCTGCGCAACAAGAACATAGCCAGCGGCGGTTGATGGGCTTTGGGTTTTGGCTTCGGTGTCGTTGTCGTTGTCGTTGTCTGCGGTAGCACAAAGTCTTGGAAAATATTTGATGCTTTCGATGATGTTGTTTGCGGACGACTCGTTGTGCTGGTGGCAAAGTAGCCGCCGTCTCGCTGTGCTAGCGGATCTTGTGTGTAGAACTGATTAATTTGATACGGATTGACTGCAGGCAGTCCACTATTCAAATTGAATTTATTAACTTCAAAAGCTGGTACACTTGAATCAGGCTGCTGTTGTTGCTGCTGTTGTTGTTGTTGTTGTTGTTGTTGATTGTAAAGCGTCTCGTAGGGGACGTAGAGTAGCTGTACCTCCTGTTGTTGCGTTGGACTGCCTGACGCAATTGGAACAGCCGACTGAGGGGGTGCAAATTGTGATTCGGCTTGGAATGTTGGTGGCTTGTTCAATTCAAATGTTGGATCGGATTGTGGATCTGCTGGGAAGACTTGAGGGGTCACAGATTGTAATGCTTGCTGAGTTGGTTGTGGCTTGGATTCGCGGAAGTTATGTTTGAGTGGCACTGTATCCTCGATGAAGTTTTGTTGATGCAATGGTTTCTGCTTTTGTAAATGTTGTTGCACTGGCTTCGGTGGCGGCAGTGGATGGAATTGCGGTGGGAAAAGTGGTTCCTGATTGTAGAATGGTGAATTGAAAAGTGTTGCCTGTGCACCCCCACCGAACGTATGTTGGATTTGATAGCCGGTTTGTAATGTTGGCGGCCCGCCGAGCGGGCGGCCACCATTTTCACCGCGATAAGGCATTTCGAATTTAAAGAACGACTGTGAAGTTGGCTCTTGAGATTTTAACGGTGATGCTATTGGCAGCGACTGTTGTCGCTGTTGCTGACCATTAGCGAAGCGATGCGATTGAAATGGGAAATCGAAAGTGCTGTGCTGTGACTTTGAAGCTCTCCAAAGCGTCCGTTGGGTGGAAACGATTGCGAGTAGGTCAGCACACGTGCCTCACGATCCTTCGGTGAACTATCAAGGGGTTGGGCTAGCGGCACCCAATCGGCAAAGGGATTCGTCAGTCCGGAATCGGTTTCTTCGATTTGACGTGACCACTTCTCGGCGGCATTTATTGATGGTGCAAAAGCGATTAAGATGCCGACAAAAGCGGCCACAAGCTGTTTTAATTGCATCTTTGGTTGAGCCATATTATGGCCTGCAATCGAAATGGTAGAGAAATAAAAGTGAAAGTCATTGAAATGCATTTAAGAAATATGATAAATAAATAATCTGATAGCAATAATTGTAGCTCAAAACTGTTGTGGCATATGAGGTTATTGGGGGCGAAAATTACAGATACATACATATGTATAAAAACGCATACAATTTAATTAAGCCTGCATTGTTTAACCCATAGCTTTGTTTCACTTAGTAAAGTAGGAAAAATTAATTGAATTCAAAATTTGCAAAAAAAAAAAATATTTGCAAGATAATAACATGGGGAGCATGTTCGGACAAGTTCAGCCATTCATAGCAATACCGTCTAATCTTGTTAGAGCCATTCACTTGGATTCACTTTCAATTTCACTTTTCTACTTGAAACTGCAATTTTACTGCACTTCTGAAAATATTTTCTTGCCCACAATACCTGACCGAACATTTATTCACTTGCACTCCTGTGCACATGACTGCAATGTGCGTTGCACATGCGATTGAATACACATATATGATCATGTATACATGTGCATCCAGACATACAAGAGTAGTGATATCCATAGATATATGTAGGTACCACAATTGAATGACTGTAAGTGATACAAGCGTGGTTTCTTTTGTGGCTTTTCGTTTTCATCATGAATCTTTTCAAATAAAAGTTAAATAAAAAACGAAAGAAAACAAAAAAAAAAAAAAAAACTGGGTTAAGCAAAATCGAATGAAAAAGAAAAGAAAAGAAAGCATCAACGGCTTTGAACCCCAGTTTCATTGCCCATGGTACATTGTCCACGATTTATTACATTATGTCAGTATGAAATTCAGACGGCTAATGAACTTGCACAGTGAAGAGTCCCGATGAAAGTTCGCAGTGCAGAAAAAGAACGTACATATGCGAATTTATGAATTGATGTCTTAACATATTATAAGCAACTAATTAAAAAGTGAATCACACCATCGCTTTTTGGCCGGGAAATAAAAAGAAATCCTGATTTTTCACAAATATTTGAATAGTGCGATTCAAGCAGGTGTGCAAGTTTTGCGCCGTCGCAAATTTTGCGCTTGTGCAAATTTGTTTTATTTGAAAAAAGGTGCTATAAGCTCAAAAACAGTTTTTCGCGTTATTTGAAAATTAACAAATTTTGAGTCACTTTAGTTGTCGGGGTGCGATATCGCATTTTACACTGGACCAAATGGCAGACTTTATGATATGTATAGCGTTATATAAAAGGGGTATATACTTCATACCAAGATACTTATTTCTGAGATAATTATTTATCTGTCTTACTGTTTCCGAACTAAGACCATTAATAGCCGGTTTTTTTATTTTTTTATTAAAAGTCTATCAAGAACAGGTCTAAACTCTAGAGTCACGACATGTTATGGCAAAAGCTTTCGCAACACAACCAACGGGAAAGTATGGGAAAGAGCAATAAATAAATGTTAACGGAACGTAATTAGAGCATTATTCAGAGATTTAAGTTACGTTACTGCATTGTTCCTTATTCGAAACCATTAAAGAAAAAAAAAAAAAAACTATTTGAAATTTGTGCTTCGTCATATCCGTATTTGTTGGCGCGTTCGGATTAGACATTTCAAATGATTTTTCAATTTCGAACTTCCTTATTATCCTCCACGCTAATAAAATTTTACATCATCATCATACATTGTATGTATGTACATTAGGGTGTCCCAAAAAAAATTTTTTGTTCGAATTTAATAGTAGAACGTAAGGTTTCCGAAAGCTTATGGGTCAAAGTATTTTTGAGAATTTTTTCAGATTTTTCGTAAAAGGTTTAGAGGTTACGCTCAGCGGATTTGCCTCAAAAGCCCCACATCTCCAAATTTTTGGAGATAGCTTCTTCATAAGCAATGCTTTTCAGGATTTTTAGATATTATTCGGTGGAAAAGTATACAATATTTGTTCTCAGTTACATAAACTGCAAAATATACCAACTTTATAGGCTATTTAGGCATCTTTAGTAGACATTTTTACGAACAAAATCGGGCGTCAAAAAAAGAGGCCCCGAAATTTCTTAATTTTATATGAAAATGGTTGAAAGTAATGATGCAATTTCAAAGAGTACGAATTCCTTTGTAATTTGTTAAAGGAAATGAGGATTTTAATCTTATAGTTCCAAAGCTATGTCCCGTTATCTTTTCCAAAACATTATAACAAAAACACGTTGCATACTTCCAGGCTTTCATTTGAAAATTTCATTGCCTATATGATAGCCAATCAATATTAAATAGACTCAAAATGACGAGTTTTTCATGTTCCCTTTTACTAAAATCTCTTGCTATAAGACGAATTTGCTTTGTCCTTGAATATTTTCCTAGATCGTGAAGAATAGGTAAGTTCGAACTATTATTATGGATTAGTTAACAATTAATTTCCTATCTTCACATCAACCTAGATATGTCTTCGCTAAGAAAAGGATCTGTGTGGCTTGTGGGTGCAATGATAGATTCCTTTAGCCCAGGCAAATCGCCAACAAAAATAATAAATAACTTCCTTAAATAAGACGGATATTAGCACGGCGGGAAATTTAGCCGAAAATCAATGCCCATGGAAAATTCGTCATTTTGAGTCTATTTAATATTGATTGGCTATCATATAGGCAATGAAATTTTCAAATGTAAGCCTGGAAGAATGCAACGTGTTTTTGTTATAGTGTTTTGGAAAAGATAACGGGACATAGCTTTGGAACTATAAGATTAAAATCCTCATTTCCTTTAACAAATTACAAAGGAATTCGTACTCTTTGAAATTGCATCATTACTTTCAACCATTTTCATATAAAATTAAGAAATTTTGGGGCCTCTTTTTTTGACGCCCGATTTTGTTCGTAAAAATGTCTACTAAAGATGCCTAAATAGCCTATAAAGTTGGTATATTTTGCAGTTTATGTAACTGAGAACAAAGATTGTATACTTTTCCACCGACTAATACCTAAAAATCCTGAAAAGCATTGCTTATGAAGAAGCTATCTCCAAAAATTTTGAGATGTGGGGCTTTTGAGGCAAATCCGCTGAGCGCAACCTCTAAACCTTTTACGAAAAATCTGAAAAAATTCTCAAAAATACTTTGACCCATAGGCTTTCGAAAAATACATGTTCCAAAAAAAATTTTTTTTTTTGGGACACCCTAATGTACATATTATGTACACAGGCAAATTGACGTTACTTTATGGGCACTGACGTCATAGTGTATAATTAACTGTAAATTCTCGCAATTCATTGTTCATTGCGATGGATTACTCGATGGTACCATTGGCAATTGATTTATGCTAGAAATTCCGAATTTGATTTTCGTTTTATAAATTATTTTCTCGTTTTTTTTACCCTACACATTCAGCGTCGAGGGCAATTGTCGATAGAAGAACCTCTTGAGAATATGCTGTGAAAAATTCATACCGAACTAAGGGTATGTTCGACGGTATTTGTGCCGTATTTGGCTGCGAAACCAATTTAAGAGTGACTAATTTTTTAATGTGCATTATATCCGCCAAAGTAAGAAAGCCGAAAAGGAGCCAAATACAATAAAAAAAGGGCCACAGCGCCAAGAGAAAAATAAAGAGCCAGTTTTGGCGCAAAAACACCAACTGTGACATCCGTGACTTTTAGTCGAAAACATCGATGGTTTTTTGACAACTATCGATAGTTTTGATTCATTGACATTCACTTTAGCTTTGGAGAAAGCTGGTGTTGGCGGTGACCGAGGGGTTTTTCATGGCCAGATGCCTAAATATGTCCGCTTTCGATTATCGATTGTTGAAATGACCGATTATTAAAATTATCGATTTTTAAAATATTGATTCCTGAAATACTCGATTATCGAATTTTCCAATTATCTGAATTATCGAATATTATTGAAATTATCGATTATTGAAATGATCGATTATTTTAATTATAGATTACTGATAGATTGAAATTGTCCATTAATGAAATAGTCGGTTATTGAAAGCATCTACTGCTTAAATTATCGATAAATGAAAGTATCGATCATTGAAATAATCGATTTTTGAAACAACAGTCGAATTTCCGTATAGTGAACCTCTATACAATGAAGTTCTCCCTACTATGAAATAATTTCAAACGCACAGCTTTTTCGTTCCACTTTCAGTGTACGTGTTAATAATTTCTGTAAAATGAAATTTCTACATAATGAAGTGATTTTCTGGTCCCGTGCGACTTCATTATAAGGAAGTTCGACTGTATCGATTATTTAAGTGATCATTACTGGATTTGTCGATTATCTTAATTGTGGATTTTTTAATTACCGCAATATTGAAATTATCCATTATTGAATTGCTGGTTATTGCTGATTATTGAAATAATCGATCATTGAAATGACCGATTATTTCGACAATCGATTAATGAAACTATCGTTTAGTAATCCTATCAATTATCGAACTTATATTCTCGAACTATCGATAGCTATCGAGATGTATCAAACCTATAAATTCAGTTAAGTATGGAAAATTGAGTAAGATCCTCGTGATATAAATTGAGGCAGGATAATTTTGCACAATATATTTTATTTTTTAAAATTAAATTTTAAGTTTTTATTATTGGACCATCTTTTTGTTTTATTTTAAACTTTAAAATGGTGGATATTGAAATGTTAAACAGCTGAAAAATGCTTCTTTGAAACTACTAGTAATTTGCCAACCCAATTAGTTTAAATTTTTTGGTGCAACTTCAGGTAATACTATCGATACCTATTATCGATGGTTCAGACTATCGACTAATCAGACTATCAATTGTCGCAACTATCGATAGCGTTTTTAGCTCTAACAAAAATACCATAACCTTTTTTCCTTGAGCTGTTATTTCTTACAGCTGCAAGACAAAAATCGGCAAATTCACGCTTTAAGTTTTGCATTAATTTAATCAAATTCAAGTTAAATGCACGACATTAAGCCGTTGATTTGCATTAATGGTGTAATCTGTTTAGGGTTTAAGGGTGTGTTCATCCGAATTTCAGATCAATTTGTCAACAAGAAGGGGTCTATTGCTAGATTTGACCCAAACATACATAAAGAAACAGGGCTAGCTAAACAAACCCGTTTAAAACCCAGATCGAATCTCCTGGTGGCACTGATCATTTCTATATACATATATAACAGGTTGGCTGATAAGTCCCCGGTCTGACACATAGATGGCGTCGCTAGTATTAAATGCATATTATTTTTATATAGTGGCAACCTTCAAATGATTCGTGTCAAAATTTGACGTCTGTTAGTCAATTAGTTTGTGAGATAGAGCGTCTTTTGTGAAGCAACTTTTGTTATTGTGAAAAAAATGGAAAAAAAGGAATTTCGTGTTTTGATAAAATACTGTTTTCTGAAGGGAAAAAATACAGTGGAAGCGAAAACTTGGCTTGATAATGAGTTTCCGGACTCTGCCCCAGGAAAATCAACAATAATTGATTGGTATGCAAAATTCAAGCGTGGTGAAATGAGCACGGAGGACGGTGAACGCAGTGGACGCCCGAAAGAGGTGGTTACCGACGAAAACATCAAAAAAAATTCACAAAATGATTTTGAATGACCGTAAAATGAAGTTGATCGAGATAGCAGAGGCCTTAAAGATATCAAAGGAACGTGTTGGTCATATCATTCATCAATATTTGGATATAAAAAAGCTCTGTGCAAAATGGGTGCCGCGCGAGCTCACATTTGACCAAAAACAACAACGTGTTGATGATTCTGAGCGGTGTTTGCAGCTGTTAACTCGCAATACACCCGAGTTTTTGCGTCGATATGTGACAATGGATGAAACATGGCTCTATCACTACACTCCTGAGTCCAATCGACAGTCGGCTGAGTGGACAGCGATCGGTGAACCGTCTCCGAAGCGTGGAAAGACTCAAAAGTCCGCTGGCAAAGTAATGGCCTCTGTTTTTTGGGGATGGGCATGGAATAATTTTTATCGATTATCTTGAGAAGGGAAAAACCATCAACAGCAGAGGTGCCCAAAGTGTTAGCTCCAAGTGTGAATGAGAGTAAAAGAGAGCATTTTTTCACACGCATAGAAACTGTGAGCGGGAGATGAAAAAGTATAAAAGACGATCGAAATTAAAGCAAAATTCCACTTGTAATCGAGAAGCGAAGCGAACAACCGAAGCGAGCCAAAAAACGAAGTCACGTCAATATTTCAAATCAGTGCTATGAAGAACTTCGCAGAGGGAAGACATGTGTCGCTCTGTTTTAATTTTTTAATCCTTTTTTCGTAAAATTTTTAGTTTTGACTCAGAGTGCGTTGAGAGTTTAGTATGCTATAGACTTTCGGCGATGTAGGACCTATGTCGCTCGATTTTTTCTTACTCTCTAGCGTTTTTAATTTTATGTGTTTGTTGCATCACTACAGATACATGCAATCTAATTGCGCCTGTAGTGGTGGGCAGCTCTGATCAACAGTGACTATTATATGTCGTTATTGGAGCGTTTGAAGGTCGAAATCGCGGCAAAACGGCCCCATATGAAGAAGAAAAAAGTGTTGTTCCACCAAGACAACGCACCGTGCCACAAGTCATTGAGAACGATGGCAAAAATTCATGAATTAGGCTTCGAATTGCTTCCCCACCCACCGTATTCTCCAGATCTGGCCCCCAGCGACTTTTTCTTGTTCTCAGACCTCAAAAGGATGCTCGCAGGGAAAAAATTTGGCTGCAATGAAGAGGTGATCGCCGAAACTAAGGCCTATTTTGAGGCAAAACCGAAGGAGTACTACCAAAATGGTATCAAAAAATTGGAAGGTCGTTATAATCGTTGTATCGCTCTTGAAGGGAACTATGTTGAATAATAAAAACGAATTTTGACAAAAAAAATGTGTTTTTCTTTGTTAGACCGGGGACTTATCAGCCAACCTGTTACATACATACATTTTGTATGGTCTATCTCGACGGGTTGTGGGTGTTGAGCACAGCCACACAAACGCAATATACCCTCGACACAGATTGTGTCGGATATTAAAATGGCATTAAGTACTTGGAAATTAAAGCCGAGAAAAATGTATCGCATTAATGGAAGAAAAAGAAAAAACAAACGCCATTGAGCTCGTGCTTTTGGGTTGTGTCAAATCGCTGAAACGGAAACCGTCAATCAAGCCTACAAGCTTTGGAAAAAAAAAATCCTAAAAACCACAAACAGAATTAAGTAGCTTAAAAATAAGTTCACAAAAGAAGGTACTTACCATAAAGCGAATTAAACGAAAACGAATTTCAAAAGATCTAAAATAAAGAACAAAAAAAAAACAATTAAATTAGTTTGAAATTCCTTCGCAAGACTTTAGCTTATTATTGTAGGCACTAAAATAATATTGTATGTAACAATGTATATGCAAATAGATTTGATCATTTGAAACTGAGAGAGGCTTCAATGTTAACGAAATTAAATCCGCTTTGCGTTCGTGTGCTAGATCATTTCACTTAATGTTGCCATTTGTTTTCAGCGAGAGCTTTTTTCGAAATTTTATTTTTCTTTAAATATCTTTTTCTTTCGTCTTCTTGAAGCGCTATTAATTATTGTAACGGTTTGTTGATTTCGTGCGAAAATTGTTAAGTGTGTTAAATTTACTCTTGAAATTTCTTGCTCTTCCAACAACGTAATTGGTTCATAAAAGCAACGTTCACATCGCCGTATAATTCATGCGGCAATCAGTTAATAGAGCAAGCAAAAAAAAAAAAACGAAAAAAAAACGCACTATCAACACGACTTAAATATTTTTAAAATGAAGAGCATTGGTTCTTCACGCAGGCAAAATTTTTTCTTAATACGAAACTAGCTCATTTCTAAAACTTTCCCATAATTATGAAGTTCGCTTAGTTTTTTTGAATCGAGATTTCTCCTCGTAAGATTGCAGCACGGTAATGCAAGCGTCTTCTAGTGATCAAAACCTGTATTAAAGCCTTTAGAAGAAGGTCCCCTTAAGATGCTTGACGAGACTGCTGCAAGAACTGAGCCCTGTCTTTAAGGTGTAAAATCTTGGAGCAAAATCTCAAAATTCAGGACTTCAAATAACATTATAGGAATTGTCAACACTTCAAGAGAGCCAATATGCTCCCTGCAGGAGGTGTTTTTGTTTTTTCATAAACTTTACAGGGCTTTACTGAATCTTCCTTTGAGTAGGAACTAACAATAAGTATTCGAATCTGTTTTCTAAATATCACTTAACTACTTGTGCAGAGCATAGAATATATTGTAGTTTTTAGTTCACACGGGCCTCAATACAAGAGACTGGGCTGCTGATGATTTAGATTGATGATAGATTGAAAAATGTCCATTTCGAAAAATTTTAAATAGCAGAAATCAAAAAATTATAGGTTATAAAAAATAGTACTACATATGTATATGACTCTCTGTAGTGCGGCATAATGTAGTCATCTAATGTAGTCATTTATCACACTTATCAGAAGAAGAAGTGTTAACATCCAACAAACTGTGTGTCGAGAATAAAGTGCGTTCGTTCGGTTGTGTGTAAGAGCCAGAACCATCCCACCCGGAAATTTTCTCATAAAGGACCAATTCATTAGTTTGTTTACCAAGGATATCAAGGGGAATATTTGAGTTCTTCTCAATCACAATGGCATTGCCATCGAGAGGAAATGTTATTCATCGCAACTTCAATGGCATTGTCATCGATAGAGGTATCGATACGATGGAGTAGATCTACTCCAAATTCGAATACGAATTCGTGACATGTACTCTGATGACGGCCAATGCCGCTTGTGTGTAAATTTCATTAGAAAGTTGGTGTACAATCAGGAGGAGTCGCGGCTCTGTGTCATGCTAAAATCATTGATTGTTTCACCGGGACGTTTTCGGCTGGGATTCGACAGGTATCATACGAATATAAATATCGTATAGATATGGACAACCTCGTTGGGATAGCCAATTTTACTATGTCCGTCAGCAGGAGCGGATTAAGACAATTTGCCACCCTAGGCAGTTGGATTTTGCCGCCTCAGATAGCAGCCGAATTTTCGCTTTTTCTGTCATTGATGCATTGACGGTCAGAATTTGCCGGCCCTGAAAAATTTGTCGCCCTAGGCATCTGCCTATGTTGCCTTTAAGGTAAATCTGCCACTGTCCGTCAGACCGTCAGACCGTCCGTCTGTCTGTCTGTCTGTCTCTTGCTAGGCGTTGTTTTTTCGAGGCCTTGGCAAAAGCACTACTTAGACAAGTTCCGTTAGGACTCCTTTCGGAGAAGTCCAAAAACACTTCGTGAGGTTGCTTTAAAAGGATCCTCTTACACTCTTATTTGGAGCACTCCGTATATGGCTGGCTGGGTTAGAACTCATTCTTTGAATAAGACTCCATTGATAAATGATTTATTGCTTTTCTTTGCACGCTTTATCAAGTGATTTTGAAAAAAATTCATTTGTTACGAAAGGGTTAAGATTTTTTATCGGGTACAATTCATTTATTATTTAATTTGATTAAATTTATTTCGCTTATTAAAGCACAATTGAACTTTGCATGTTTTCGTTCGTTCAGTTCAATTAAGAATTTCCTGGAGAGCGAACAATAATCACTGATTGCTCCTAACGGAGTTCGACGCTCTAAAACGCTCAATTATTTTACAATTATTTATTTGCTATAGTGGAAAAAATTTCATTTTTTTATACTACCCACCAGCAGGTATTCAGAAAGGGGAGATGGGAGGGTGTTATATAAGGGTCCGAATTTATTCAAAGAGAACGGGCATCCTTAGGGAATTATTTGGGAATTTTTATTTACATTTTAACATGAGAGATTCAAAGAGTTGTTGAAGAAAGACTGTCCCCTGGGCTCGCCATTGTACTCGCTACGAACGTGTATTCCGCAATTGTCCCAGAGGAGATAACTCTAGAAACTGGATGCAGCCAAAAAGTCGCAACTGGTGAATTGTTTTGTGTAATAAATTTTTTATCAACAGCCAAGTATTTTTATATCAATTCTATTTAGCATTTCGAAGAGTTTTTTTATTTTTATTCAGAAGCCACCCTTATCAGTCTTTTTCGAGCCCTCTTCAAGTTTGCTTCCATCCGCAATTAACTAGTAGAAGACTCGAAAATGATTCATTCATATGGCCAAAAGAAGCGTTCTATTGAAAGGACAAAAACTAAATGTAGACCAATCGCCAATTAATCACGCGGGGAATGGAAATGTGATTACACTGCGACACATTTTTGTGGTCGTCGAAAATAAACAAAATTTCGACTGCAGTTTCTCTTCCTGTTTGAAAAATGTCGCAAATCTTACATATCGTACAACCTCTGCTAAGGTGACACAACTCAAAAATCTTCAATTTTGAGTTAACATATATATAGATATATAACCTGCATGAAAAATTATATTCCGTTTTATTATAAAAGGTCGAAAAAGCCCCCGTCAATGCCTTTCTTCTTGCTTTTTTTTGACACTGCGACGCAATTTGTTTTTTGCGTTTTCTGAAAAATGAGAAATTTTGAGTTGTGTCTCCTTAGAAGAGGGTGTGCGATATACATATATAGTTGTTCTAGTTTAGAAGTCTTTACATAAATAATTCTGATTGAAGATTCTGTTCCTTCATAAGAACCATTGACTTTTTAAACAAGGCACAATGGGAATGGGAAATGAGGATCTTCTTCGAGCCATAAAGGATCCTAATTTTAAAAAATCGCATGCTTAACAAAGTAACTTGCAGATCGCTCTTGTGATTGCGTCTGAAAGTTTCATTCCATACTCAGAAGTATTCTGGAATTCGATTGCGCATGGAATTCTCCCTCCATATTCGACAGCGATAGCAACAGGAGCAGAATTTTCTATATTTATTCAAGACTATTTGCTGCAGTAGGTAACAAAAACAAGTCCTTGTTTCTTCATTCGGTCGATAGGAACAAAATTTCGGAAAAAATTTTCTTTATTATAATTTCATTTCTCTATTCTTGTTCTATTTTATGGCTCTGTTTCCGTTTCCATTCGTATTCTTTGTGATAACAAAGCATTGCATTCAAGCTGCAACCAGTCAGAACATATGTAGCATAGCAAAGCTTAGCATATTTTAAGGGGCCACAGAAAAACGATTGTTCAAATGGCTTCTACGGCTCAGATGATTTTCGATGTTAACAAATAGGTACATAATTCCAATGGTTGACATGACATGAAGACATGTTAAGTTATGTTATACATATGTAGGAATAATAAGGTAATAAAATAATATTTTCATCCTCAAAAGCAAATTGTTTTATTAAATTATGATGCTGTTACGGAAATTCTGATCAGTTTTGGATTTTTTCCTATTATTATTATTAGTTTTGAAGCATGTTTATGCTTTCAACTGAATTCAGATTCATGTTATTTTCATCCATGCTATGTTGTTTTTCTAGGTCATGACTATTTAAAATTCATATTTTAAGGTTATTAACTAATCAAATTTATTGCATGCGAGAAATTCGCAATCAACGCTTTCATACGGGGACATTCCCTGCTCCCTGAACTGATTTAATCAGTTCTTTCTGTTATTGCTTTTTGATTAATGGATTTATCAAAACTCATCATATTTCTCTCACGATTTTTAAAAACCAAAAAAACAAAAATTTCTTTAGTCATTTCAAATCGTTCGTACCATTCCGGAACAAATTCTCGGAACAATGGCAATAATTCGCGTACTCCAATTGCTTTGCAAGAAATTTCTGATCTTGAGTGGAGTTCATCCGATCAAATTTTCACGACGATCAAATCGAATCAATTGCGAACAATGGATGTTGACGAGGCTCTATATAAATCTGCATAATATCGTGCTATTTTTTATGTTGGCATATGAGATCAGCGATCGTCTCAAGCAGGAACATACGACTGTCTTTGGCTTAACCATTTCGTCATTTCTACTTTGCGAGAATATTTGTGTTGTGATTATTTTAATCTTTCAGCGAAACGATCGCAAGTGCATGGAACGAGCAGTGAAAACGTTCAAATCTATCGATGGACATTTGAACAAGTTGAATGTTAATCTAAATGATTTAACGCTTCGAAGGAAATTACTTCTCATTCTGCAGATAATTAGTTTTCTTACGAATTTCTGCTCATTGCGAATGCTGGACGTAAGAGAGTGCCAGGAATATGGATTCCTTCATGCTCATTGCTTCGAGAAGTTGGTCGAGCTTTCGATTGATGCTTTCATGAGCTCGATAAGCTATCGAATTTTTTTGATATTTTGGAACATTGCCTATCGATTGGACTCGCTCAAATTGTATTTATCAAAGAATTGCAATTCGAATAACAAAAGCATTGAGCTTACGCATGTTATGAAAATTTATAATTCTTTGGAAATGGTTTTCCAAATGCTATCGAAGAGATTTGCATGGCAAATAGTTGTCATTTTGGCTGGATTCTTCTTCGCAATCATATATATGAATTTCATTTGGGTTGCATTGGTTTCACGAAACGATTTATACCAAATTATTCTAATGGCTTTCATCTTTCCGTCCGCTTTCAGCGAAATGTTAATCTTCTACGAACTCTGCGATTCGATCAAAAAAAACGGCGCACGATATTCGAAATATTTTACGAAATTTCGAAAGCGAAAATTTAATTGAGGCGCGAAGAGTAAGTCTGGCATTGAATTTTTCTTTCATCAATATAATAAATTTTGAAAAAAAATTTGTTTCTTTTTTCGATTCGTCTAGAACGAGTTCTTTCTGATGCAGGAATTCGCATCGCCGCACCAATTCAAACTACGCATCTTCGGAATGTTCGAAATAAATCGTGGACAGTTTTTCACATTCTTAAGTCAAGTTGTCTTATTTTCAATTTATATGATGCAAAGTGATTACACATCGATGTTCGATGCGAAAGTTGATAAAGAACTTTAAGCACGGATATGGCCATTCAACGATTATATTTTTGTGTCCCGCTTTATCCGGCCATATCCACGGCTATCCGCTGATGTTTTTATGCCAATATCTTTTAAATTGTTCAAACAAATTATTTATGCAAATTTTTGTATTGTCAAAAGTTTTCGATAACTTCTACCTTGTCTCTAAGGATGCTCGGATGATCGGTTTCAGGTGCGCACCGATTGACCATGTCATCAAACAATGCGAAGTATTGTGCACACCTGGGTAGAACCAATTGTATTTCGTTATTGATCACACACTAAATGACAATTACTTATAAATTTTGTAATTGGACTGCCCAGGTATTGTGTATACCTACTGGTGTGAAGTTAACGATAATGCTGGAGCGCAGAGATTTTGACCGAAATATTCTGAACGTTAATATTTTTATGTATCCGACCAAATACATATATTTTATACATATGTTAAATTTCAATAAATGTTTTTTGGATAAAAAAAAAGTATGCACATTTTTGTAGATCATTTTTGTGGGGTCTTGGGTGATTTAGGAAGACATGCGGCCTCATGAGACTATTTGTTAGGTATTAACCAAAAACAAGTAAGGGCGTTATAGTCAGGCGAGCGTGACAATAAAATACCCGACACAGACACACAAGTTAAAATATTTTTTAAAACACGCATCAAAAAAACCGAGCCATTGAGAAAGGCCATAAGGGGCCCTATATAGCGACTCTCTATCAATTTTTTTTTTATCTAAGCCGTCCCTTTGCCACGCCCACTTGTCGAATTTTTTTTGAATTCTCATCGAAGGCTTAAAGAAACGCTCAAATTCGAAGCTTCATTGAAATATTTCGAAAAAAATCTGATTTCGGGGAAGTTTTTGTGATTTTCATAAGAGACCCTAGCACTGAAGACACCTTCAAAAATGGTCCATTCTCAAACTTGTTCTTACTCATTTCCCCGTGAGCACGCATACAAAATTTTATCGAGATGGGTCAAGTCGTTTGATTCGAAAACTGTATACGAACAGGCGGACATGGCTAAATTGAATTTCCTGGTGACGCCAACATTTTCTATACATTCAATATTGTATGGTCTATCTCGACTGCTTCTGGGTGTTACACACAACCGCTCAAACGCAATATACCCTCGACGTAGAGTGTGTACAAATGTGGAAACAAAAAATTGACATCGCTTGGTTGTCACAAGTTCTCTTCATGGAGCTCAAGGGTCGAGTGTCAAGTGTCAGGACCAAGGTACAATAGTCCGAGAGTATTGCGTGCGTGCGTGCGTGCGTGCGAGAGAGAGAGAGAGAGAGAGAGAGAGTGGGAGAGAGAAAAATATAGAGAGATAGAGGGAGAGCGAGACAGAGAGTGTTGCACGCACGACTCTCGAACTATTGTATTTTGGCCTTCAATCAGAATATTGCGTTGCTTGAATTTTGTTTTTGCCCACCATAAAAATATTTCATTTTGAATAAATACTAATAGAAAAAATATTTGAGCATTTTTGACAACTTGTCAATACCAAGAAAAAGAGAGAAAATTATTTTCACAAATTAATTTGATTGCTATCGATTGTTGCCGCTCATTTAATCCGGACCCCGGCGAATCAGAAAGAATCATAATTAGTCTACATAAGATTGTCGTCCTTTGAAGACTTTCCTTGCAATTAATCAAAAATATGCTCATATTCAAAATATATGTGATCGCATTCAAAATTCAAAGAGTATTCTGCACGCTAAATGGCATCAACATATCATATTGCACACTTAAAAATGCTTCGCTCAAAACGCGAGTGTCTGGACAAAATGTTCATTGTGCTCCAAAGTGTCTTTCTACTCAGCGTCATACCGTTTTTTATAGTCAAAAATTTCAAATGGACGGACGACATTCCATTCAGCTTTGCAAGCAGGATGGTACATGATGGTAATATTCTGATCGATTGCCTCTTTGTTATTGTTGTTATATTCGGTCGTTGGCATCATCAGAAAACCCTCAAATACATTTACGATCGCCTCAAATGCTTGGACGAAAAATCTCAATTCATTTTCGATGAAAGTATTGCATGTGAAAAAAGCGCAAAATTCATTTTGATCGTATTGAAAATTTTACCGTTATTACTGCAACCGATGCTTCTAATGGTGACAGCGCGAAAGTATGGACTTACAGACAATTACCTTTTCACATTTTTTCTAATCTCATCAAATGTTCTCAAAAGTTGTGCGTCCCTCCAATATTTCTCTTTGTTCTGGCATCTAAATCTAAGGATCAGCTTGCTCAATAAACGTTTACGCGAACTCGTACGCTCCGATCGTAATGCCGGTAGCATTCAAAATGGATTAGAGGACTTTTTGCACGCCTACAGCATTTTGAGCGAGATCCTCGAAAGCTTCTCGAAAAGATTCGCAATCGAATTGTTTTTATTGTTCGCGAATTTCAATTTTGCTAGCATCGGTGGTGTCTTCTTTCTCGTCATGTTAATATGCACTTATAAGGCAGTTGACGATATATTTGGCATATTCTATATTGCCCTGTGGTATACACTCGTTTTCATTGATATCTTCCTGCTGGTCGAGACATGCGAAGTGATTAAGAATACACCTAGGCGCATATTCGAAATAATCGGTTCCCATGCATATTACTTGTGGGATCAAGAAAGTGTAAGTATCTTTGTCGACCGTCAATTTAGTATTTGAAAAAAAATTTTCATAAAAAAAAAAAACAAGTAATAACGATGAAAATCAACTCTTTTCAGCTTAATATGTTTTGCACGCACTTGAATGCCATAGCGCCGAAATATACGCTTCGAATATTCGGAACATTCAAAATTGATCGCCGCCTCATCTTTAATATGTGCGTCGAAACTTATATGCACTTTTTATTCTTAGTTCAACAGGACTATAATTATGTACCGTTTCACTATTTTTTCAATAGAATTCACAATTAAGTTCATTTGTTGTCTCAACACAGCTGCGTTCGATGCAATGATGAAATGCATGGATGGAAAAAATTCAATCGAAAAATTCGGCTCGAAAATTTTATGTTTTTTTCGCATTTCAGTTACGAACATGTATAAGCCCGTCGCTGCTATTGTTTTTGATAATTTTTTTTTTGCTTTCCGAGAAATAAAAGTCCAATAATTTTTGTAAAATTCATTGATCAAATCTGTTTATATAAATTTTGTAAGACAAAACATCAAAAAACATTGAATCGGGCTCCTCATATTAAAAGAGAAACTTATGAATGCTCAAAGAGTGATGCTTCTCTATCATTGAGGGGCTTATTCTGGTGTAAGCGCATAAAATTTACGTCTGTTTTGGGAAATTTTGTTTATAAATTTTCGAAATTAAGAAACGTTTCAAAATGGTAAAAAAAAAATGGCTGCCGAAATGTGACAAATTTTCGCATTGTTTTTAGGTTCGAAAGTCGTGATAACCTCTTTCGTTGTACTGATTGAGGTAGCAACAAAGGTACCGTCAAGGATAACATATCGAAGATCATTAAATATTTGTATATAATACATATATGTTTAAGCCTATTATGTTTAGTTTCCAAAAACTGAAATGTTAACGCTCACTCGAAATGGGAAAATTTCCGAAGGACAGTTTAGAAGGCTGAATGAATCCCCCTATATTGTATATATTTTTTTGACTTTTGACATTTTTCTGTTAGTTAAATTAGACAAGGGGGACTTGATAGCGGCTTTTCATGTTGTTTGAAACAAAAATGGTTCGGATGGTTTATTATTTAGTAGGTTTAAGCTTACACTTTAAACATAAAATTTTTTTTGGAATATTAACGTCTCTCGACTGACCGGAAATTAGTGACATAATTTTTGGCAGGCGTGCAGATCCAGATCTATTTAGTTAGGTGATAGTTGTCGTACGTACGTTGTATCCCATGCCAGTGGTCACAAATGTCTTGTTCAACTGATTTATGCAATACAAAAAGGCTTATGTATCAACTAAAAATACTTAAAATAAAAGCTCTCGGCATTTTGCAAACATAAATGCTAACGATTTGACCAGCAAAGTCGCATTTAGTGTAAATGCGAATGCGAACTTTAAACCACCTCATCTCTCATATGGAAGGTTTAATACAAATGGATCTACTTCAACGCGGAATGTTGAGAAATTTCACGAGGCCAATTCGATCGAAGTCTGATTCTGTTCTTGGCTGGCATATGGCATTGCAAAAAGCAATATTTCAAAAGGGGCTGGGAGCAGAAGCGAATGCATTGCACATTCCTTGTACAGAGAAACAATCCATCTATCTAGTAACATTAACATTAACATTAACATTAACATTAACATTAACATTAACATTAACATTTAACATTAACATTAACATTAACATTAACATTAACATTAACATTAACATTAACATTAACATTAACATTAACATTAACATTAACATTAACATTAACATTAACATTAACATTAACATTAACATTAACATTAACATTAACATTAACATTAACATTAACATTAACATTAACATTAACATTAACATTAACATTAACATTAACATTAACATTAACATTAACATTAACATTACATTAACATTAACATTAACATTAACATTAACATTAACATTAACATTAACATTAACATTAACATTAACATTAACATTAACATTAACATTAACATTAACATTAACATTAACATTAACATTAACATTAACATTAACATTAACATTAACATTAACATTAACATAACATTAACATTAACTTAACATTAACATTAACATTAACATTAACATTAACATTAACATTAACATTAACATTAACATTAACATTAACATTAACATTAACATTAACATTAACATTAACTATTAACATTAACATTAACATTAACATTAACACATTAACATTAACATTAACATTAACATTAACATTAACATTAACATTAACATTTAACATTAACATTAATAACATTAACATTAACATTAACATTAACATTAACATTAACATTAACATTAACATTAACATTAACATTAACATTAACAATAATTAGTTTAAATAGACAAGATTTGAGCACATTTGCGAACAACCAATTTCATTTGTGCAATCAATGAGTGAAATTGTGCACAAAATTCAAAAAAAAAATTGTGATGCCGTAGCAAAAAAATAGTTAAAAAAAAAACAGAATTGCTTTTTCTCTTCTTCTCAATTTTGTGGGTGATTCAACACGCGCGTCATGTCTGTTGCATCGTCGAATGCGCTTAAAACAAAATAAGAAAATAAAAACCCCACGAAGAAAACAACATCAAGCGAAATCAAACGAAAATCAGGGCAACCACGAAATAAACGAGAATAAAAAAACTAAAAAAAAAAAATATATACAATAATTGAAAATGCGAGATTGCAACATTGCACTCTTCGGTGCAGCTTGTAATTTGTACCGTATTTGTCCTCAAAAGTGCAATGATCGCTTATGAGTTGGTTTTGCAAGAAGTGCTTTGCTACAGATCGCCTCCGAATTGGGTTAACGAGACAACGTGTAGCACAAAGAGTATATGTATACCTACACGTATACATTGGGATAGAAAATAAAACACAAACGTATGAGAAAATGATCATAGAAAAGACTATGAACTGCATCGATGGGAAAACAGGTGTTAAATGCTTGGATGCTGGGACTCTGTTGATAATGCTGAGCTAAACAAAAAGTCTTATTGCACGAAAAATCAACTCAAAATCAACAAAAAAAAAAAGGGTGTTATATTCCAACTTACCAGACAGTTCCTATACTCGAACTAAAAACATTCAGAAATAACTGTATTTGCAAAATGTTTTTTTTTTTAAAAGGTTCGACTATCAGTTTTAGATATACGGGGCATATTTATATAATCGTCCTTTTGCCACGCCCAATTGTCCTATAGTTAAACGACTTTAATCACGATAATCATTTCAAGCTTCATCAAAACATCTCAAAAACTATAGAGTGTAGAGCTGTTTTTGTAATTAAAAGAGCAGGCCCTTGGTACTGGATCCACCCTTAAAAATGAACAAATTAAGTCTCCATCCTCGAACTAGTTCCAACCGATGCCCCTGCCAGTACGCAAAGCTGATTTCGTCACGATAGCTCACCTCCTTCCATAACAATGCTGCAGACCGACAAACAAACAGACAGACAGACAGACAGACAGACAGACCGGTAGTCATTTTGAATGGTCTATCTCGAATGTTTCTTCTGTTACACACGTACGCACAAACGCAATATACCGTCGACATAGAGTGTGTCGGGTAAAAAAATATCGCATCAAATACAATCGAGGTACAATAACTCGGATTACCATGGACCAAAGAGTTTTTTTTCGTCTAAAGGACAATCCAGATTGTCTATACACAATCAGGTAATCTTGCACATTTTGGATTGGAAAAGGAGAGAAGGAAGGAGTAGAAGTGGTTTGGCCTCAGTTTGAACCATGCATTTGGGATGGCTGTAGACCAGAGCTCTGATCTGTACAACCGAACAAAGAGCACCTTCTACGGATATGTGATGATCTGCGATTAGCTTTCCGTCATTTTAAGCTTGCCTTTTTTTTCAAATTCTAGACCCAAGATTACTTCTGTAAGTAGATCTAAAGTTTTTCAAGATTAATGGTAGCTTATATACTTATAGGATTATTAGCCCGCCCAATGTCATGACTCATGACTATCACTGTGTTATGGTTGTGTGCGAACAAACGGTACAGCGGTGCAGCTCAGTTCTAATTGAAAGCTGGATCTACACAACTATTCGAGATGACTGAGTGCACACTCTTAAACATGTATTGACGGGTATTTTGAATTGATTGAAAAATGCGTTTCCAAATGGATCGGTATTTTTTCGATTGGAAAACATCACCAAAGCAAAGCAAAACCAAAAACCTAAAAAAAAAAAACAGGTAGAAAAAGTGCTTTTGACTGCAGACATAGCAAAACCAGATAATGCCAGGCACTTTCGCTTTTGGCTCGCAAAACGGGATTTCTTCCGAATGAAATCGAAATTTTTGGTCGAAAGCGAACGAAAGGGCGAAGAAATTGTAATTCTAGTAAGTTACGCAAGAAAACAAGCGCCAGCTGTAGACGTGAGGTGGCCATATAAATGGATAATGCGCTCGAGACCAAAAAGAAAGTTTTAAACTTCTTCATGAATGTTTCCTTCCACTTATACATATGTATGTATATATGGATGTATGGCATTGTTGAAATCATTTCGCGCCGCTTTTGGAATATACAAATTTTTCCGAATGAATGCACGATAAACGCAACTGAAATGAGATATGACGAAGTGACGAAGAGACCACGTATGTCATGTTTTTATAATTTTTTCCTCTTCAATTTTTTCCTCTTCTTCTTCTTTTATGATGCATAATTTAACAGCCAATGTGCTTCAATTCGGTTTTCTTTTCTCCACAAATATTATTACGAATACGTCGGCAAGTGAAGACATTAGGAGAAAGGCATCCCATATTTATTTTTTTTTTTTTTAATGGCGTCATTAAGTAAAGTGAGGTGATTTAAATAATTTGCTTTTTTTATACCAATTTTTTTTTTTTTTTTCGGTTTCAGTCAACTGATTTATTTCAAATTATTATTAAAAAAAATAGTAAATAAATTTTAAATTCCAAGACTTGCAGTTCGCAAAATTAGCATATTCGGTGTATGCAAAAGTGTGGGAACCATTTGCAAGACGATTAAATCAGCTTAGCTTCATCGCTAACCACTTTATATTATACTGCAGCATCGACGTACATTGGTACATTGAGCCGATGGTTCTCTTGTCTAAGTCCACTGACTAAATTCATAGACATATATCACTTGCAAATATAGTCAAAGTGACTCATGTGCGACAGAGTTCAGATGCATGCGGCTTCGGCTTTGAGCTCTACGCAAAGCCATCGCTATATTGGTAACAATTATGGTTAACGAACTCCAACAAAGCCGATACGTAATTTAACTTTGGGGGATGGGGGGGAACCTATAAAAATACGATTTCACATAAATAAGCCATGAGAATCGCGTTGCTCTACTTGTTAACTTATACTACTTGGCTTTGTAGGAATTTCAATATTTTTCTATACATATTTTTTGCACATATGTAAGTATGTATCAATGCATATCGGAGGCGTGATTCATCAAAGGAGATCTGCCATATTTCTACGAACGAATGAATGCCTTAAAAATTATTTTAAGATCCCATAAACAATTATCATGGAATGTAAGCAAGAAAAAGAGAAATATTAATAATAATAATTATAATAATAATAATAATAATAATAATAATAATAATACGAGCAAGAAGAAAAAGGAGCGAAATGAAAGGAAAACAACTGAATATTCAATTGTTTACATGGAAGAAAGGATGAGAACTAAAGCCGGTCGAGCGTGGCAAGCAGAAATGGGCCAAAAATACACAGGTTACCTAATCTTTCAAGTTCTCATATTCCCTCGCCGTCAATTTTCAATAAATGTAAAAATTCGAATGCATCAGGCTTGTAGAGAGGCGGTGGAAAAGGGGGATTCTCCCCGGGCCCGGGCTTTCTGAAGGGGCCCACAATTGGCATGGGACTTTTTATTTTTGGTCGCACAATTTTGTGAGGGAACCCCGAAAAAAATTCCCCTTTTTAAAAAAGTTCCTGACAGAAAACGAAAATAGCTTTTTAGGAATGAATGAAAGTTAATAAAGAAGCACTTTGTTTTGGGATGTTTTTTGACAAAATGGCGGCCATTGAAAAATTACCCATCGATTTCGGGTATATTTTTTTTTGTAGTTCAGTGTAAAAAAAAATAGTAAAAAATTTGTTAAAATTATGATTGAGGTTCACGGCATAATGGTGACAATTTGGCGTCGAATGCACTTCGTTTCATTAAAATCGGTTCAGTTGAACTGGAGAAATCGTGGCAGCCAGTTCAAAAAAAGTGGTTTCGAGATAAATGCGTTTAAAGTTTGAAGCAACGCTAAAATTACTCGTTTTAGCGCAGATCTTGCTCGAAAAGAAGGCTATATATATACATATGTATATCCTCTAAGCTATTTCGAATTTCAAAAAATCCTTTTACATGATATTCCCAAATATTCGAGCTATAAAAGAAATGCAAAAAAATTGTTTGCCTTAGGCCCGTTTTCTGAATGTCCGGTTAAACCGCAACCGGCAGTTATTTAAAAAAAAAATCAAGTTTCGTTTTCTCAAAATACGATTGAGGCACAAACCTTAACCGACTCTCATCTGCCGATTAAATTTATTTATAAGCAACATCTGGCGGTTAGATCTAGTAGCTTTGTAATAGAATATTTTGGAATTCGTATATTTAAAATTTTAATTTCAAAACATCGCAAAACATCTTTTGAAAAATTTTTGTTGCGTATTCTCTTTGTATATCCCGAACTCATATTGAGCGACAGTTGGTTTTTATAAAATTCAGTACAAAATGCTGCAAAATTCTGTCGTTTTGACGTTTAGACCCGGGATCCCGGGATTGGAATCCCTAATTCTAATGTATGCGAAACAGCATCATTTAAAACCGAGCGGCGTGAATTGCGTCGGTGGTGCAACTTGGCTTATCAACAGCCCCGACTATTTCACGAATTCCGTTATTCCAGTAGATACCCTTTCAAACACTTTAAGGGTACAAAGCTGGGTCCTTTAAGAGCACGCCGCTCGGCTGTTAACTTCCAGTTAATAATAATTGTAATTACATATTTCAATAAACCAGTTCGGTGTAAAGAGACGAAAACCACATTTTCATTGTTCGTGCACAGCCGTGACTTGAGAATCAAATGGCATTTTAAAAAACTTCGTAACTATTTTCTTACCACCGCAAATAAAAAGGCCTCACACATTATGAATCAATCCACAGCTAGACATTCAAAAGGCCTTCAAATTCCGAAGCTCATAAATCGAACCGGATTAACAAATGAGCGAATATTGGAAATTCCATTGCAATTGTAAATAGAAAAGTAAAAAAATAAATTTAATAAAATAAATACTTTTATAAAAAACCGTAAAGTCGCAGATTGGTCAATAAGAAAAAAAAAAAAAAAAAAAAAAAAAAAACGATTGGAGCGACACCACCCCACTCTGACTTAAATGTACAAAACCCAATCAAATCAAATATCAATCAATGTCGTCCGTGGTCAGTTAACAGCTCTAGGCACGTACCTACTGCGACCAAAAATCGAAAGAGAAGAAAAACAAACAAACAAAAAACTGGCAAGGCAAATGAAGAAGTCAAAAGCCGCGGGTGGTTGTTTTCATTTTCATTTTCATTTTCACTTTCAATTGTAGCTTCAGCTTCGTGTAGGGGGTCTCCGGTGTCGAATAATTTCAATTCGAGTCTTCACATATTGCGCATACGTTTATTTGGTGAAGTAATGTTTGACCTGTTGATGTTGAAGGAATGTTGATGCATCGAACTCGTCGTCAGTGACAGTGTGGCGAATTGAAATGCAAGCATATAAAAAACTGCCAACAAAAAATTATATGAAACTAAATAAAATGAAATAAAGCAAATATTAAGTAAAGCGTAAAACAAAACAATTCAATGTGACGTTTTAAGTTGACCATATTGCTTGTCCGGTTGGCTGCGCCGCCTCGTCGTTGACAGCATTTGCAACATACAATTACCATTATAATGCAATTTGAGACATATACAGTGTAATCATAGCCAAGAAAATGAAGCAAATGAAGAAAACGTCCACGATTTTGTCACAATTGCCATTTAATTTATTATGAGTTTTCACTTTCTATATTAGATTTGCCTTTTTTTTTTTGTTTGAAATAAATTATGGTCTTATGTTTGACGAACGCCGGCGATATGCTTGGCAATTGCCAATAAATATATTTGACAACTCAATAATACGAAGGTTTGTTAAAACTTTTAAATTTTTAATAAGAAATTTCCTCGCAAAGGAAATCGCTCTTTTCGATTGGCAGCTTCATCAGGGTTTGTGACAATGGAATAAAACGAAGATCGATTTCAGTTCGTGACGCATGAGTGTTTTCGTCGTTAGTCAAGTTGATAGCTTCATTCATCACTTCATCATAAATTATGTTGCCGCTTCGATTGAGTGCAATAAAGTTTCTCGCTGAGTCTACAGTCAAACGTCAATAACACGAATAACTAGTATCCGAAGAATTTTATGTTAAAATCTATCTCACGTTCACTCGCTCTCCCTCTCTATTCCGCTTTCTATTCGTCGCACTCAAGTTCTCGCTCGCTACTCACTCTACCATACTGCTCCGATTCTCTTGTAAATCTTCCTCTCGCTCTCACTCGCTCTCCCTCTCTATTCGCTTCTTCTCGCTCGATCTCTCGCTCCTCTCGCTCTCTCTCTGCTCTCTCTCGCTCTCTCTCGCTCTCTCTCCTCTCTCTCGCTCTCTCGCTCTCTCTCGCTCTCTTCGCTCTCTCTCGCTCTCTCTCGCTCTCTCTCGCTCTCTCTCTCGCTCTCTCTCGCTCTCTCTCGCTCTCTCTCGCTCTCTCTCGCTCTCTCCTCTCTCGCTCTCTCTCGCTCTCTCTCGCTCTCTCTCGCTCTCTCTCGCTCTCTCTCGCTCTCTCTCGCTCTCTCTCGCTCTCTCTCGCTCTCTCTCGCTCTCTCTCGCTCTCTCTCGCTCTCTCTCGCTCTCTCCGCTCTCTCTCGCTCTCTCTCGCTCTCTCTCGCTCTCTCTCGCTCTCTCTCGCTCTCTCTCGCTCTCTCTCGCTTCTCTGCTCTCTCTCGCTCTCTCCTCGCTCTCTCTCGCTCTCTCTCGCTCTCTCTCGCTCTCTCTCGCTCTCTCTCGCTCTCTCTCGCTCTCTCTCGCCTCTCTCTCCTCGCTCTCTCTCGCTCTCTCTCGCTCTCTCTCGCTCTCTCTCGCTCTCTCTCGCTCTCTCGCTCCTCTCTCTCTCTCTCTCGCTCTCTCTCGCTCTCTCTCGCTCTCTCTCTCGCTCTCTCTCGCTCTCTCTCGCTCTCTCTCGCTCTCTCTCCTCGTCTCTCGTCTCTCTCGCTCTCTCTCGCTCTCTCTCGCTCTCTCTCGCTCTCTCTCGCTCTCCTCGCTCTCTCTCGCTCTCTCTCGCTCTCTCTCGCTCTCTCTCGCTCTCTCTCGCTCTCTCTCCGCTCTCTCTCGCTCTCTCTCGCTCTCTCTCGCTCTCTCTCGCTCTCTCTCGCTCTCTCTCGCTCTCTCTCGCTCTCTCTCGCTCTCTCTCGCTCTCTCTCGCTCTCTCTCGCTCTCTCTCGCTCTCTCGCTCTCTCTCGCTCTCCCAAACCGCTATGTCACGCGATTCAAATCAAGTTGAAGAAAATTCTAATTAAAGAAGTTCGACTGTATTTGCGACCGTGGTTTCAAAATTTTCGTTCGTGCTTAACTTTCTTCGCATTTTTCCTCAGCATGAAAGTTAAATGAAGTGAGTTGAAACAGAGAAAAAGATAAACGAATGCAATCGAAAAAAAAAGTCCGTAAACGGGCCGATGGCTTTCGTTTCAAATCGCCACTATGTGAAATTGTATTTGAAATTACCTACATACCTTTAACTGTTAAATTAAAAAAAGATAATAAAACTATGGAACAAGTTAAAATTTTCTTCATTTAAAACTTTTGGTTTTGACGTTTCTAAAATATAAACAAATTTTATTCGTTTTTTTTTTCTTTTTAATTTTGCACATCGAGGGAAATGTTTTTTTTTTTCACTTTTATTTTTCCATAATGCGTTCGCCGAATTTCAATTTGTATTTTTATCATTTTCTGTTTTGAAATTCGCCTTTAACAGCCGTCGTAAAATACGGCGGTCGCACTTTAAATGCACTTTCCCTCTCAACGAAAAAAGAAAAAAAAAATAAAGAAATTTTCTAAAAAAAAAATGTGAGAAAAATTCAAATGAAAGAAAAACATAAACGCAAAGAAGCTTAATTGAATATACATACATAGGAACATATGTACATAAAATATGGCGAATGGGTAAGATACAAGGAAGGATGTCATAGTCAAACCAGCCTGACAGTTCCACATAAATCGTTGAATAGCTGCATTTGATTGAATATTCTTTTTTTTTTTTTTTATAATAGACCCTAAGACCACGCCGTTTAAGCAAATTTTCCTGGAGATATTTTGATCAAAAAGGAGCCCGATATACCGACTTCTGTTAAATGAGCCGTGCCTTCTTTAATGCAATTTTTCGAAACTAAATAGGAGACATATTTATGGTCAAATCTTAAATTTCCTTGAAATATCTCGAAAGGCTCCCGAGGAGTTATTATTATAATAAAACTTAATTTCGAATTTTTCAAGTACAAAAAACAAAGATAAAAATAAAGATAATTATAAGACCATGGATACATAGCCGTCAGTCATCCTAAAATAATACCTACTTACACAAAATTAACCATCCCGAGGAGTTCTTGCGAACCTAACATTGCATAAGTCACACTTCAGAATCGTCCTATCAAGCCTAGTCTGCAAATTGTTCTTGCTCAAGGTCACCCCAAATACGAAAACCAAGTATCTTCAAGACAGCTCAACGCTTCGATAAAAAAAAAACAAGTACGAAAGCTAAAGTCGGTCAAGCACGACTTTGAAATACCCAGCGTCCCGACATTTTGAGCGCACTATGTTTTGCTTCTCTATTTGTGGGCGTGGATGTGGGCGGGCCACATAAATTGTTTCCCTACACCTTTCATTCGCCTTGGTCAACCTATGTTGCGAATTTGAAGCTTCTACGCCTTTTACTTCGGAAGTTACGATAAGCCCTTATTTGTGGGCGTGGCTCGAGGGGGACGGCGTCCTTTTTTTTTCCAGGATATGTCCCTTTTCGTAGTTTACCAGTACACCAAATATTAATGGAATATGTTGAGTGGTTCGCAATTTACAAGCATTTTACTGAAAACACAATAAATTCATTTGTGGGCGTGGCAGTGGGCGGATGTCTCCCATTTTTACTTAGGATCACACTCGTACCCCGATATACATGTGTGCCAAATTTCGACTTCATTGGTTCAGCCGTTTCGGAGGAGATCCGACCACGGACGGACGGATACCCGCTTACGCTGGGTATAATAACTGTATACACTGAGCGAACTTTACCATGCTTTTTTTAAAAGGGCGCATTGTTATTCACAGTCATTTTGGTTTTCGAGCAGAACAAAAATTTCAAAAGAAAAATGGATGAAGACCATCCGATGGCTATTTTTGGGGTTAAGTTCAGCTGAGGGCTATGTGGCCATTTGCTTAAAACGTTAATTAAATTTGTTTTGACATTTCTTCTTTTTTGGGTTTATTTAAGAAATTTTTTTTTATTTTCAAAATTATCTTGTCATTTCAATTATGTCCGTGGTTAGTTCAACAATTTCAATTTAAATCCATTTTTGAAAATTATCATGTCAATTCAACCTGAAATATGGTTGATTCAAAAGGAAAATCTTTATTTTTTTTCAAAAAGAAAAAAATGTTAAATTAAAAATATTCCTTGTTGAAGCAGTTTTATATGTTTTTCTTTTTGATTTAACCAGTTTTCTAGTTGATTTTTTTCTCTGTGTACACATTCTCATTTGATTTTCAGGTGTAAGAGACAGTTTTCGGAAAACGCTCTTTTGCCATGCCCACTTTTAATAGTTTGCGGAAATCACATATAATGCCCCAAGATGTGTTCGCAAATCAAATTTCATTTGAATATTTCGAAAAGTTCACTTTTCAGAGCTGGGACCCTAGCACTGGAGGTACCCTTAAATATGGTCCAATTGGCTCCATTCTCGAACATGATTTTACTCACGTTTCCGCCATCACGCAATCCAAGTTTCGTCAAGATGGGCCAATTCCTTTGATAAGAAAACTGTATGCGGACAGACGGACATGGCTAAATCGAATCTCCTGCTGACGCTGATCATTTCTATACATATTTTATATGATCTATCTTGAAATCTGGCTGTTACGCACAACTGCACAATCGCAATATACCCTCGACACAGAGTGGGTCGAGTATAAAAATCGAAAACAAAAGACTTAAGCTAAGAGCGTCGCTAACCGTTAGAATACCAGTGGATTGGTAGCTAAGGCTGCATTTAATCGAGTTCATTGACGATTACAGATGGAAATTAGAAAAAAAAAAACAAAACTTTTCGAATTATTTAACTGAATTTATTGGATTTAATCGAAAAGTGTACTGAAATGGAAAAGTACTTAAAATAATTGGATATCTTTTTCATATTTGTCTTTTTTTTTTTTTTTTTTTGTCAACTGTGCATGCCTTTAGCCAATCTAAATGAAAATGTCCTCAAATATGTTCCATCTTGATAAGAAGCTAAGCGCCATACTTTCCACCAAATGGGTTCTATGAAGAGAAAAATAATACATTTTCCAACCTAAGAATCCTTCGAAAATACCTATAATAGAACCTATCATTTGAAAGAGGGTTAAGAGCTGGAATGCTGAAATTAAAAACCTCCTCGTCGATTTGCCAGCAGAGTCCAAATAACATTAAAATAAACTTAAAGGATATTCTTTTGTAAAAAATTTTTACTACTTAGCTCTTTTCATTAGCCAACTCACCCGACAAAGATCTCTCCTGATGTCCTTTCGTTTCGTAATGACAGAATATTCTCTCTCAAGTATAACTGCAAGCGCAATTTCTTTCTTCTTAGCAAAATTCGCTTTCTTTTGGCTTATATATTTATAAATAAATATAGATTACTTTTTTTATTATTGTTTTGAGTATTATTTTCGTTTGCGTTACACTCAACAGCAGTAATTTCACAATCAGTTCGAAGAAAAAAAAAAAAGAAAACTAAAACCCAAACGAAACGAAATTTTCACAAATTTTCTACCGTTTTGCTTCGTTTAGTAGGAAAAAACAAAACAATTCAATTTCGTTCAAGGAGTGACGGCTCATGGATTTCGTTTGCTTCGAAACTCGGCTATATGTGGCTTTAAGTCAATTAAGTAGTTTACTGCTATGATGTGCTCACATGTAGACAAAAAAAAAAAAAAAAGAAGAAACAAACAACCAAAACAAAAATTTTCACCGCGAATTTTCACAAATTAAGCGAGATAGGCGAGAAATTTTTTTCTTCATATGCCGTGATCATCGAGACAGTTAATAAAAATCGATTATTCACAGACTCAGATAATCTGTCAGTTGAAGCGAGTCTCGCATTGAAAAATGATTCCTTCCTCAAGTTCAAGAAATAAGTAAAAAAAAAAAAAACCAAAAATGGAACTGTTTTTTTTTTTTTTTGTTTCTAAAGCTTCGAAGTTTTTTGCTTTTTATCTTTGAAGCTCTCAAAGTATGAATCGCGCTTTGGACTTGAGTCTTTTGTCTTTGCCGATCTTCCGTCAAGACGCGTCTGCACTGTTTGCGTTCTGTTAACAAACTGAAACTGAAATTGCAGAAAAACAAAACATCTTGCGCCTGCGAAGCTAGCACGGCTAGTGAATATTAGCGGACACAGTCGTAGCCACAAAATAAAATGCTGTCGGCGGCCACTTAAGTGGCAGCATAACCAATACAAGACAAGGCAAGGCAGCACAAAAGCAAAAGCAACCCAAAAAAAAAAAAAAAAAAAACAAAGGTAACCACAATAGCCAAGTCGCGTTACTGCTTACATTGATTGAATGAGCTGCTCTGCCAATAAAGAAACTCAAATTGTAGCTTAACCAAAAGAAATAGAAAAGCCAAAGTAAAAATGAAAAAAAAAACTTTAAAAAAATAAATAAATAATAAAAAAAAGTCGGGGCAAAAAACCCAAGCAGGCATAGTGCACTTATTGACTGCAATCTGAAGTATTCGAGGCAATCGTGTTAAGACTCTTTATACGATGTTCCACATGCTCACAGATGTAGCAATTTCGTGATTTGGCTAAGGCTTGCTTCAGTTTTTTCAACCTCCCCACCTCCCCACCTCCCATAATTAAGCTCCAGAAGTCAATGTTTCGATTTTCGGAATTTTCGCCTTTGGCGCAGAGAAGCCTCTTAATTTTCTTGCATATTAAGTATTTGAGCATTTGGAACAAAGATCATTCAGGTCTTTCCAAAAGACAGGTAAGCCCCAAAACAGATGTACAGTTCATGGACACGAATTTCTATGTACCTACCTATTTATTTTTTTTGCCAGATTTATGTAAAACGATTTGAAGCGATTGAAGAATAACTTGAAAGCTATCGAATAAATAAGTTGTTACAAGGAAAATCTATGTTCTATATTCAGTATATCAGCGGGCCTTATCCGTGCATATGGAGGATTCTCATGGCTTGAATCTTTATTTCCGACTTACGGGTTGCAAAACTGTTTTCAAGATGGTATATCCATATCCCCTGGTGGATTTCAGAGTGAAACTTTCGAGAAATATCTAATACCGAATGGAATTTGTCTACACCGAGAGAAATAAGAACTGTTAAATCAACCACTTAGAACAGTTAAAGTAAGAGTGGTCAAATTAACTGTATTCCCCGTTAAATGCACTGGAAAAGGAGGTCAAATCAACAGTTGAAAAATAGTCACTTTTTATGTTCAAATTCGCTTTCGTTCACTTAGACGTATAAGTTCGCATTCTGATCAACCGTCTCCGGAGTTTTCAATAGCTCAGTTGTTTAAGCTGTGAGTTGACCGTCGTGAGATTCGGGGTTCTATCCCTGCTGGCGGCGGGAATTTTTCTGGATTTTTTTTTTTTTAATTACAGTTTTTTTTTTGTTCAGAGTGTAGTTGTTTTTTAAGGCAAAAATTTTCTCCTAAATTTTTAAGATTTTAATTTATTTAATTTTTTTAATGGTTCATTTTCAAGCAAAAAATTTTGCAACCATAAGCTCAAGTGAGCGTTTTGACCAACAAATTAAATTCGTTCGTTTAGCGTAATGGTTAAGACGTTCGCCCAGCGATCTGGTGGTCAGCGGTTCAAGGCTCGGCCGAGCCGAGAAAATCTAAAGAGATGAAAGGGAAAAAGATTTAAAAAGAAACAAATAAATAAAGAAAAAATATAATAATTTAATAAAAAAAAAAAAATATTAATAAAAGAAGACAAAAAAAAAGTCAAAGAAAAAAATAAATTTTTTTTTCCAGTCGCTGGTGACAGTTGATTTAACCGCGAGACAGTTATATCAACCATCAGGTAGTTATATCCTTATTGACTGTGTTTGTACTGTTGAATTGACCGCTACTACACATAAGCTAACAATTAACGGTGAACTCGGTTATTTTAACCTGCTTTTTCAGTTAATATAACTACCTTTTTCTCTCGGTGTAGGTATATGAATGTTAGCTAATTTGACTGAACTATGAAACGTGCCTTGTCTTTTATATGAATTGCAGAAGTTATCCGCTTGTCTTCTTCCTTCAAGGCAGTATCCGATTCGAATGAAATCATCCGCACTTTATGTCGATACGGTTGGAGCCAAGGAATCGATTGCGTTACCTATTTTCTGTCCCATACCGTTCTGCGAGAATATACTCAACTGGGTTCACTTAAACCATTCATATGGCTGAAATTTTTTACACTTTAAGTCCATGGAATAACCAACGACGGGGCGCAGTAGCGTTGCGAAGGGGGAGCGAAGGGGGCAGCCGCCCCGGGCGCCATATCATATTTCAATTTTTATGAAGGTATTTTCATTAAGGCCGGGTGGAGGGGAAGATACGTTAGAAATTATATGTATAAAGCGTCCATACTTAATGTGAAATCTCCAAATTTGTCCCTTTTATTTTTTTACTTGAAACTAATTTTCTAAGCACATAGTGTAGAATGCCCTTAAACTTGTCTGCTCAGTAAGGCCCTAGGCCCAGACCAGACCCGTCTAAAACTCAGTATGCGTGTTTGTTCAAACAGATTGAGGGTTTTCTTCTTTAGCGTTCAGTTTGCTCTCTTTAAACTGAAGCTAACTTTCGAGATCTTCCAATTTTTCTAACGGAAGAGCTGGGTATTATTTGAAAGCACGAAGTAATTTCTTTTCAATTTCTTATCCGCATATTTACGGTTATTTTAATAGAGAAATAATCGAAAAGAGTTGAAGGAAAAAATTAAAAAAAAAAAAAAATCAAAGTCTCATGATTGTAATTAAGGCGTTTAAAAGATTATAAAGAGCAATTATTTTCGACGAAGGTGTAAGTTATTTCGATAGATTATGAATAATTTATAAAGCACTGACCTTTGTTCATATTTTAATAAATTATTTTTAAATAGCATGTGAATTTGTCGGTAATTGCAGAAGCAATCAAAATGATGAATACTCGCTTTAGTTATGGTCTCTCATGCTGTCATAATCGCTCATGTTTCGTTTGATTTCTTTTAATTCGCTTGTTTTTTTTTTTTTTTTTTGGTTTTTTTTTTTTTCATAGGTACGTACAATATCGAGATTATTTCAATATGAGCAGCATATTTTCTTTGCTTCATCGGAGCTTGAATGAGCGGAAAAATTAACGAATTTATTGCATTTTTATACAATGCGATTTTTAATAATATGACAATTAAACTATCGAATGTTACATTCTTGAATGGAATGAATGGCGCAATGGAACGTTGGATGGGAAGCTTTAGAGGAAAGTTTATCATTTGTATAGAAAAGCAAAAAGAAAGTGATGACAAAGCCATCCAGAGAGGTGGGCGACCGAAAAATCGAAATTCTTCCATCATTCTGTGGAAGTCGACGAGAAATTCTTATTAAGATCATAAGCTTATCGAAAGGCGAAAAGTTCTTGTCCGTAGATCTGTACATTTTATCAGCAACCTTTGTTAAATGTAGAAATCTCCTTCTTTTTTTCTTCTTCTCCATCAAAGTTCTCGTTTTACAAACATCATGTATGTACATACTTATGTAGGAATTTGCAGCAAATATGTTCACAATTAAGTACCTTCAATAAGAAATTTGGTAAAGTAACGTACACGAACTGTTCACTGTGTACGTTATACCGGAAGTAAAGGGCGGGTCAAATATTTTCAACAAACCTCAAGCAATAAATGCGAAAACATTTTCTTTTACCTACTTCAGTTTAAACATCTTCGTTCAAGCAACAAAGTCGGATTTTAAAAATTTAACGCATCATTGCAGACGGCACAATCGATGACTCGAAGTTCAAAGCATCAAGAAAGCAACTGAAAAAAATAAAGAAAAAATAAAAAATAATAATACGAAATAACTATATGCATACATATGTATGGGGCTACCAATGCCATGGAGCAACCTACTGCATTGTCGATATCGGGGATCATCGAACGGAAATGCACAATGTGCACATCAAGAAATCACAGTTCGTTCGGCCTTCATACTTGGAAAATTCGCAAGCCACCGACTGACGATGGCAAGCGATTGCAGCAAGTGCCCGATGACGATAGGCGGGCGCACCTTTTTCGTCTGGCCGCAGAAACCTCCTCCGCCCGAACCTGCTGTTGTGTCTTAACGATTATAAATATGGATCATAGAGATATTTGTTACGGGGATGGAATTACGATGAAATGGGTTTAGTTACTTTTTCTTTTCCATTTTATTTTTAAATATGTTTCTCCATTCCTTTTTATTAGCAATTTTTCGTTTGTTTTTCGTTTTTTGCTTGAACTGGTTGAAAGTGAAAATCTTCCTTAAACGGAAAAATATTGCGCTTTTTTCCGAAGCCTTTTGCTTCCATCATACCAACCTGTCATGGCTATGAATAATGAACTTTTTTTATGGGCAAACGGCGACGTAATCGAAGTGAAAAATTTTTAAATATCCGAACCCTGCTGATGATGGTGTTGCAGCTACAATAACAAAATATCGCGAGTCAATGCACTTTTCAATTTCGATAAAGGAAAACCTACGAAATGGATAGCGAAAAACGCCGAAAACGCCAAAATGAAAACCAACAAAAACAGATGTGAAAAACGTTTAACCGAAATATTTCCAGTCAAAACAGTGAACCTTTGTCGTCAGCATTCTGGTTTCCTCTGAAGCAAAAAGTGGAACATTTTAATTAATTCGATTCTTAAGCAAATATCAAGCAAACAAAGCGACTGTTTACCAAAAAACAAAAAAAAAAAAAATAATAATAATAATAATAATAGCAATAATAATAATAAATAAATAAATAGAAAAAACAATGAAATTCATTTTTAAATCGAGGGGAATTTCATTATGCAATTCCCATGGCAATCAGAATCGAAATCAAAGCTGCTATTAATAAAAAAAAAATACACACAAAAAGGGAGGAAAAAACAAGCCAGGTTGAATATTAAGACCTTATGACTTTTCAACTGGAACTCAATGCGTCGTGTCTTGAGACCTAGAATTTGCATACCATTACCTAAGACAATGTCCATGGGATTTTTCACTTCAAAATAGTTTTTTTGTGAGAAAATCCGTAAATTTCGATTTTACTCTGTTAGTCTTTGAAATGTTTTTTTTTTTTTTTTTTCAAGTTCTGGAAATGACTTAAGCAAATTATATTATTATTTAGCTGTCATAAATTACACAAAAGTAGACAAAAAAAAAAAATTAATAATTAAAAATGTACGAATATTTAGGTCATATTTCCTTATGGTTTGTCACAATTGTCAGGCTCAATTGGTATTTTAATGCAATGAAGGGCCATTAAGGGCAAGGTAGGGCACAATCGAAATCAATAAGGGTATTATAGTCGTTGAAGGGTTATCGATTGCTTTCTGTATACAAAATATAATAGGAAGACATTCGTATTTGGTTAATTGGTTGCCCGGCTGCTTAAATCCAGCGCCATGTTTCACTTGTCCAAGAAGCTCTTCCTCATTTTGAATGACCTCCAACACATGCAAACATATCCGAGAATTGCAAGAAGATTTCACAGTAGCGGGTCTCGCTCAGATAAAAGAAATTGAAGGAACCAGGAAAGGCAGTCGTCTTGAGTACGTTTTCCAAAATTTTTCGACAAACAGGCAGGCGGGTAAACTCTGTAAAATGGCTATGTAAAGAGGCACATTCGGCTATACCAAAAACAGTTTAAATTCATTAAATAAATTGTAACATTTTTATCATGCAACCATACATACAAACTCTTCGGAAAACGTGAAAAATAAAGGCGATTTTTGGGTGAATTGAATGGCTTTTAATTAAAACTAATGAGAAACCACAAGCTCGCATGTCAGTTTAAAAGCAGGCCTATGTGCTATCGGCGAAGAACCGGACCTCCAGCGGCACGCTTAACAATGGATTCAATTCATCTAGTCCATTCTTGAATTTAACCTTCCCATGGTTTTCTTTTCTCATCTTTATTTCGGATTGCTTTAAGAACGGAAACGTGCAGACAGAAGGACATGTATTAAAAACAGCGATAAGAGAGCATAATATAATAACTGTAAAAATTTTATATAGTCTATCTCGAGTGGCTCGAGTGCTCGTCACACTCGGATGAACAGACTTGATTTGCAAACCTGGATAGCCTATATACAATATTGGGCGAAATCATATCAACTCTTGAGGGTTTCCAGCAATCAAAGCAAGACAAATTATATCAAAAACTCTCACGACGGTAATCGATCAATTCCAAAATGTCGATCAATTATTCATACACAGTCCGAATACTTATGTTGATTGAATTTTTATAAAATTCAAATGCCTAGAAATCAAAAAAAAAAAAATATTAATAAAATACTTTTATGCTTGGAATCTTGTTTCGGCTGAGTTTTCATTTTGCTCTTGAAGGTTTCTGGGACTTTCGTTTGCATCTCAATAGCTTAACAAAATCGGAACAAAAACAAACAAAAAATTCAATAACAACAAGTAAGGGTGTTATAGTCAGGCGAGCCAGACAATACAATACCCGACACAGAAATTTAATGTTTGAACAGGCCCAAGATCACTACCATTAAGACAAGGTATTCTGCAGATTTTAGGAATTTTTGGGATTTTTTTGACAGACCCCAGTACTGGAGGTACCCTTAAAAATGGTCCGATCCAAGTTTCGTCAAGACAGCTCAACTCTTTCGATAAGAAAACTGTATACGGACAGACAGACATGGCTAAATCGAATCTCCTGCTGACGCTCTTCATTTCTATACATATTTTATATGATCTATCTCGAGTTCTGGCCGTTACGCACAACTGCACAATCGCAATATACCCTCGGCACAGAGTGTATCGGGTATGAAAACAAGTTCCTGAAGGCGTGAAAGTTTTCTATACTCCCTAAAAATTATCTAAAAGTGGCAGCAGTTCTTCATGAATATTCAGTTTCTAATTATGCTCATGAAAAAACATGCAGAAACCTCTGCACCTGCTACATATTAATGAGTTACTTTAACAGCTCTCTGGGCATAATTCTGGCATTTTCGAAAATGAACAAAAAAAAACGAAATGAAAACGAAAACTCAAGTTTCCAGTTAAACGAAGGTAAAAGTGGACGAACATTTCTCTTTTTTAAAATTTTATTATTTTTTCCCTACAGAAAGCGAAATTTCTTTACGCACCCAAAGCAAATGAAAAGAAAAATTCAAAGAGAAATAACTTGAAGCATTGAGACGGTAGAGCTCTGTAAATGCATATCAATTAGCGTTTATGTTACATTTGTCTGTCCATTTATGACACAAAGATAGGTAGTGTTGCAACGAATTGACGCAATTTCGCAATCGCACTCGCACTCGCCAATGCGAATTCGCGAATATTTTCCGAATATGATCGGCTGGAAGAGCAACTCAACGTAATCAGTCTTCAACAATGACATTAGCTTTGCTTAATCCCAGAATTAGTGTCCGACCGAAGGTTCGGTTTCGGTTTCGGCCAAAAAACTGCCGAATATCGGCTAGCACCGAAACTGAAGTAATTAAACCAGCTGATTTGAATTATACGTGGCGGCTATTTCAAAATACTGGTTTATAATACTAAAAGTACTTGCACTCATCAAACATATGTTATGTATGATACCATATGGTATCGATTATAATCAATAATTATTCACACTTGCATTCTATTCGACATCATAAGCTGGCACGCGGTCATTTCTGATTTGAAATGAACTTATTTACGTTTTAATTGCTTTTTTTATCCTTATGAAGTGGAACTATATAGCCTTTTTGAAGTTGGTATGACCTACAAGGAATTTCGTACACATCTCAAATCATCTCATGCATTTTCTTATTAATTAAGGTAAAAATATTAGTGTCCGATCGACGGTTCGGTTTCGGTTTCGGTTTCGGCCGAAACTGAGTTAGCAGCCGAAGATTCGGTTTCGGTTTCGGCAAAAAATCTTGTTTCGGTCGAACACTACCCAGAATCAACGGGACAGAAGAGTTTTTGATCCCGCGGGATCTCTCATATATGTATGTATTTATAACATTCTATAGTAATTAAGCGACTAAAGCATCAATGGTATTCAATCTTTTGAACAAACATACCAAAACTAAGAAGGTAATTAATCTCTGAAGAACAATTCCTCGAGCTATCAACGTTTTGAACTGAAAAGTTAATACCTACCTTTAATTTATTTTGAACAAAAGTAATCTTCTCAGTATTAAAAAGCAGGCGCGGACTGAGCCACCGGGCAACCCGGTGGGCCCCCAGTGCGCTGTGCTTTTTAGCTGTTATGTTATATTTTTCGTAGATAACGGGTCCCATTTTTCAAATTCCCGGTGGGCCCTTTGACCCCCAGTCCGCCCCTGTAAAAAAGTACAAATTTTAGCAATAAATAATTTAAAAAGTTTATGCAATTCGATTCTATAGTACTTACAAAAATTGGAAACTATGCTTTCTCATCATTTCCTTATTTTCTTACTACAAATATTTCCGAAGAAAAAAACGCCCTCTCGGCTTCCACACTTGTAGGTGGTGGTGTTCAAATTGACATTCGTTGCAACACTAGAAGGTATGTATGTAGGTACCGACATGGATTTTTACCTTCGATATTCGAAAAAAAAAATGAAAAAAAAAAACAATGACAATTGGAATATAATTTCACATTTTCAAGCAGACACTTGTCATGTTTTGTGTCGGTTTTGAACATGTTCAAAGTGTCACTTGTTTCAGTTCCACAGTCGAACAAAATGATTTTAAAACAACTTAAAATGCTCAGTTCCGAAACTCTTGAAATTTTTGACAGACACTGAAATAATTTTAGGTATGACTTAAGAAGATTAATGCATAGATTTGAATGGATTTTTGATTGCTCCGAGAGTGCTTTCTGATTCGCCGTTGCTATTATTTTGTCCTCATTAGTTTTTAACTCAATTTCAGTTTTCACGCTTCAAAATAAAAAAAAAAATACATCATACTGCCAGTGGCATTCGATGTTTGATGAATGCATGAAATAATATTCTATGATAATAATCGCTCTTTTGACGAAGGCTCTCTCCGAGGCATTAACCCAATTGAACCCTTAAGAACCGGAAAACAACTGTCAGATCTAGAAAGATTTTATTGATGTACTTACTTGTTTCATTGCCCGGTATAGGTCATATAGGTGAAAAGTTAAACAGTGACCCACCATATCCAACTACACCCTACATGGGAAGGAGGAGGGGATAGGACACATATGCATGTATACTGACTAAGAATCGTAGTAAAAATAACAAAAACGTAGTTAATTTAACTACGAACAGCAATGATTTGGCTATATTAACGGACGTAGTTAAAATAACCACAAGCGTAGTAAAAAAGTTAAAATACGAAAGTAGTAGCAAATCCCAAGTCGGCGGGTTCGATCCCTGGTCTGGCAGGCGTAATTTTTTTATTATTATTTTTTTTTTTTTACAAATAATAGCATAACATTTAGGTATATAATATTTAACAAGTAAGGGTGTTATAGTCAGGCGAGCCTGACAATAGAATACCCGACACAGACATATATGTTCAAATAAATTTTAATATCAAGAGATGTTTAAGGCCATAAGGGGCCGCATATACCGACTTTCATTAAATTTCTTTATGAAAACTGCCCCATTACCACGCCCACTTTTCCAATTTTTTTGGGATTTTAATCGGAGGCTTAGATATACACTCAAATCCTAAGTTTCATTGAAATATTTCGAAAAAGTCAGATTTTGAGGCAGTTTTGGGATTTTTGTGACAGACCCTAGTCCTGGAGGTACCCTTAATAATGGACCGATCAAGAAGGATGTTTATGGCTACAAAGGAAGCATAAGTGCCAAATTTCGTTCAAGTCCCATTTGAATTTCGGGTGTAGGAGGCAATTTTCGAAAAACGCCCTTCAGACACGCCTACTTTTCCAATTTTTATAAATCATATTACTTGCCTTTAAACATGTTCAAATATCAACTTTCATCAAAATATGTTGAAATACACACTCTGTGTCGAGGGTATATTGCGTTTGTGTGGTTGTGTGTAACACCCAGAACCAGTGGAGATATACCATACAAAATATATATAGAAATGATCAGCGTCACCAGGAGATTCGATTAAGACATGTCGGTCCGTCGTCTGTCTCGTCTGTCTGTCTGTCTGTCGAAGGAGTTGAGCTATCTCGACAAAATTTGGTATGCGTGCTCACGGGGACATGAGTAAAGACAAGTTCGAGAATGGACCCGATCGGACCATTTTTAGGAGTACCTCCAGTACTAGGGTCTGTTACGAAAATTACAAAAACTGCTCTAAAATCAAAGTTTTTCAAGATATTTTGATGAAAAATGATATTTGAACATATTTAAAGGCCAATAATATTATTTCCAAAAATTGAAAAAGTGGGCGTGGCAGAAGGGCATTTTTCGAAAATTGCCTCCTACACCCGAAATTCAAATGGGACTTGAACGAAATTTAGCAGTTATGCTTCCTTTGTAGCCATAAACATCCTCTCCAAAAAATATCAAAACTGCCCCCAAAATCGGATTTTTTTGAAATATTACACTGAAACTTAGAACTTGAGCGTAAATGTAAGCCTCCGATTAAAAGAATTGGAAAAGTGGGCGTGGCAAAGGCGCGGTTTTCATAGAGAAATTAAACAAAAGTCGTTATATGGGGCACCTTATGGCCTTGAACACCTCTTGATATTAAAAATTATTTGAACCTGCGTATCTGTGTCGGGTATTCGATTTTCAGGCTCGCCTGACTATAACACCCTTACTTGTTTATTCAGGGGACTTATTAAAATATTGTCGGCTTAAAGTGTAAACCTGCTAACTAACAATTTCAAAACTTTACAGGGTAAACAAAAAACACTTTTTTTTCAAGACTTCAAAGTAGGGAAGGAGACCCAAAATATGGATGGTTTATTTTGTTCCTATATGAAGTCTCTTCTAAATTCGATTCTGTGCACCATACAAAGTCTACTTGGAGTCACTTGTTGGTGTTAGCTGTGAACTTTGACCAAAGTTGGACTTAGCAGTTTTACTCATCACCAATTTCTCCGTATTTAGAATTTGAAATTAAAAAAGGATTTTTTTTCCTGACGATGCAGTGTGCTTTTTTCTATCGAATGACATCGAAAAATCGGAATCGGTTAAAAGTGGACTTAGCACGTTTACACTTTAAGCCGACGATATATGAATTTTACATTTTGAAACAAAAAATGTTGGCGCTTCTTGCTTAAAAGGTTTTTGTTCAATGAAAAATATCGTTCAATGTCTGAAGAGGTAAGGGGGAAAATTTTTAAAACACACTCAAACGTAAATACGCGATCGAACGTATACGCCAGCATTGGACACAGCCCTTAAAAGAGTCATTGACAAAGGAAAGCAATAAAGCAGAAATAAAATCAGCTGAAAAAACTCAACAGTGTTGATTTTTTTTCGGAAATTAGGTAGGAAAAGGCATTTAAAATAGTACTATTAACCAAAAATATGGGAAATATGCATAAAAAATAGTTTTTGGCAAGAAAATAGCTCGCACTGCTAAAATATGCAAAAATTGTAAAAAGTAGCTCGCACTACTAAAATATGAAAAAATAGTATGACGTATGCAAAAACAAGCATTTATTCACTCTGGTGATGATAATGGTGATGATGGTGTTGATGGTGTTGATGGTGTTGATGGTGATGATGTGATGATGTTGTTGATGGTGTTGATGGTGTTGATGCCCTGTAGTAAACAGTTGGGAAATTCTCTGAAAAGAACTAGTACCTTTACCAGAACTAGAAGAACCAGTGCAATTTTTGGATAAGCTTCCACCATAACTATACTAGTGATAATTGGAATAATCGTATCCGTTAATCAAAGTTGAACTACAAATCAATCGATAGTGACTGAACATATATGCTTCTTTCCATTATATACTTAAGGAAAAAATCAACGATTCTAGTACCGTTTTCCCGTGAACAGCACTGGTATTTAACTGGTGCAAATTTACCCAATTGCCTATAAAAATACTAGAATAGTTCTGGTGCCTACCGCACTAGTGCTTTCCTGTACAGATGTTGTACTGATTTTCTACAGAATTTTATATGGGCAAGGGTATAGAAAAGAACTAGTACTGGTGGCTTTTGCACTAGTAAAGTACTAGTACAGCACTAGTTGAAATTTCTGCAGGGTAGTGTTGATGGTGTTGATGGTGTTGATGTTGTTGATGGCGTTGATGTTGTTGATGGTGTTGATGTTGTTGATGGTGATGATGCTGATGTGATGATGCGGTGATGATGACGGTGGTGATGATGACGGTGATGATGACGGTCATGGTGGTGATGATTATAACTTACACAACTTGTTGCCACATCACGTTGTGAATAATCTTCAGAAATTCTGCGAATCTTAAATGTCCCATTTTACAAACCAAATGAGAATTATAGGCGTCATGCTTAGATTTTATTCCATGCACTGATGCCAGAACGAGGGATTTTTTCGGTTTTGCGGGATTTTTTCGATTTTACCTTTAACCAAAACTCTAATGCCACCTTTTAATGAAATTCCACAAAAATGATGGGCCTCAGAGCTAGAAACAACAATCCGCTCAACTCCTTGTCTTCAGGCTTACAAAAAGCTGTAAGGAGTTTGAAATTTATGGTCAATCACGAAATTTCGGACGGTGATAACCTGGATAAATGATCATTTAGAGCAATCATTTTCCTTATTTTGAAGACTTCATGAATCATGATCCAACCACTATGACCTTTTGGAAGATTTAAAAAAATCTATTGTCAAGATGATACCTTATAATATTCGAAAGAAAGAATTTTCGTAATTAGTTTGAACATACATACATAAAAGAATATGTCTATAAATCTACACCTATTAAAAGATTCATCCGCTCAAATAACCTAAGAATATTAATACTGCCTTATAGCATTGCCGTTTTAATACGAAAAGAAGCACAAAAACTACTCTTTTGAAAAGTTTAACAAATTACAGGTCCATAAAAGGAAAACTATCAACCGAAAGCATAAGAAGAGAAGATACGAAATATTTTACTATTCCAAATAAAATAAGTACCTAAGTATTTTATAACCCATTACATTTCTTTTACTTTCACTCTCAATAAATCCAATGCCATCAATAGAAATATCAATAAGGTGCGATTACGCCCAAAGATAATCAAAAATCGAAATAAGGAGTCTTGGCTATTTTTCTTTTTGGCTTTTTTTCTTTTTTGTTTAAATTGCGCATAAAAATCGAATTCTCTTTTCGATTTTTTGATTTTCTTTTTCACCAATGAAAAAAACAAATCACTTCAAAATATGAATTCAACAGGCAAAGTCGAAATTTGGAAATTTTGGCACAACATATCACGACCCATCACGACGCGCTCACTCGCCACACCACACCATACCGCACGGCACGGCACACAATAACCGCATATAGATGGATTTTTTTATTGCCTCTAGCCTGAAGAAAACGAGGTAACTAGAAGGCACATTCGCCGAGCAAAGTGGTTGTTAAAATTGAAATTAATTGCACAAAAAATTGCGGGCTGCGTTCCAAAAGGTGAGACACCCGCTACTGCCGCCGACACCACCGACACCCCCGATGACACTTTTGACCTCTGCTCGACGCTCACTGGAATAGTCCACATCGCTGAGCAAATGCGGCCAAAGAAACGACCTTCAATTGTTTGCACGTTTCTCGTTACTGTTGCGATTATGCAAAGCTACGTTTTAAGGTCTCGCTTTCGAGCCCAAACAAAACCCACCAAAAAAAAAAAAATAAACAAAACAACCAAGATTTTCCAAAGCCTTTTAGATTTTCCCATCTGTGTCAGAAATGCACCTTTTCCGTTAGTGTACGGTGAATGTGAATGGGACTGTAGCTGTAACTGTGAATGTGTGTCAATAGAGCACAGCAGCTGCCACAACTCGGTTAAAGTGTCTAATTTATGTAAAACGGAAAAGAGTTCCGCTTTTTTTGATTGCTCGAATTTGATCATTCGTTTTCATGACACTTCCTGTTCTATGCTCGAATTTTTATAGATCATTTAACCCTCCGCTAACCAAAAATGCTTTTGTTTTTATACATAGCTTTGACTCTACTATAAATCGAGACCGTAGATCAATAAATTAAAAGATTGGATTTTGTTTAGTTTGGCTCAAATCTGCTCAGGACCGTCGTGAGCTGTGGGCTGTTTGTGGCTTAAAGAATATTTTTATCTCTTATTTCATTGCAGGGATTTTTCTCTATTACACTATTATATTCTATCATTTTTAATCATCATCAGTGGCGCAATTGACCAAGTGGACTAAGGCCAAGAGCTTCTCGCATTATTTCAATCGCGCGAACCGAAATGGTTTCTGTGAGAATACTGGGACCCATCGTTAAACGGCGACTCCCAAAATGGCAACTTATTTAGAATGAAGCTTTGGAATTCAGTAGATGCTTAGTGAAGCACACACAGTCAACGTTGATCACTTAGGTACTTATATTTTGCTTACAACATTTATACAAAAGTAATTAGGGACAGGAACAAAAAACACCAAATCCACATCCGTGATGGAAGTTGAACCAAGAGGACCGCATGGAGGACGCTTGCCCTCAATTTGCTAGTTATGTACATATATAGCTTAAATCCATTACACACCTAAGTATCACAATTAATCGAATTCCGAAAAATGATTTCCTTCAGCCACACCAGGAAATTTTTCGTTCACTCCGATGTCATGAAACAAATCGTATTAAAATTGACCTTTAGCTCGAAAAAAAGTATGCCTATTATTTTTACAAAAGAAAAAAAAAACAAGTAAAGAAGTTTACATCGGCAAAGCCGATTGCACACATACCTTTTCCTCAGCCTAAAATATGTTAAAACATTACCTTAACGAAAATTCCTGCCGTTTTCGTTGTTCTAGCTTGGATATCTATTTATACCTTATCTGTACTTCGATTTAGGTTCTAAAACTCGAGATTATTATTAAGCAAAAAAATTTCGCGAATGGTGGTCATGGCCAAATTTTAACCGTTAGAGGACAATATGTCTAGCTGCGAAATACTCAATTCAAAATAGTGAAAATCAAATTTTCGCGAATTTCGCGGATGGTGGTCTTGATCACATTTTAACCCTTAGAGGACATTTTGTTTAGCTGTGAAATACTCAATTCAAAATAGTGAAAATCAAATTTTCGCGAATTTCGCGGATGGTGGTCTTGATCAAATTTTAACCCTTAGAGGACATTTTGTTTAGCTGCGAAATACTCAATTCAAAATAGTGAAAATCAAATTTTCGCGAATTTCGCGGATGGTGGTCTTGATCAAATTTTAACCCTTAGAGGACATTTTGTTTAGCTGCGAAATACTCAATTCAAAATAGTGAAAATCAAATTTTCGCGAATTTCGCGGATGGTGGTCTTGATCAAATTTTAACCCTTAGAGGAAATTTAGTTTAGCTGCGAAATACTCACTTCAAAATAGTGAAAATCAAATTTTTGCGAATTTCGCGGATGGTGGTCTTGATCAAATTTTAACCCTTAGAGGACATTTTGTTTAGCTGCGAAATACTCAATTAAAAATAGTGAAAATCAGGTTTTCGCAAATTTCGCGGATGGTGGTCTTGATCAAATTTTAACCCTTAGAGGACATTTTGTTTAACTGCGAAATACTCAATTCAAACTAGTGAAAATCAAATTTTCGCGAATTTCGCGGATGGTGGTCTTGATCAAATTTTAACCCTTAGAGGAAATTTAGTTTAGCTGCGAAATACTCACATCAAAATAGTGAAAATCAAATTTTCGCGAATTTCGCGGATGGTGGTCTTGATCAAATTTTAACCCTTAGAGGACATTTTGTTTAGCTGCGAAATACTCAATTCAAAATAGTGAAAATCAATTTTTGCGAATTTCGCGAAATGTGGTCATGGTCAAAATTTATCCATAATGGACGACTTTATTTGGCGGCAAAATACACAATCAGAAGAAGCAAAAAAATAATTTTTGTATTCAGATATGAGAATAAGAGAAAGAGTGTTTTTTTCTATTGTGTAGAATGATGACCATATTTATAGCGATGTCGCAATTTTTTTTCAGCGAAAGCTTAAGTCTACATAGTAGCTATACACACACCAAATTTCAATAAGCTGGGATGTATAGTAAAAAAGTTATCCACGAAAAACGTTAAAAATCGTGATTTTTGAAACTTCTGAACCACTTCCCACGACCCAAGAAGGGACTACGAAAAAAATTGGTATGCAGTTTTTCGGACCTTTACCTGGTTGAAGTCCATGCCAAATTTCAATATGATATCTTTCATGGCTTAGGAGTAAATTACGAAAAACTAAAGTGTGACCGACAGACAGACAGACAGACAGACAGACAGACAGACAGACAGACAGACAGACAGACATGGCTAGATCGATTCCTCTTGTCACCCTGATCAAGAATATATAATATATATGTCTATATCTACCGCGACTCCTTTGGTATGTTACATACACCGTGCCAAACTTAATATACCCTTTCCTTCGGAAAAGGTATAAAAATATTTGACTTCAAGATAAACGAAAAAACTAGAGCGCAATGTTTGATTGCTTTCGCCCGTTATAAATTAGTGCACATCAGGTGGTGAGCTTGGATAAATGCGCCTCCGAAGAGCTCGAAAGTACGAATGTTTGCCGAAGAAAATGATACCTTGCGGCGTTAATATTTCACACTTTGTTAAATATCGAGGCTTATAGTGAACATTTGGTAAGATTCGTACCCATTTAATTATTTAATTAAAGCATTAAAGCGATGAAATTAGAGCTTCATTCAAATTCACTCTGAATGCGGTGTGTGACCTTCAATGCCATTCATTCAAGAAGATTTACAAGAAAATAGGGTCAAAGTTTGAAGGAAAAAAAGGTCTTCAATTAGAGCCTAATCTAATGAAGGTAAGCGATTAGTAGAGAAAACTTTAAGCGATATTCTCTAGACGAATTCAAAGGGTTATTTTCAACATAATCGTCATCGTTTTCATCAACTTGATTGTCATGATGATCGCGAGAGTTATTGTGAGAGATTTTTATTATTTGTATGACAATAGAAACACTCTCATTGTTTATTTAGATTATTTTGGACACCTACCATTGTCATTGTACCGATTATAACATTTAATAAATGACCAATTTGCTTCGTGCCAATCTTTCTCTTCTCAATTAACCACAGCATTGTTTCAAGTTTGGGTTAATCTATCCTTAACCATGGAGTATTCGGGTTTTTTAAAGAAAATTTTCAAATTAAATTCAAGGAAATTTTTGCTTTGTTTTGAAACATTCACAGGATATATGTAAAGTGTACTCTCTATTAAGCGGACACCTACGGAACTGCAAAATGTGTCCGCTTAACAGAGATGTCCGCTTAAGAGGAAACTATTTGAGAAGGAAGAACACTAGAGCATTGCCAAAAAGTGTCCGTTTAAGAGGGGTGGCCGCACGGAGAGAGTACACTGTACATACATATCGTCTAAGCCACTAGTAAAAGTGAACCACAAACTCTCAAAGAGACTCCCAGAATGGTGATCAAATCAGGCCGGGCCGCTTTAATCTGATTTCATGAGTCTATTTCAATATTTTATACATACTATATTCATCGTGGTCATATAAACCTTTCATACATTAGCGATCTTTAATACATAAACAGTTTATTCAAATCGTTATCATTTTCCTGGTGAAGACTTATCTACCTGGGTAGTGCTACATTAGCAAATTTTCGGACGTTTCCCTTGCCTCAATTAGGCACTTTTAAAAAGGGACTTCAAATCCCATAAGGAAGGCATGGTAAGCGCTTCAATTCGCCATCAAATGAAAAGCGATTGTGAATGACGTTTATCTGACATAAATTTCAAACTTGGAAGTCAAACTTCACCGTGCAGTCATAATCCATGCGACAATATGAAAAAATATGAATACTTTGATTTCTATTTTTTTCATAAGATGCGGAGTGAAAAATTTTCCTTGTTTCGCTGCAGTTAAGGAGGCCAAAACCAGATTTCCCCTCCGCCCATTCGCAGGAAAACCTGAACGGTTTGGACTAGGCGGGCTATGCCAGTCGGACGGTCCAGTCCAGGAAGTCATTAAAAATTGTGTGCGTAGTAAATGGACGTTTGGAAGCAAATCGATTCGACAAAATTTTTTTATTTATTTTTTTGTTATTAAATTGAAATGACGCTTAATACAGAAAGGAACTAAAATCAATGATCTTTTCTGTTTCTTTTAGTTAATTTTTGTCTCAGAAAGACGTGGAATTTCACTGCCAAAAATTGTTCGACATTGTTCGACTGTGTCTTGTCGGAAATAAAACTATGTACGTGAAAATATGTGCCAAGTTACATATTTGATGAACTCGTTTCGGTGGCAATATGTCCGCATTGTTGGCAGGTGGTTGGGAAAGTTCAAACATGGAATGCAGACCACTTTTTCTTTATTCGCCAAAACCAGGCAAAAACAAACAAAACAAAAAAAAAAAAAAAACTAATAAAAACCTTTTAGAAAAATAATAAGTAAAAGTGTTTTAGCCGACTGAGACTGACAATTCAATATGTCGGTGAACTTAGCCCCCCATGTTGAAATTTAAAAAATTGCAAAACTTGTGCTGAGTTGTGCCCGATGTGTGCTAGTTTGTGCCGCAAAAGAAAAAAAAATCCTTCGTATAGTTTGGATTTTATGGGGAGGTCCTTTTTTCACCGTGAAGTTGGCCCCCCGATTAAAATATTTTTTTTAAACAAGAAGTGATTTAGGTTGTGCCCAGGATGAGTATTATGTGCCAACTAAGGAAAACTAAATCATTCACACGTGTAGTTTGTTATAAGGACATTTCCATTTTCCCTTAAGAAGTTGGCCCCCCAAGTCCTTTTTTTCGAAAAAATTTTTATTGTGCTGTGCCTTGCGCAGCACGTGGACCGATGTGCCGCTTTTGAAAAAACAAAATTTCCAACGGTAGGACTTTTATGAGGAGGTCCTTTGTAGAAAGTGCATTTTCTACCACCATATTTATCATTAGGGCATTTAAATAAAAAGGCTATATGCTAGATTTCTCCAATATTCTTATTTTCATAAAAAAAACAATTTAATAATAAGATTAAAATAGATATAAACAAAGAATTCGATCTCGCCAAGAATTGATACGAAAGCTTTTGTGCATACAAAAGCTTTTGTGTATACGAAAGCTTTTTTACAGCAGTGTTGTGTTATAAAGTAGCAAAGAGTTAAATAAATAGTAGTTTTTGTAACAAAAAAGTAGTTATTCGTGAAAAAGTGAGTACATTTTTTTGTTATGGCAGCCCTGTAAATTTTGACGTTTCAAGTATTCTGAAAAATTTGCTTCGGTGGTTTGTTTTGTCTGTTTTTAGTTTTTATACCCGACACACTCTGTGTCGAGGGTATATTGCGTTTGTGTGGTTGTGTGTAACACCCAGAACCAGTTGAGATAGACTATACAAAATATATATAGAAATGATCAGCGTCACCAGGAGATTCGATTTAGCCATTTCCGTCTGTCTGTCTGTCTGTCCGTCTGTCTGTCCGTCTGTCTGTCCCGTCTGTCTGTCCGTCTGTCTGTTCGTCTGTCCGTCTGTTTGTATACAGTTTTCTTATCGAAGGAGTTGAGCTATCTTGATGAAATTTGATATGCGTACTCACAGGCACATGAGTATAAACAAGTTGGGCCCCCTATACCGACTTTTGTTAAATTTCTTTATGAAAACTGTCCTTTTGCCACGCCCACTTTTTCAATTATTTTTCTCTAATTGGAGGCCTTAATATACGCTAAAATTCTAAGTTTCAGTGGAATATCTCAAAAAATCCGTATTTGGGGCAGTTTTGAGATTTTTGTGACAGAACGTAGTACTGGAGGTACCCTTAATAATGGACCTATCAATTTTTGGAGAGGAGGTTTATGGCTACAAAGGAAGCATAACTGCCAAATTTCGTTGAATTCCCATTTGAATTTCGGGTGTAGGAGGCCATTTTCGAAAAACGCCCTTCGGCAACGCCCACTTTTACAATTTTTTGAAATTGAATAACTTGACTTCAAATATGATGAACTATCAAATTTCATCAGAATATCTTGAAAACCTTCGATTTAAGAGCAGTTTTTGTGATTTTCGTAACAGACCCTAGTACTGGAGGTATCCCTAAAAATGGTCCGATCGGGTCCATTCTCGAACTTGTTTATACTCATGTGCCTGTGAGTACGCATATCAAATTTCATCAAGATAGCTCAACTCCTTCGATAAGAAAACTGTATACAAACAGACGGACAGACGAACAGACAGACGGACAGACAGACGGACAGACAGACGGACAGACAGACGGACAGACAGACAGACAGACGGAAATGGCTAAATCGAATCTCCTGGTGACGCTGATCATTTCTATATATATTTTGTATAGTCTATCTCAACTGGTTCTGGGTGTTACACACAACCACACAAACGCAATATACCCTCGACACAGAGTGTGTCGGGTATAAAAACTAAAAACAGACAAAACAAACCACCGAAGCAAATTTTTCAGAATACTTGAAACGTCAAAATTTACAGGGCTGCCATAACAAAAAAATGTACTCACTTTTTCACGAATAACTACTTTTTTGTTACAAAAACTACTATTTATTTAACTCTTTGCTACTTTATAACACAACACTGCTGTAAAAAAGCTTTCGTATACACAAAAGCTTTTGTATGCACAAAAGCTTTCGTATCAATTCTTGGCGAGATCGAATTCTTTGTTTATATCTATTTTAATCTTATTATTAAATTGTTTTTTTTATGAAAATAAGAATATTGGAGAAATCTAGCATATAGCCTTTTTATTTAAATGCCCTAATGATAAATATGGTGGTAGAAAATGCACTTTCTACAAAGGACCTCCTCATAAAAGTCCTACCGTTGGAAATTTTGTTTTTTCAAAAGCGGCACATCGGTCCACGTGCTGCGCAAGGCACAGCACAATAAAAATTTTTTCGAAAAAAAAGGACTTGGGGGGCCAACTTCTTAAGGGAAAATGGAAATGTCCTTATAACAAACTACACGTGTGAATGATTTAGTTTTCCTTAGTTGGCACATAATACTCATCCTGGGCACAACCTAAATCACTTCTTGTTTAAAAAAAATATTTTAATCGGGGGGCCAACTTCACGGTGAAAAAAGGACCTCCCCATAAAATCCAAACTATACGAAGGATTTTTTTTTCTTTTGCGGCACAAACTAGCACACATCGGGCACAACTCAGCACAAGTTTTGCAATTTTTAAAATTTCAACATGGGGGGCTAAGTTCACCGACATCAATTCAATCAGGGGCGTATGCAGGCGATGGTATCGGTCGGTTCAAACCCCCAAAGTTCATGATGTGTGGCTTCACAAACGAAAACTACAAAATAGCCAATATAAATTTCTTCGTACGCGCCTGAAGAGAATATCAATTTTTCTACTACGACTATTGAAACCATAATCCCCTCGATTATGATTATGACTTGGTATCAGTCTTTTTATTATTATGATCACTATTGTCATTTGACAATTTCTTTCAATTTCAATAAGAATTCTGGCTGTGACATTTCTTCAAAACTATCCCTTTAACATGCCCTGTTTTCAAATTTTTGTAAATAATGTTTAGGGTCTTAGAAAAAAAAAAAAAAACAGGATCAAATATTATCAAAGACTTACGATATAAGGACCAAGACCATAGTATCTGTAAAATGGTTGCAATCAGACCCATTCTCGAATTCAGGTTTACTTATGTCTCACTTAATCTTTATATCGAGTATTATTATATATAAAAATAGCTCAACTCCTTCGATGAGCAAACACAGACTGACATTGGAAAATAGATTTCTCAGTAGGGGAGGTAATTATATCTGTACCTACCTATTTTATGCGTTCCATCTATAGTTGTTATATGTATTTCTCAATCTCATCAGAGATAATCGAGGGTCAAATAAATGTCAGTAAAGTGTATCGCTCAAATGTATCATTACATAAGTATGAACCTCCTCTCGATGTACTTCACAATATTTTACAGTTTTCAACGAAGGGAATAAACCCTAATAGCCTTCAGTGCACTGGCTTTTCTGTTCAATTTCTCCATCAAATTTAAGCGAAAATTAATCTCATTCACCTCCTTTCAAAATAATAACCTTTTTTATGTATACAAAAACCCCAAGAAAAAAAGAAAGAAAAAAAACAACAATAAAAGCCAATTAATCAACGAACTCAAATTATTTCAAACCCGGCACTGTTTAGTTCAATGTTAAAACACAATTAAAATTATAGCAATTTCAATAAACTGGAAGCTAGAGATGCATTTAAATTTCCGGTCTATTCCCAAATTCATTTTCTCCTTATACAGTCGACTCTCGTTAATTCGAAACTCGAGGGATTCTTAAAATATTACGATTAATCGAATGTTTGAATTAACGAGAATCGACTGTATAATGAGAATTTTTAGGGAGCTCGTGATCACTTTGAATTATAGAGAAGTTCGAATTATCGCAGGTTTTAATTAACAAGATTTGACTGTACTTACATACATCTTGATGAGGAAGATGACGAGGGCTAATAGCGTTCCTATCATGAGTTTTAAAGAAAAATCTGAATTTTCCCTTGACGTTTAGAAAATATTTATAAATGAAATTTCAAATAGTTGCACGCGCACAACTGCACACAAATTTACAAACATTATTTCGACATTATTCATTTTATTGGAATTTTTCTTTTCTTGCAGTTTCGATTTCGACTTCTCGACATGTTCAAGTGCACCTTTCCATTAAAAATCTTCGACGCAGTAATTCCAATTGATTGTATTTATTTATTTTCGTTTTTTAAAGCTTGAAGTCATGCCTTACCACTTACTTTTCGTAAGCGACGGATTTATATTACAACATTTTGTGGCTTATCCCCCACTTTCTACAATAAATGTGATAATTTTTCTACAATTTGGGGTCATTCTCTCGGTTATCTATCTTCGAAATTTTCGTTTTTGGATCATGTCTATGGAGGAATTTCGTTGATAATCATTTTGTAATAATTTCCAATAAGCCAAAAAATATGAAAAGTGAAAATTGAAAAATATTTATCGATTTCATAGAAAAGCAATGCAATGATTATTTGTAGTGCTAAACGGTAGTTATGCTATACAGTGGTCGTCCAATATAACGAACACTCGCTTTTACGAATTCGTGATTTAACGAACAGCTTAAAATTTTGCATTGAAGGTTCTATATTACGAACGAAACGAAAATTTTGTTCGATATAACGAATTTTTTTTTTTGCAAGCCAATTCCTTGTATTTATGACTATGTAGGCATGCTTGTGTATTCAATTTATGTATGTCGCCGTTATATTGCGTGAAAAAACAAGCATCGACACGGCGTTTGTTGGCAAAGAACGTTCGGGGTAGAGTACCCCGGCGACTATGAGTGCAAGCATATTTTCGTATTGTTAGCGTTTAGTTAACTAAATTATAGGAACAGCCTCTTGAAAAAAATGATTGCTCTTCAAACCGTTAATATTTCCGCATCGTTAAAAAAGATATATATCTTTGAAGCCGTATCTTTGCTATCACTCTCTTGGCAAAAAATATCAGAAAACACTATAAGAAAATGTTGGCGCAATATTTTTGGTAAAAGTTTTGATGATTTTGATGAAGAAGAGCTTTCTGAGCTAAAAAAAAAAACGATATGATGTAGATGAGGTCACAACAGGACTACAACTGATACAGGAAGTTTTTCCAAACGTAAGTCGAGAACATTTAACTCGACTTTTTTTACGGAGATTGTTAGCCATTTCAAATATTTATATATTTTTTAGTGTTCCCTAACAGTTCAAGATATCTATGAATGGAACAATACTAAAAATCTCATAGACCCTGATTTAAGTGATGACGAGCAGGAGAGTGAACTAGACGAAAACATAAACGATAATGGATTTACTATTAAGCACGAATGTGCAGTAAATTATTTAGAAAATATTGTTGAATGGGCAATACAAAATAATTTCGAATGCTCAAAAGTCTTAATGTTAAGAGAGTTGCAGGAGCTGGCTGTTCAAAAAAAGTTGAAGTCAACTAAAAAACAGTCAGCAATAACCGATTTTTTTAACTAAATCTGTGTAAACGCGTCCTTTTATTTAATAAAAGCTTGTTATTGCCTGAAAATGGAAGATTTTGGTGCAAAAATTTACTGTCCAATATAATGAATTTTTCGAATTTACGAACAAGCCGTGCAACATAAGATTCGTTATATTGGACGACCACTGTATTATGTTTTGTTATGTTATGTTATGTTATGTTATGTTATGTTATGTTATGTTATGTTATGTTATGTTATGTTATGTTATGTTATGTTATGTTATGTTATTTATGTTATGTTATGTTTATGTTATGTTATGTTATGTTATGTTGTTGTGAGTCTCTCCCAAACTCACATGTGGTCACCTTAAACCGAGAGCAAAAGGCAGTGACCTGCATTTATGAATTTCTACTTCAAGGTGATTCCATGCTACTCAAAAGCACTGTCCAGCGTAAATTGCTGACAAATGCAAACATGCAGTTCGGCCGCTGGTAACAACAACAACACCGGCACAGTATAAGCACGATTGACAAACATCAGCACTACAACAGCAAATGCACAATTGCAATTCGATCGCTGGCAACAACAAAAACAACTCCACTAAGTGAACGGAAGTAAAAGCAACAACAACAGTATGGCAATGTTGGTACAATTGCAGGTGAAGGTCGCGGTCAAGATTAGGCAATATGTTCTGGAAGAATCGACGACGATCGCGGATCATGGGAATATTCAATATTGTAAGATCAGCAATATTGATCTATAAAAACAGAGCTTCGACGACTGGAAGCTCAGACTCAGTTTGAGACTCACTTAGACTTCTTCTGCGAGCGTACTCACCCACGGGCCACGACGTCAGAAGCATAGGGCAGTTTCAAGTTAGGATAAGTAATTCTGTTTAGACCTAAGGATTCAAACCTTAAATAAAAGGATTAAACCTTAGATTCAATCTTTTATTTAAAAGGAAATATAGGGACTATTACACGCTCGACACTGTCTGAGCGCTTGGTCTCCTATACCTCAGCGTTGGAATAAAGGAACGTTTATACGCTCGACCCCGTCTGAGCGCTTCACTTCCTTAAATCCCAACATTATTTGGCGCAGCCGGTATTCGACTGACTTTCAGTTGGATGAGAACTCAGTTTCCTCAAAGCTTTGAACAAAATTATATTGATCGCTATGCAGCTTGGCGCATTTTGCTAAGTTGGAATTGTGTCAATTTTAATTAGCGACTAGTTGCTACCACAGGGCAAAAAAGCTTATTATGCTGCATGCGAGAATGTAATTTTTGAGCAAAGATTATATTGTCAAGGATATCTTGCCAATGTATCTGGGCAAAAAAGCTTAGAAGAGATATTGAAACATAATTTAATATTCAAAGTGTACACACATGAACGGCTATAAACGAATTTCGCCTGTGATTGGAATTGTGTCAATTTTAATTAGCGACTAGTTGCTACCAAAAACAGCCGATCAATTCATTAGCACGATTGTATGGTAAAACACAGTCAATATTTTTTAACGCAAGTAAATATTTTTTGAATCCTGGCGTCTGGGCAGAATTATTGAAATAATATTTGTTTTACAAGAATCGACGGTAGCAGTTACCAAGCACAAGAAAATTAAATCAACGATTTCACCAAGCAATGTGACGCAGAATAAATAAAATTAAAATGTTTTTCAAAAGTTCCCAGGAAATCAACACATCAATCAACACATTCAACATTCCAGAAGGAAAGAATAAATAAAACGAAAATGGTAAGTAAAAATTTTTATTCGATTTAATTGCTCGGAGTCCTGTCTGTTAGAACAATCCTTATTAATTCGAAACGGGAAATGAACTAAACGCCTACAACACATCAAAAAATGTCTCCGATTAATTTAACAAGGTTAGCAATAGCAAAGGATTTGGAGGATCATGCAGTAAATTTTAGAAGAGGTTATACTAATAAATTTTTAGATAAAACACCCTTACTAGAAAATCAACAAATTCGTTGTTCCTTTTGCAAGATTGAAGGTCACTCTTGGGATTTCTGCTTAAAAAGAAGGAACACACCTTATTGCACAAGTTGTGACCAGTATGGTCATGAATATAGCGTACGGTGCAATATGAGGACCACAAGCCAAATTTTGAAATCATGTACTTATTGCGGAAGAAATGGGCACTTAGAGATCACGTGTTTCAGTAAGATGAGAACTTTTTTTTGTAAAATTTGTCGAATTAATGGTCACAAGAGTAACATATTTTGCACACGAAAAAAGAAGAAGAATATTACGGAAGCAAGGCAGTTCCAGAATGGGGCACAACCTAATAGAGGAGAAAGACGAAACAGGGAAAATCATATTTATAAATTTATGGCAAACAATTTTGATTCAAATAGCACAAGAATTTTTAATTTGTACAATCAGGAAAACCTCCAGCGGCCCGGTCTTGGCCGACAGACCGGAATGCCCAGACAGAGCGAGCATATCAAGGGCCAAATCAAAGTCTAAATTTGAAAACAACAGAAGACAAATCAAAAAATTATATAGAATTAGAGGAATTAGACATAAATAGGATTTTCTTAGATGATGTAGAGGAGAAACAGATCACTATAAATGGCATTAATTTTGAAAAAGGAAAACAGATCACATGTATAAAAATAGACGGTAAAAAAGAATGTTTATTGAAAAAGAAAAAACAAAGGACTAATTTCAACGACAATGTCGTGGTTCACTTTTACGAAAGTGATATACCAGTTATGAACAGAGAAATCGGAACTTCAAAAATTTTGAAACCATCAAAATTAGATGAACAAGCACATTTAATAACTTATTTTCATTCCCAAAAAGTAGAAACTCTAAGTGAGAAAACTGCTGAAATTGCAAAAAGTAAAAACGAAGATAAGAACCAGTTTTTGGTTTTATTTTTATCTTTTGTGTTACATATCTTCGCAATTTTAAAGGAAAACTTATTTAGTTTGAGCAATGATATAAGCAAATGGTTAAATAGCAAAATTAAAGAACCTTGTGGGAACCTGATTAGAAATAGCCCCCAAATCTTTAATACGCAATGTTCAAGTTCAGTGTCAGACGACGCGTTTATAGTATTTCCTGATGGACAAGCTGTAGATGATAGGGTTGCCTTGTTAGTGGACACTGGGCTGGATAAAAATTCGATGAAGTCAGATGTGTTGAAAATAGGAACTGAGTCAGGAAAAAGCAAACTTGGAGAAAATAACAGTGAGAAAAACGTAGAGATTATGCATTCAGAGCTAAGTCAATCAGAGTCACTTCAACTCGTCGTTCCCAACATCGATAAGATTTGTATTGCAGAGGCAGTTACGATCAAAGCGAGGGAAGCGAAAGTGGCACCGATTTGCGAGAAATTAGTGTTGGACTGTAAGGAAATTGAGAAAGAAGTTAATGATAAAAAGGGACTATCTAGCGGTGGGAATGTTGTGAATAAAAAGTCTAATGAATTGGGACATGAGTTCGACGAGAAGGTCGAGGATAATTTTTGTGGTAAAAATAGTAATGAAGAAATTGAATTCGACAAGGAGGTCGAGAATAATTATTGTGGTACTAGAAGAGATGGTACTAATGGTAATAAAGAAGTAGTTGGAGATATTTCGAAAGGAAATCCACCAGATAGAGATAGAAATCCCCATGAGAAGGTATCAGTTGAAAATATAAACCTAAATGAAGAGTCAGAAGTTAGAGAAGTGACGTTGTACGAGTATTTCAAAGGTCCGAATGTAATGCAAATATCAATTCAAAAGGTTCTCTCCATTGTAAAACAATCTGTTCTCAAACAAAGCAAATCTAAATTAAAATTCTTGCAAACGAAGATAAAACATACAAGAGATTCAAAAGATCTAGACAAATTTTTCGCCCATAACTATAATGTGCCGTAGTTTAATTCAAAATTCAAAATACTGTCCCAAAACATAGGTTCTTCTTGACTAAAACGAGACTTGAATGTTTTTATATTTAATCATTATTGTCAAAAAAAAAAAAAATAAATAAATAAATAAATAAAAAAATTCTTTTTAATATCGCTTATTGCGATATCTACATAAGGAATGGCGACGAAAAACAAATGGTTTAAGAAATTTTCGGAATATAGTTAAAAACAAAACTTGTTTTTAAAATATTAAACATACGAATTTTAAAGTTTTTGCAACACCAGTTTAATCTCATTTTGTAAATGTAACTTTATGGGTAAAGACCATTATGCCTTTGAAAGAACCAGGAGGGACTCAGGGCACATAATCTGTATTTTTATTATTTTTTAGGTTAACCAAGGAATCCGACCACAAAAGCGATATCGAGCCGGTAGAGCAAGCAAAGCAAAATAAATTGGTAAATATAAACAAGTATATACAAATATTCACAAAATATTTTTATATACTCAAAAATGTTTAATTCAAAATCAATACCTTGAAAGCATAGGTATTTTTGCGCTTATAACACTTTTTACTGTTTGGACGAAAAGAATATGAAAAAAAAAAAAAAAAAATTTTTTTTCAGAGAAAATAACATAAGTACATAAAAAAAAAATAAAAAAAAATTATAATTAAATTCGTAAAAAACACAAATATGGTAATACTTGAAAAAAAAAAAAAATAAAAAAAATAAAAAATATTCAAAATAATACAACAGACACTAATTTAAAACTAAAATCAATTAATTAAAACTTCATTCAATAAAAAATCAAACCATGTTAAAAATTTTAGAATAAAAAGAATGGAGGAAAAATTTTTGACTAAAAGAGAATGTTAAAACAAAAAATTATTAAGAAAAAGAAAAGCAGCTTATATATGTAAAATAGAATACAAAATAAAATTAAAAAAAAATATATATATATATATATATAAAATAAAAAGTAAATTACAAATTTTTATCAATTTTTAATTACGGTGACGGGTACATCATAAGAAAACAATATATGTATTATTAACTGTGAAAACAAACGGTAGAAAAAAAAAAAAAATAAATAAATTATAATCACAGACAAAAACCTCAAAGTATAGGTACCTAACAAAACTTTTGTTTTCGAAACTCTTATAAACATAGTACAATTTAAGAAAAATAATAGAAAAAAAGAATTATAAAAGAAAATATGAAATTGAACAATAAAAAGTAAATGTTAAGAAAAAATAAACAATAAATAAAGTATACATGATTGTTAAACAAGCTGCAAGAAAATGAATTCAAAACATTATATAGATAATAAGAAAGTATACTATGAAATAAATTTTATATATTAGATTTAAGCCCAAAGAATGGCCTGGATACGCACTATCAAAACAGCGGGAGTATCACTTAAAGAACAGCAGTGGTATACCTCAAACACGCATAGACATAAATTTCACGATTCATCATTTGCCTAAAAACAACGTCTTCGCCAGCCTTAGGCAAACATCTAAATTTCTTAACCACCATTAAAAGACAATCACCTTAAACGCTTCAAAATTGTCTCCTTTGAATCATGAAGCAACCAAGCAACAGTAACGATGCATACGGTACGGTATACATCATATGTTAAAATTTTTCGTTCATCTAAATCATCAACAACTAGTACGCGACTTCATTCAGAAGGGGAGAGGAGGGAGTCAAGGTTGTCCCTCAATTAAAAGTTCTGAACAACCTGCCTGCATTATTTTTTCTTCAAACAACGTCTATGTGATAACAACTTTCAACAGCAACATTAACATGAAAATCATCTAGTAAAATCTCAACCGCCGCAGTTTAATCGAACTGATGCATGAAAAAAAAAAAAAAAAAAAAAAAAAACATCCAGTTCGGAGTTTTCTATCGTCGCCTTGTTGCAACTTTCTTCAAAGGGGGAGGGATGTTGTGAGTCTCTCCCAAACTCACATGTGGTCACCTTAAACCGAGAGCAAAAGGCAGTGACCTGCATTTATGAATTTCTACTTCAAGGTGATTCCATGCTACTCAAAAGCACTGTCCAGCGTAAATTGCTGACAAATGCAAACATGCAGTTCGGCCGCTGGTAACAACAACAACACCGGCACAGTATAAGCACGATTGACAAACATCAGCACTACAACAGCAAATGCACAATTGCAATTCGATCGCTGGCAACAACAAAAACAACTCCACTAAGTGAACGGAAGTAAAAGCAACAACAACAGTATGGCAATGTTGGTACAATTGCAGGTGAAGGTCGCGGTCAAGATTAGGCAATATGTTCTGGAAGAATCGACGACGATCGCGGATCATGGGAATATTCAATATTGTAAGATCAGCAATATTGATCTATAAAAACAGAGCTTCGACGACTGGAAGCTCAGACTCAGTTTGAGACTCACTTAGACTTCTTCTGCGAGCGTACTCACCCACGGGCCACGACGTCAGAAGCATAGGGCAGTTTCAAGTTAGGATAAGTAATTCTGTTTAGACCTAAGGATTCAAACCTTAAATAAAAGGATTAAACCTTAGATTCAATCTTTTATTTAAAAGGAAATATAGGGACTATTACACGCTCGACACTGTCTGAGCGCTTGGTCTCCTATACCTCAGCGTTGGAATAAAGGAACGTTTATACGCTCGACCCCGTCTGAGCGCTTCACTTCCTTAAATCCCAACAATGTTATGTTATGTTATGTTATGTTATGTTATGTTATGTTATGTTATGTTATGTTATGTTATGTTATGTTATGTTATGTTATTTTGTTATGTTTATGTTATGTTATGTTATGTTATGTTATGTTATGTTATGTTATGTTATGTTATGTTATGTTATGTTATGTTATGTTATGTTATGTTATGTTATGTTATGTTATGTTATGTTATGTTATGTTATGTTATGTTATGTTATGTTATGTTATGTTATGTTTATGTTATGTTATGTTATGTTATGTTATGTTATGTTATGTTATGTTATGTTATGTTATGTTATGTTATGTTATGTTATGTTATGTTATGTTATGTTATGTTATGTTATGTTATGTTATGTTATGTTATGTTATGTTATGTTATGTTATGTTAATGTATGTTATGTTATGTTATGTTATGTTATGTTATGTTATGTTATGTTATGTTATTTGTTATGTTATGTTATGTTATGTTACTTTAGGAAACTTGATTGTTGATGAAACAGTGATTTCGGTCAAAGCGGAAAATTGTTGGAATTTCAATTGTTTTTCTTAGTGTAGTGGTAAATCATTTTTATACAGGATATCATACGGACAAGGTTATGAGAAAAAAAACTAAGCACTGATGGCTTTTGCAATAGTAAAGAACTAATAAAGAACTGGTAAAACTCTAGTTGCCTTTTAAACAGGATGTACCTTAGGGTGATGACTTTTAGGTCGATGAACATTTTTTAAGGATTCCATAAAGCACTACGTTTAAGGCTATTTGATGAGAAAAAGCCACGTACAAAATCATATAAAAATTTTTATTTTTGATTTTTTTCCCATTTTGGTGGTCCCCATACAAATTGTTTTATTAATTTTTATGAGTTATGAAGACAAAATCCGCTAAAACTTTCAGAATCATCGCTGAGTCGCTCGTAGAGAGGTGAACCCCCATTAATTTTCCCCAAACATTTTTCTCAAACACATATGTATATCCCTTATCTTCCCCCGCTAAGGGGTCCCCGTATAAAAACCGAATTATTATATGTATGGGGGAAAAAATGGGTTTTTTGATTTTCATTATTTCTTCTTCTTATAATTTAATTTTCGACTTAAGTGACCTGAATTTCTGATGAATTTTTTGAGTCTATAATAATAAAAACGGTTAGTGGTTTCTGTTCATAAACTTATAGTCAAAACAAATATTTTTTTAAAAGCAATTATCACTGTTTTCATGTTCGTATCGTAAGTACATGCATGCATACAGAGTGAGAGATACAGACCAAAGATAATGAGTTTCAGAAAAAGTTTCGTGAAAAATATTTACGAGTAGATTTAAAAACAATTTCCAAAATGATGACCAGGATGCACTTTTTTTCTCTCTAGACTTGAAGATGGTGAGGAGTAATTCGATGGAATGCGACCAAAAAATTGGATAATCGCAGCATCTTTTCATAATATGGTTGACCCAACGGTAGGGACCTGTTATAGATATGTATGTATATATATAAATATTTCGTTTTTAAACCAAAAAATTGAATGTGATTTGTGCACGATGTAAGGACGGCATGAACTCATGTCCTGTTCTTGTTCATTGCACTATGCTCGAAACTTCACGGATGGATTGCTGAGTGTCGCATTTTTTTGACATTATCAGTCCGCTTTTCATCGAATTTCAAGTCTCATTTTCACTCAATATCCTGCTTTAAACATTATGTTCTTTCTTAAAATCCCGGTTGCAGTATTTTGTTTTAGAACCCTACAATGCCTTCTCCGTTGAAAATAATTAAGAAAGAAAAAAAAAAAACGATCAAATAACATCTTATCATTGCCCCATATAGCGACATCCATCATTAAAATAATTTTCCGGTTTGAAAGAGGAAATTCAATTAAACTTTCGCCTTACAAAAAATGCGCGCTCGAAGCGAATCATCAAGAGCTACGTGAAAAATTTCCCGTTTTCCTCGAATAGTAATTGTTAGAAAAACAACAAAAACAAAAAAACAAAACTGGATGATCACTCCGCCATCCATCCAAATGTAATTTATGGTCAATACATGCATATTTGCCGCACATATGTGCACACAAGCGTATGCATTTATAGCCAAAAATAATTTATTTTCATTAGATTCATTGCAGGAAAAACAAACCGAAACAAAACAAAACAAAACTGTGCAAAGCCGCAGCATGTCGCACTTTATTATGTAAGAAACACAAATCGGCTACATGGAAATTACATTCGAATAAGAAAACTTTCATCGCATTTGCAGAAAAAATATATAAATAAATATAATACAATATTGTACATACCTATAAAATAAGATCTTTGCATCAAAATTTGTTTCGAGGACTTGCGCAAAATGGAAATGCAAAAAAAAAAAAAAACAAGTAGGTATACCGACCAATAAAAACTATATCTTAAACGAAAAAAAGAGTGTAAGAAACATAAGTTAATGAACCAACAAATTGGTTAACATATGTCCATATGTACATGTGCACTGCGTGTGAATTCTACGCGTGCGTCTCTAGGTGCAGTTTTATATCAGCGTATCTGGTTCGAAAGTTGTCTCAGTGGAAAAGTAAAATACAATATAAAAAATAAAAATAAATAAAAGAAATAAAAAGAAAAGCAAAGAAGTTGCATGTCGTCCACACCGACTTACAGATTTAATACGCATGACCGCTTTGCAACAGAGTCGAGATAGCATTTTGCGGTTCACTCCAACGTTGGCTGCCTCAAATTTTACTTCATCCAGTTTTTGTCTTTTTAGTTTTTCGTGTGTTTGATTTTTGTTGTTGTAGTTTGTTGGTGAGACGACATAATACACCAGCTATTGCAGTTCATCGAATTCATCGAAGCTGGACACGCATTTGTTGTTGCGGTAAGATTCAGGCTGGTGTTATGACCATCCAACGCTTATATTTCATCAAACCAAGTCGCACGCCGCACCGACGGACCGACGGACGGGCCTGGTTGACATGGTGACCAGCAACATCGGTCGCCAATAGACGACAGCAACGAATCCGATGGTCAGACTGACTTTGTCATGAGATCGTTACAAGAGCAAAATTATTGCGCCAGTTCAAAACAAACAAAAAATATACAAAATGAAAATCCAAATCGGTCACAGACAGTTATCGTGCTTGATTTTGAATGAATGCAACTACGCAAAAAAATTTGAAAAAATCCAAATTTACAAAATACATTTATTTTTATTTTCGCCAAGTATTTTTATGCAATTTGTAAATAAGGTTAGGACTTTTTTTTTTTTTTTTTTTGAATTCGCAGACCACTGCGAGCGAAGAAAACAAGACTTTAAAATGAACGCTTTTAGGCTAGGGTTGTAGTGGATGGGAGTTAATAGGTTAATTTTGTGTTACTTTGAGCTCCTGAAGAACAAATTGTTACGTTGTCATGCACTTCGATCGTACCGAAAAAGTGTCTCGAGTTCTCGATTTTCGTTAGACCTTTAGGAAATTCCGATTAGAAGCTCGCAGAAATATTTTCAATAAACGAAATGAGCACCGCCGGAGATTGATGTTGGTTATGGTGGCATATAGCTTGTTTTTGTTTTGATTTTCATAACAGATCCTAGTCCTGGTGTTACACCTAAAAATGGTTCAATCAGGTCCGTTCTCGAACTCGTTCTTACTCATGTCCCCGCGAACACGCATACCAAAATAGCTCAACTCCTTCGATAAGAAAACTGTATACGGACAGACGAACATGTTTTTAAAAATGAAAAACGGGAAAAACAAGTCTTAATGGTTTTTTGGTTAGTGTGGCTGCAACCAAGGGTGACACACTTTGCCTCACATGGGCCCGTGTGATACCATGAAAAATGGAAAACCAAAGGAAAACAGAAACAGAACCCAGAGCCTCTCGCATCGTAAGTTGTTATCTCAATTAGAGCTGGAGACCGATGGTTTCAAACTATCGAAAAAATCTATGGTTTTTCGACGACTATCGATAGTTTCGATTCATTGACATTTTCATTAGCTTTGGAAAGGTGGTGCTGGCAGTGACGGATGGCTTTATTTAAATGGAAAGATTCCTAAAAATATCCGCTTTTGATTATAAAAATTATCGATTATTAAATTTATCGATTGTTAAAGTTATCAGATGAATAAACTTATCTATAATTAAATTTATACATTGTTTTTTTCTGATTTTTAAAATTATCGATTATTGAAATGATACATTATCGAACTTACCGATTGTCGAAACTATCGATAGATCTCAAGCTCTAATGAGATAAAGCCAATAAAAAGACAAACTCACACATTTTGCCACCTCAGGTCGTGAAAAATTTACAGAAATTGTGCGAACTCTTATGTGTCCTATTTTATAAGCCAAATGAGAATTATAGGCGTCATGCTAAACTACAAATACTGTTGTTAAAGAGCAACTACGGATAGATTTCAAAAAATTTATTAGGAAAGATTTTAAAATCCGCCTCCTTGTATATTCCCACGTGCTATAAATTGAAGAAGTATACGTTTGTAAAATACTAGCGGTATTCACTATCCAGTGCATTTGGCCGTGCATTTGAGCATGAGCAAAATATTTATGCTTTTTTGCTCTCTACACTAACAAAATGTACACGTATGCAAATGCTCCGATTTTGCACAAATGCTCCGCCTTAACCTAGTGCAAAAATCAGTTTCGTGCATGTGCACAACTTTCCAGCTGTCTTAGGGATGCTGGGTAAATATCGATATTTGACGATTATCGTTGTTCAAAGTTTAAACATCTTTGTTGTATTATAATGTTGAGAGTTACTACACTTTCAGAGTAAATGAACCATAAAATAAGCTTTTGGCAATATCTTAGTATTATCTCCGATAAAAACTGGCCATCGATAATTATAAAACAATGAGCATCCCTAATCCTGCTTGATAAAATATGCACCGTGTGCTTCGAAAGTACACTCACAGTTTCTTGCAAATGCAAAATAAAATTTGCAAATGCACATGCACATGCACTGGATAGTGAATACCGCTACTTTGTTATAATTTTGAAATTTTTATGATGGAACACCATTCAGTTAAGAAAATGTAGATATTTAGGTTTTCAACACCTCAAACATGCTTATTATCGGACAAGCTTTGATTTCGGTTTGTTGGAGGCCTTTAACACTAATCAATTACACAATGCTACAAAAAAAAATTTTTTTCATGCCCTTTTTTTCTATTGGTTATTTTATGTTAGCTTAGGGCTCCCTCATTCCAAAAAGGTCAATGGTTTGATGGATTTAAGTAGCGTTTCCGAGATATGGCCCAAAATGTGAAAAAAGTCAATTTTCTCTACTTTGCCCCATATTTCGGGCCAGAGCTCAATTACTGTATAAAATAGCCTAGCAGATAGATCTAATGCGGAAAGGTGGAGACCGTACGCAAATTTTTTAGGTGCCTAAACGTCACTCTACGACTCTAATTGTGGCTTCTAATAGGTCAGAAAGGCCATTTTTCGCTCATATTTTTCGCTACTTTCACTCACTTATCGAGCCATATCTTAGCAACCAGTGCAAATTATCCCAATATTAGGCATACCAGTTTTTGCGAGAATCGTAACGAACATTGAAAACCACAGAACTCAATAATCGGATGACAAATGTGAAAGTTATAAGCAAAAAACTGCATTTTTATTATTTTTTAAAAACGTGGGTATTTACCCAGTTGTAAAAACAAGCATGCATGCCCGTAGTATTCATGATTCATGCCTTCCCCTGTTGTAATACAAGAATGCATGCCAGAAGAATTCATGACCCATGCATTCATGATCACGCATGATTCATGGCTCCTTGAAAACACATGAAACATTTCTTCTCCAGTTGTAAAGCAAGAACGCATGCTCGTAGTATTCATGATTAATGCGTTCATGATCCTGTTCGATTCATGAATCCTTGAAAACGTTGAATTGCTTTAGAACATCGCAAATCCACCCAAAATAATATCTATGTTATAAAGATACCGTACATAAATACATACGAGGCCTCTACAGTTCGATTTTTTCGAACGTTTATATATTATATGTAGCACTCGCGATTGAGATCTCTCGGTAGCGTAATGGGAGCGTGTTGCGATTTGTAACCTGTGGAGGGCTCGAGTTCGATTCCTGTCGCAGGCGGAAAAATTGGGACTTAGAAAGATGCAAAGTAAATTTTCAAATTTGTGGTATGGTTTGACCCAATTAGGGGGGCAGGGGGTAGCAAGCAAGTTTGGCAGTTATAAACTGTACTTTTTCCTATCCAGTCGTCACACACGTCATGCATACAACAAGTGCTTACAAATTTTTTTTTATTTTTCCATTAATGTTTGAATGAAAGCTAGTTATACCTCTTAGTTTTGAAATAATTGTTTTTTTATGTTATAATATTATCTACCTAAGTATTCACAAAAAAAAAAAAAAAATTACGCTCGCCGTAGCGGGGATTGAAACCGCCTACATCGGATTGTTACTGCTTGTTTAGGCGAACGAATTCCATGAATTGGATTATTGCGTTCTCAGGATCATTGATTCATGCATGGTAGGGAAGATATGTTTCATGGGTTTTCAAGCATTAATCAAAAATTTTTTGTCTATGCATGATTTCCTATGACAAGCCTGTATAAAAAAGAAATGAAGAGGCATAGAAGGTTGGCATGCATGCAAATCACCCTTAAGAGGCATGATTAATGCATCTTTCATGAATATTTTTACAACTGGGTAGTACTGTGCGAGCATACATTACGTATACGCACTGAGGACCTACATACCTACCTGTCGTATACGTAACGTACAATCGTATTCTTGCACAGTACCAAATACTGTATGAAATCAAATGGTGTATGAGAAAAAATTTTGTGCTAAAATCCTCATCGCACCATCAGATGTTTTTCTCGAAAACTAGAGTCTTTTCCCTAGTTGATATGCTATCTTGTTGGACTCCACCTAAATTTTCGCTAAATGTTGGCTTTCTACACTATGTAGAATCCCAATTAAACGAAACCCATCAGAATCACAGAGCTCACTAAGACGAAAACATGGCACCTTCATAAATCTCATTTTGATCTCATTACGAGCTCAGAATCATGCGCTAATAAGCCTAAATGTGTGCCATCGAGATAAATTGAGTCTAGATATTTTAGAGTAGGTATACCTACTTAAAAACGAAAAACTTTTGAGATCATAAATAACTCATATTGAGCTCACTCTGAACCGGCTGGGATGAATTGTATCATTGAAATTGCCGGGCTGAGAGAGCAATAAAGCAATCTTCTGTTTAATGAAATTTATTTCCATTTAAAGACATAATATCTTTCATTAAATAAATCATTTCGATCGATAAGCGGGTAAACACGAAAGAAATATGGCCGCGAAGATAAAAGCGAAAGTATTCAATGAAAGTTAATTAAATAAATTCCTGTACGTGGTCTCTTTCATTAGCTATGATTTGGATTGAGCATTTCGAAGAGGCGTGAATGTTTGCTTGCAGGGCAGGGAAATTAAACAAAAAAAAAAAAAAATTTATTTATTTATATTTTTTTTGTCCAGCGAATGACGCGTGCTTAGCGTAAGAAATAAAAATGTGCTTCTTTTCTCACTCGTGTGTATATATCTATGAAAAGTAAAAACTGAAAAGCTTCGAACGTATAAAGCTTAAAAGCTCCCCATGGTTGAAACAGGTGGCCAAATAAAAAGATATAGAAAGGCAGAGAGAGAGAGAGAGAGAGAGAGTGTGTAGCTGATAATAGGTCATATAGGGTATATAGAAAGGAAGAGACATTCAACTTAAGAGTGAATATTTCCTCTAATAAAGATTACGTTACTTGAACACTCATAAATTGAAATGATTGGTTGTTACTATTCTAAAAATGTATGCTTTAAATTTATAAAGTCTTCAAAATCCGAGCCCTGGTCCTAACAAACCCATTAACTTTCATTTAGTCTTCATTTAACGCAACAGAACTTAAAGGATTATCTGAATTGATCGGTTCCTTTCTTTGTTATTAAGAATACGTATCGAAAATATACATAGTAAATACGTAAGGCATCAGAAAATATGTAAATTCAGCACCCAAAAGAATGCATTTAAAAATTCCGAATATTTCCGATAGTGGAAACTTTTAATTTCTATAGCTTTGCCCATCTATTGCCTTCTTGAGGAAGGGTTTTGAAAGATCAGAGAATATCTTTAAAAGCCTCAACTAAGAGTCGTTTATGCAGGCTAAAAATGATTTTACATAATTGCTTTTAAAATATTCAAATGCATACCTTTAGGTGCTGAGTTTAAGTATGTATGTATTTACTTGTGCTCTATGTGTAATGAGAGAGCTTTTAAGCTTAGATACAAATTTACAAGATCAAACTAGCGCTATAAAAACCATATGTATGGCATTATTCGCAATGTACTTCTCCAGTCTCTCTCCCTATCTCTCTCTCATTTGTCTGATCGAATATCATTTCTCTCATTTTGTTCAGACGCGTAGTTTTTACGTAGCATGGTATATGGACTTGCAGTGTGCTCTTGGCAGCGTAGAACGTCACTTATAGAACTGTCGTGGAATTCGTGTCAATTATCGGCCTGGTTCTTCAGCTTTCGATATCGGTTCGGAAATATATTTCTGAGTTACATAATTAAATTTGTTTTAAATTTTGTTTCATTCTTTCGTTTAGTGTGAACTGCCGGAAAAACAATATATCAATATATACCTATACATATACATATATATCGCAATGGCCTTACGCGTTGTTTGCTTTTCGCCAGCCCTGAGCGCAATGCGCAATATGATGGTCCGTTCGATGAGTTCCCAAAATGTGGAGCCGAAAAACGTTGGTTTCATCGGTTTGGGTAATATGGGCTTTGCCATGACTAGCAATTTAATAAACAAGGGTCACAAATTGCACGTCTACGATATCGCCCAAGAGCCAGTCAACAAACTGAAAGCCATGGGCGCAATTGCGTACGACAACGTTGCAGAGCTGTCACTGAAATCTGACTTCGTCATTACAATGCTGCCGAACAATCCAATTGTTTTGGATACGTACGAGAAGATTACGGCGGATGGAGTAAATAAAAATACGATGTTCGTCGATTCCTCGACCATTGATCCCAATTTGGCAAAGGAATTGCGCACCCTGGTCGCAGAGAAAGGCGCTGTTTTCGTTGATGCGCCCGTTTCGGGCGGTGTGCCGGGTGCCGAAAAGGCCACGTTAACTTTTATGGTTGGCGGTACAAAGGCCGATTACGAGAAGGTAACACCAATTCTCAAATGCATGGGAAAACTGATAACACACTGTGGTGACATCGGTATGGGCCAAGCGGCGAAATTGTGCAATAACATGATGCTTGGCATCTCAATGATCGGTGTCTGCGAAACGATGAACTTGGCCATCCGTTTGGGTCTTGACCCGAAATTATTTGCTTCCATTATTAACTCATCGACTGGACGCTGTTGGTCGTCCGATTCTTATAACCCGGTTCCTGGAATAACACCCGATGCCCCAGCCAATAAGAACTACGACGGAGGCTTCTCATGCGAATTGATCACCAAGGATTTAGGTTTGGCTTCCGGTGTTGCAACGGCTTCGAATACACCAATTGCCCTCGGTGCTGCCGCACATCAGATATACCGTTTCGCTTCCAGCAAGGGCTTTGGCAAAAAGGATTTCTCCTACATTTACGAAATGCTCCAGACCGAGCAGAATAAGCAGCAGTAGGCAGGCATGTACAAAAGAACAAATGCCAGCCGTTTAATTCTACCGGATCCACTTCGATCAGACCAGAATTGCATTTATAGAACTATAAGTTCGTGCTAGTTGAACATTTTTAAGACTTTACTTTTTCGCATTTTACCGCACCCGCCACACTCTTATTTTTTATCTACCCACAAAGATAAAAATTATTTTTATACACATGTGCATCACATGCCGTGAGGAAAATGTTTCTTTGTAAATAAACTCTGATTACACACAGACGCAACTTTGATTATCTGAATCTAATTTGTCCGTCGACGGCAATTAAATTAAATTCAAATTGAATTCTCATACATATACAAACATAAATACGTGCATACGTCATACGTGAAAATATAAAACTTTTGAGAATTGTATCACACAGATTGAAAATCATCTTCAAGGATCTTCATTGCAAATAGGAGTATACAACCCTCTTTCAAATGAAAATTTTATTTGAAGAGCAGTCTGTTGCAACGAGCCCTTGCTTCTGTGATATTTTTTTCACTAGAAGATCATTTGAAAAGTCACAAATTGGCCTCTTTACATATGAATGCTTCCTACTTCTGCATTAATGATTTTTTCATGTATGCGATAATGTCCGGCTGGGATTCCAATCCAATCGTCATCTCTACGTTACAATCAGTGCGTCGAAAAATAATCCAAAACAACTTATAAGAAACCACCCAGCTTCCAACAGGACCTATTCTTTACAAAGAAGATAGAGATTGTAGGCGACCTGCTTTCTAAAAGCTTAAAAAGTATTCAAAATCGAACCAGTCACCCTTGAACCAAAGGATACTAGGATTGAGGTCGTGTGCATTACTGACCATGAAGTGTGTTGCGGTTCATCGCTTCTGAGAGCAGCATTTTGGCCGCTGGGCAATTTAAAAATCTTGTCTCTATTAAAATCTTAAAAATCTTACCGAAGACAAACACGCTCAAATGAATTTGCAAATCTGCTTCTCACTCGGTACTCTGGCCATGCCTTGTTTCTGGGAAGACAGGCAAAATTAAGAGAATTTTCTATTTTTGCTATTGCGAAAATTTTATACATCGTCGATTATTGTGGGACTCCCCTGTAAAAATAAATATCTTCAATCCCGTAGCCCACGATTACCGTGAGGGTTTTCATAACTTTTGAACGCACGCTCCAAGCGTTTTTTTCACTTCTGTCATTTGTGAAATAAATTTGTTTTTTAAATTTCTTATTAATTTTTGCTTTCGCCCGTTGGGGGCCGCCCTTGGCTCGGGAGCCCCGTATCATTGATACGGCTGATACGCTGACGCTAGCTACGCCACTGCATATATCGCACATACAATCACAATTGAGAAGATTTTTCCCATCAATTTTTGTCATGCTATAAAAACATTCAAAAATAACGCGGCCAGCCTTAAGATAAATATTTCAATGCAGGACACCCACCCCTATCCTAAGAATTTTTTACAATCGTTGATGGTGTACCTAAATTAGAAACTATCAACACTACCTACTACTGATTCAAAATTTATTTTTAATATCATTTCTTTCACATGTGTGGCATTTTTATTTTTTTTGTACTTAGTTCTGAGTTTTGGTTTGCCGCAGAATACGGGATGGCTGGCCGCCTTATTCAACAAACGAAACAAATGAAGCTAAATGCCGAATGGGTGCAAAATGCAGATGTTGCATAGTCTGGAAGGGTATTTTTTCAATTCTGCAATCATCGAGCTAAATTCTAAGTTTATGTGCCAGTCTGCCTAGCCTATTAGCCTTTTTTGAAGTCTTCATCTTTTATTATATATAAATTATTTGTATTGTGATTATTTGAACGACAAATTGTCCTGGAGGATGTATGTAGCTATGTTTCACGACATCTTGGCTTGCGACTCCATTAGCGTCCACGCAATTAAATTCCCCATGGAATTTCCATTCAAATGAATTTCAATATAAGAAATTATCAGAATTCAGATGCCATTGTCTGACATTGAACGAAAAATGGCCACATTCGCCACATAATATTGCTGATGGTGCTTACTTACGGTTAATACTGAAATGTGGAATTGACTTGTTCAGCCTTGTTCTAAATTAATAGTGGTATTCAAAAAGCTGTGGAAACTGAAGTGTGAAAATTTTGCACCAGCAAATTTTGCCCTTTTGTATGAACGACCCTGCGAAGAACGAGTGCAAACCTTGTGCGATAACATGGCGCAAATTTTGCCCATCACAATCGATGTGCAATATTTGCCCGACCCTGGAATTTTTTTCCCATACAAACAAATTTGCACAAACTCAGAATTTGCGAAGGTGCAAAAATTGCACACCTGCTTGAATCTCACAAATATTTCGTGGAAATTTTTTCCCTAGAAGTTTTTCCCCCGGAAAAAATGCGGGAAAAAGCGTCAGTAAAAGGAAGAATGTGGTGACCTTTGCTAAAATATGATTGAAGTTCTTGCGTTTTTCCCAGAGCTCGAAACTAACTGTTAAACTTTTTCCAATTTTCGGTTTCTCTCTGGCCATTAACCATTTTTGCAATGATATAGAAATTTCTCTCGGATCAAAACCTTTTTTTGCGGTTTTCAAGTGAGATTTAATTTTAAAATCAAAAAATAAATCTCTATGCTTCAGATATACTGAAGATACTATTTTTTAAATTTTTTTTTATTTTTTTTTTATTTCTTGCTTTTAGTTATTTGAAGAGAGTTTATCAAAGTTTGTCTGCGCACTTTGAACAAAAACAAAACAAAGCAAAAAAAAAAAAAAAAAATTGAATCACGCAAATGCAGTGCAGTGCATTTGAATTTAGTAAAACGCAACAACAACCACACAAGGACCGAAAAAATCGAAAATTTTTTACCTGCGCTCGCTGCGTGAGATTTCCATTCTTCGGACTTTGATTCTTCTGCTTTGTTGAGAGCATATAGGACTATAGGTCTAACTCTTCTTCTTCCTAATCCCTGCAATGTGTTAGAGCTACGCTGCTTCAACATAGGCATATAGCATGAGGAAAAGAGAAGCATGCCATGGCAGCGAAATATTTAGCTCTGCTGTGGTGAAATGCATTGCCACTTTTATTTTTAATTTTGGGCGATTTTCGAGTACATTACATATAAAATATCTACCAAACTCATAAAATGCCATGAAAAGCTTGAAAACCATAAAACTAATTAAGGATTTTCAATATTAAGGAGAAATGGAAATTGTTCTTTTAATCCTACCTTAAGCACATAATTTTTTTATCACACTGTTTCAGCAAAAATACTAAATTCTATGTACAATAAAATTCGTACCCGTAGTCAAAAATGTATGTCAATTTATTACAAAATGAAAACATTCGCGCACATTAAGCAAAAACATATCGTAATATATTTATTAAAGTTTCAATTATGAACTTTTCAAGCAATATAAAAAAACCGAGCTGACGCCGTGTTTCTTTGATAATTTTCTTGCAAGTGGCATCATAGTGCCACTTTGTGTCTACCCGTATTGTTGTTGGTAGCTTTCTGGTGAATTTCTCGAATTTGTTGAATTTCCTATTCCTGCTTAAGGTTTTTGTTGGTAGCTTTTTGGTGAATATCCCCAATTTGTTGAATTTCCTATGCTTGCCTAATGGTGTATATCCCCATCGCGGCAGAGGCTTTTCGACGTCGACAGTTAGACCTACAGTCCTACATGCTTTAAAAGTTTCTGTGCGAGCGTAACCTTTTCGCATAACAATAAATGCTTCTCTCAACCATGTAGGACTGTAGGTCTAACTGTCGACGTCGAAAAGCCTCTGCCGCGATGGGGATATACACCATTAGGCAAGCATAGGAAATTCAACAAATTGGGGATATTCACCAAAAAGCTACCAACAAAAACCTTAAGCAGGAATAGGAAATTCAACAAATTCGAGAAATTCACCAGAAAGCTACCAACAACAATACGGGTAGACACAAAGTGGCACTATGATGCCACTTGCAAGAAAATTATCAAAGAAACACGGCGTCAGCTCGGTTTTTTATATTGCTTGAAAAGTTCATAATTGAAACTTTAATAAATATATTACGATATGTTTTTGCTTAATGTGCGCGAATGTTTTCATTTTGTAATAAATTGACATACATTTTTGACTACGGGTACGAATTTTATTGTACATAGAATTTAGTATTTTTGCTGAAACAGTGTGATAAAAAAATTATGTGCTTAAGGTAGGATTAAAAGAACAATTTCCATTTCTCCTTAATATTGAAAATCCTTAATTAGTTTTATGGTTTTCAAGCTTTTCATGGCATTTTATGAGTTTGGTAGATATTTTATATGTAATGTACTCGAAAATCGCCCAAAATTCAAAATAAAAGTGGCAATGCATTTCACCACAGCAGAGCTAAATATTTCGCTGCCATGGCATGCTTCTCTTTTCCTCATGCTATATGCCTATGTTGAAGCAGCGTAGCTCTAACACATTGCAGGGATTAGGAAGAAGAAGAGTTAGACCTATAGTCCTATATGTTTTAAAGTCGCTCTCAACAATTTCGGTTGATCTGTGACAGCGTTCCCACTTTGGTCCGATCGGAGTAGATTTACTCCATTTTTTGAAAAACTTTGAAATCTACTCCGTCACTACTTTTCTATGCGAATCTACTCCGTTTTTAAATTTCCCAATCTTTGAACTCTAGTTTACAAAATGTAAGAAGTTGGAAAAGCATTCAATATGTTGTTGGTGATGTTTGACAGTTCTGTTGATATGAAAAAGATAACATTTGATAATTTTTTAAGTTTATGTTTCAATAAGGATACTGGAATCAGTATTTGTGTGAAGAATATATTTTGGGCCTGTTTTTTTTAATCTACTCCGATATTTTCACTTTTTTCCGTTTTTTGTGGTTGTTTACTACGGTTTTGTTGGTGAGTGGTGGGAACGCTGATCTGTGATAGTTTTTAATTCTCTCCGCTCGAGAACAGTTAATTGATGAAGTCTCGAATCGGTTGAGAGAAGTGTTCGAGCTATGCTTTCTTCATATATTCCCTTCCCAGTGTGTTAACAATGGTAGAATATTTTTGTTTTTATACCCAGCGTAAGCGGGGTATATTAGTTTTGTGCAAATCTTGTAACAGGGAGAATTAAGCTCCGGAGATATAGAAAAATATATATAGAAATGATCAGGATCAAAAACTGAATCGATTTAGACGTGTCCGTCTGTCCGTTCGTCCGTCCGTGGTCGGATCTCCGCCGAAACGGCTGAACCAATGAAGTCGAAATTTGGCACACATGTATATCGGGGTCCGAGTATGATCCTAAGTAAAAATGGGAGACATCCGCCCACTGCCACGCCCAAAAATGAATTTATTGTGTTTTCAGTAAAATGCTTGTAACTTGCGAACCACTCAACACATTCCATTGATATTTGGTTTACTGGTAAACTACGAAAAGGGACATATCCTGGACAAAAATGGACGCCGTCCTCCTCGAGCCACGCCCACAAATAAGCCCAAAAATAAGGGCTTATCGTAACATGTGAAGTAAATGGCGTAGAAGCTTCAAATTCGCAACATAGGCTGACCAAGGCAAATGAAAGGTGTAGGAAGAAAAATTTATGTAGCCCGCCCACTTCCACGCCCACAAATGGAGAATTTTCGTAACTTCCGAAGTAAAAGGCGTAGAAGCTTCAAATTCGCAAAACAGGTTCACCAAGGCGAATGAAAGGCGTAGGAAAAAATTTTATGTGTCCCGCCCACTGCCACGCCCACAAATGAAGATTTTTCGTAACTTCCGAAGTAAAAGGCGTAGAAGCTTCAAATTCGCAACATAGGTTCACCAAGGCGAATGAAAGGTGTAGGGAAATAATTTATGCGGCCCTCCCACTGCCACGCCCACAAATAGAGAAGCAAAAGATAGTGCGCTCATAATGTCGGGACGCTGGGTATTTCAAAGTCGGGCTTGACCGACTTTAGCTTTCTTACTTGTTTTCTTTTGTTTTTGAAATCAGCAGGCAAAGATTCCTCGGGAATATTTAGAATCGGGCAGATTATTTAAAAATACCGTCGAGTCCCGAACATAACCTTGGTGTTGTGAATACATGAACTGAGATTTATACAAAAGATTTTGCTGGTATTTTAACTTTTCGCGAGAAGGCCGTTCTAAAATCAATTGGAGAGCGTAATAAACCATCCGTCCGTTACGGACGGTCCGTATTGATTTTGTTCTCAAAAAACGAAGCTTTTAAAAAAAAAAAAAATGTTGTGAGCCTTACTTGTAAATTTGTGTACATATCCGAAACAAATAAAGCAAACTATATGTGCCTACATACAAAAATTTAGCGACGATAGTATGAACTGCCTCGGTAATATGAACGGGCCTTGGAGAAGTAAAATTACTCTATCCAGGGTCCACTGTATTCATTTTTATTTTGATTTGCTTTAATTTATTTTAAGATTTTCTTTTTGTTTTATAAAACTTTTTGTTTTCTCTTTTAGCTCTTGCGTATCACTCACTGCCTTTTCGATCTCCTTTGACATATGTATGTATGTACATTAGGGCGTTTCAGACGTGAAAAAAAGTGTTGAATTTCTAAAAAGGCGGGGTCTAAATAGGAAGATAAGGTACTAACAAAAATTCAGGCATGATTAAAAACTTTTTGGATCAAGGTTAAGGGTCGCTAAAATGGCTTGAATTTTTGTCAAAAAACGCCTTAAAGAGAGCTTCAAAAATTTTATTTTATTTTTGTTAAAGTTAGATTTTCCGAGTTGACAGATTCTTAACATTTTCTGTATACTTTTAGGGGCAGAAAACACAAAAATTGATTTCAATTGATGGTTTTTCCGGGAAGAGTTCGATGTTTTACCGATCAATTGGTTAATAATATGTTTAAACGATTCGAAAACATGTTTTTGCACATAAATTTGTTTTTGTAATTGACTGAATTTTTGCCTTATGGACAAAATTTTGAATTTTTGGCTTTGATGAATTTTAGCGACCTATAAACCTCAATGAAAAATTTTTTTTATCACACCAGAATTTTTGTTAGCACCTTATCTTCCTTTTTAGACCACGCCGATTTAGAAATTCAACACTTTTTTCACGTCTGAAACGACCTAATGTACATATGTAAGTATTCATCAGACCTGGGCAGTCCAATTACAAAATTTTTTCAATTACAATTACTTGTAATTGTAATTGAAGATTTTTCCATTGCAATTACCTGTAATTATATTTCAATTACAATTACAAATTGTAATTTTGTAATGGAATTGTAATGGAAAAATCTTCAATACAATTACAATTTGTAATTGAAAAAAATTCAATTAAAATTTTTAATTATAATTATAAAAAAATTTCTTAGATATATACACATACATCTCTTGATCCCAGGGTCCGAGGTTCGATTCCCGGCACAGGCGAAACGGAGTGTAATGTTCCAAGCCTAGCACTGGCTTTTCAAAAATCGCATGTTAGGGGCACACTACATAAAAAGATATACACTCACACAAACACAAGAAAACCTCCTTGGTATCACAATGGGCCGATTAACGGCCTAAGTGGCAGCCACTTCAACCTACCAACCTACCTACACATACATCTATTAAATAATTAATAATTATAATAACTGTGGATATGACATTGAGTCAGTAGCTCTATGAGGAAACCAAAGATCCGTCACCCTACGACTGATCATTGAGGCACCGCTGAAGCTAAAAAAGAAAGATATTCTCCATCCGTATGGAGGGGACTGCAAGTTGAACAAAAATATGCATCTAACGGTATAATTAATGGATTGTTGACCAGGCGCCAATCTTTCTCGCACGGCTCTGCTTTGAGACGAATAGCTCATTTTGCCTTTGATAGTAAAAAAAACTCTTACTTTGTGGGCAATCGATCCCTCATCCGTCGGATTAAAAATCAAGCACACTACCCCCTACACTACCGACGGCCTTGCATTTTCAACTTCATAATATTATAATCAACTGTGCTGAATTTGAAAAGATAAAAAAAAATCGCATCTGCCAGGAATCGAACCCGGGTCCCATAGCGTGTCAGTTAAGCATTCTAACTCTAAGCCACTGACTCATTTTACAATCCCAAATCAAAACCGTAACTTAAATACTTAAATATTTTTCAAACTTCAAAAATGTAATTATTACTATATATGCTTCAATTACTTTCATGTAATTGATTACACACTCAATTACAATTACTTGTAATTGTAATTAGGAAAATTCAAGTACAATTACTTGTAATTGTAATTCAAAATTTTCCAATTACAATTACAAGTAATTGTAATTGAATATTCTTCAATTAACATTACAAGTAATTGTAATTAAGTGTGTAATCAATTACAATTTTGTAATTGGACTGCCCAGGTATGGTATTCATACGGACTATTTCGACTAACATTAAGGGATTAGAGTAAAGAATAATCAACTTGACCACGCACGCATGGGCGCCGTTAAATGACGCGGGCCATTCAGTGGCACAATCTCTAGCTCTTCTAGTTTAGGAGATATCGGCGATTTAAGATTTTTTAAAATTTCCTATGAAAATTCAATATTAGGGGTATTCACATAGGCGTCGGAAAGTAGGAAAGTCGGAAAATCGGAAAATTTTAAATGCTTAAAAAGTTGTGAAAAATACAAAAAAATTTTAAAAAGTTTTTAAGAAGTCGCAATTTTCCGATTTTCCGACTTTCCAACGTTTTTAACACGCCTTTGTGAATACCCCTATTATTTTTAATTTTCCCTGGCAATCACCAGAATAAAAAGTATCGGCGATTAAAGGGGTTTCCCAGGTAATCACCACAATCGCTTGTTTGTGCTGTAGCTCTTCTAGTTAAGGAGATATCGGCGATTTAAGATTTTTTAAAATTTCAATCAGTAGGGCTAAGGGTGAACGGCCAAAAGTGCGAATTCTTTAAAGACCAAGTTTCTTATTTAGGTTTCAAAATAAATAAAGATGGTCTAACGAAAAATGAAGCAAACGTAGAAAGCATTAAACGAGCCCCTAGTCCAAACAATATAACGCAAGTTCGAGCGATTGTGGGCATGTTCAATTATTATGCGAAATTTATAGATAATTTCGCGGGAAAAATGGAACCATTATATAAACTGTTACGCAAAGACGAAAAATTTAAATGGGATAACGAATGCGAAGACGCATACAACAAATTAAAAAAAGAAATCGCATCTGATTAAATTTTGGTTCATTTTGACCCACGGAAATCTTTAGTGTTAACGACAGATGCATGTGATACCGCCGTAACAGGAATATGTTCTCATGAATACCCAGATGGTTCATTAAGACCAATAGCGTTTGTCTCGCGGGCATTAACGAAGTCGGAGAGAAATTATAGTGTAATTCAAAAAGGGGCACTCGCGATCATTTTAAGCGTAACAAAATTGCAACAATATTTAGTAGGAAATAAATTCATTCTGCAGACCGATCATAAACCATTATTATCAATCTTTGGGGAAGATAAAGGGATACCGCGTATGGCTGCAGCGCGAATGCAACGTTGGGCGTTGCTATTATCCGGGTTTAATTTTGAGATTCGCCACATAAAGGGCACCTTGAATTACGCAGATGCTTTATCTCGAGTACCTCAACAAAAAATAGAGGAATCGAGTGTACCGGAATCAAGCTATATAAGCTTTATAAATAGAGATAATAAATTCCAATTAAATTTTCAGAACAAAGCAACCGAAACCCGTAAAGACGCAATCCTGTCGAAGGTGTTAGACGCTCTTAATCACGGTAATCTGGAACAACTACAAGATCCAAAGTTTAATGCATTCAAAAATAAAACATTGGAACTTTCAGCTGAATCAGGATGCATATTATGGGGCTATCGCACTATAATACCGACCAAATTGCGTAAGCAAATCTTAGAAGATTTACATAAATCACACCTTGGAATTGTGAAAACAAAGATGTTAGCAAGATCTTACGTATGGTGGCCAAAAATGGACACCGAAATAGAAAAAAGTATAAGTGGTTGTACACCTTGTCAGTCATTGCTACCGAACCCAGGGAAAAGTTACACAGTTCCATGGGTACCAACAAGTAAACCATGGTCAAGAATCCACATCGATTACGCAGGTCCGGTCAATTCATTTTATTTATTGGTGATAATTGATTCACATTCCAAATGGGTGGAGGTTTTTAAAACCAAAACCATAACCTCGAATTTTACAATACAGAAATTGAGAGAAACATTTTGCAGGTACGGGTTAGTCGACGTCATCGTTAGCGATAACGGACGCCAGTTTACGTCAGAATAATTCCAAAAATTCACCAAATCAAATGGAATTCAGCACATTTTCACGGCACCGGGACATCCGGCAACCAACTGCCAAGCCGAAAATTTTATTAAATGTTTAAAAAATTCATTGATAGCTAGTTTAAAGGAAACCGATCCAGAAAATTTCGAATTAGTATTAAATAGATTTCTAATAGATTATCGTAGTATAAAACACATGAGCACAGGAGAATCGCCAGCCAAATTATTATTCAAAAAAGAATTAAAAACAAGATTTAGTTTATTGAAACCACCGTCGATACAAGATAAGATCTTAGAAAGTCACAGACCAAATATGAAAAAACAAAAAGGTAAAAGAAATTGCGAGTTTCAGGTGGGTCGGAAAGTGTTGGTACGCGATTATTCCACAGTAAACAAACCCAGCTGGACACCAGCAGTGATTAAAGAAAAATTTGGTTCGAGAAACTATAGTTGCATATTAACTCAGACGGGGCGCACAATTAAGCGCCATTTAGACCAAATAAGGGATCTGAGGGTAGCCAAAAACGACGAGCAGGGAACACCAAATGTCAAAATTGTCGAGCATCAGCCATCAGAAACCGAGGAGGCGGCCGTCAACTCGGAAGAAGAAGAGACAGACAAAGAGAGTAATCATGGTCAATTAGCCAACGCCCTAGACGAAGAAAGGAACGTGGAAGCAGACATACCACGTTGTTGGCAACCTTTTCGGGAACATCAAAGTTTACGCGCTCGTCAAATCGAAAATTTCAAAATTTAAATTTAATGTATTAAATAGTAATTTATATTCATTTCTCTGTCTCGCGCGATTCTCCTCGAGTCCATCTTCCTAAGGAACTGAGGAATTCAAGCTTCGTCGGGTGAGACGTAACATTTCCAAGTCGAAATCTATAAATTTTCCGAATTTCGACTTTCTCCACTCTTTCTTTCTCTTCATTTATCTTTTCTCTCATTGTAGCTTTGTTCTTTCGCCAAAGCTGTCCGGAATAAGTTTTTAGCCTATACAAGAACCACAAGAAAGCTTTCAGCTCTGCCTATTACAGGCTAGACTCAAAGCTAGCCCCAGGGCAGTATTTAAATTTTGCATACCGGTACAAAGTATGCAACGCGTAATGCCAGAAATGCTTATTTAATAGTGAAAGCGCCTGAAGTACCGCCCTCGCAAAATCATTCCACTGCTCACACAGAATTATCTAATACAAAAACCAACAAGACTGCGAGATCAACAACAGACGTTGAGCTTTCTGTTAACAGCGGTTCAAAAGCTCCTGCTAATAACGTTGGTGATCCAGCAGTGCAGACAGGCATGGATCGGTACATTAAGATTAAAAGGAAACTTAGCCCACAGAAATCAAATGTGGGTAAAGCGAAAATAAATAAAACAAAATCTGACGCTAACCCATCGAACGCTTTAAGTGGAAATAGATTTGCGGCTCTAAGCACAGAGCCCACTGAGACCTCTGATACATCAAAGGATGGTGGAGAAAAATCACCAAAACCGCCTCCAGTATATCTTAGAGAGCGTAGCTCCAACAATTTGGTCACGAGCCTGACCCAGTTAATTGAAAGGAGTCCTTCCACATCATGCCTCTTACTAGAGGAAATGTTCATGTAACCCAAAATTCAGGTCTATAATGTCAATTTACAGAATTGTCTATAAATTCCTTAACGACAACAAAAAAAGCTACTACACGTATCAGCTTAAAAGCAGCAAAGGCCTTAGTGTAGTTTTTAAAGCGCATTGAATAAGATGTAGATCCTGTGGAAATTAAACAAGCTCTAGGAAGCGCTTTAAAATTAGGAACGTAATGAACATTTTCACATAGGAATAAAACCCCACAGCCTATGTTCAAAGTAGAAATTAGTCCGGACAACTTAAAACTAAAAAAAAATTAGACTCATCCAATCTACGGATTACAATATCTTCTTTACCGTAGAGTTGTAATAGAAGAACCACATAAGCGTACTGGCCCTGTCCAATGTATTAATTGCCAAGAATATGGCCATACTAAGTCCTACTGCACCCTACGCATGGTCTGCGTCGTTTGCGGAGAATTTCACAGCTCTGCAAACTGTAATAAAAATAAAACTGACAAAAAGTGCAGCAACTGTGGTGGAGATCACACAGCAACATATAGGGGATGTCCAGTATATAAAGAACTAAAAAATCGTGTCAGAAAAAAAGCAAGCCAGTCGTAATAGGTCGAATCAAAATGCATTCCAAAACCCAATTTTTTCACAACCAAATAAATTCAGCGTTCCGGTGACTAATAAATTGTCCTATGCAAATGTTGCTAGTTCTGCCATAAGTGCCCATTCTGCCCCTCAACAGCAGAACGGTAGCTTGGAATCCATGTTAGTCAGTCTGACACAGTGTATGACACAATTTATGTCGCAAATGCAAAACGCACTCCAGGAGTTACTAAGAGCACAAAACCAGTTGCTCCAAATTTTAACTGCACAAAAATGAGTTTACTTATTATATCCTCATGGAACGCAAATGGTATAAATCAGCGTAAGCTAGAATTATCACATTTCCTCTCAAACTACTCTATTGATGTAATGCTTATTTCGGAGACACATCTAACAGATAAAAATAATTTTTCGTTATCAGGCTATAAATTTTACAAAACAAACCACCCTGATGGGAAAGCACATGGAGGAACGGGTATATTCGGGCCTATTACGGTTGTCGCCGCTATCGTCGTCGACGACTTAGCAACGATGTCGTCGTCGCCGTCGCTTCGCCCCTTAATAGCTATTACGGTACTAGTTCGAGACGACGACGACGAATTTTAAATGAAATTGGTAGCACTTTTTATTTTTTATTCGGAAAATGGAACCAATCTTATGAAAATTTGTTTGTGTGACATAGTTTTAAGAGTAAAAAAAATTTTGAAAGCTCAAGCAAAAATTAAAGAAATTCAAGTTATTACCAGAGGAGAATTTTAAGACAAAGATTGGATATTTTAAGTTTGCATGGGAGGACAAGGTGAATTAATTTTTGACGAAATGACTTCCCATTCTTCCTTAAAATTGCTAGGAATAGTTCCTTTTCGCTAACCTCTTGCCATACTTGGGTTCTTTTCAAGCTGGCTCATTGAGTGAAATTAGTTTTCATTTTATTACTTTTATCGCACTGCTCGCCTGCTAGTCGTCACCTAAAAAAAATAGCGACAGAAAACGACAAGAAGCGACTCTCGCGGCGACTACGATAATAGGTATTTAGCGACGACGACGATCTGTCGCTTCGTCTATTTTTTGCGTCGACGGCGACTACCGTAATAGGCCCGATTGATTCGTAATATGTAGAATTAAACATTTCCCTGTCGAACCTTTCGCAAAAAATTACTTCCAAGCGACTTCAGTTTCTATTGAAAGTTGTGGTGCAAATTTCATTTTGTCAGCAATATATTGCCCTCCACGATTCTCAGTCAGCGAAAATCACTTTAATGAATTTTTCAACACCCTTGGAAATAAATTTTTAGCAGCAGGCGATTATAATGCAAAACACACCCATTGGGGCTCTCGTCTGATCTCTCCAAGGGGTAGACAATTATACAACACACTGATAAATAGCTCCAGTACTCTAGGATTTATTTCACCCGGACATCCCACGTATTGGCCAACAGATCGTAATAAAATACCAGACCTCATAGACTTTGCCATTACAAGAGGCTTTGATAATTCGCGTATTTCAACGTCGATTTGCCACGAAATGTCTTCAGATCATTGTCCTCTACTAATTGAAATTTCAGAAAACATAAAAACAACACGCCCCCCTTTAAGACTGACCACTTCACAAACGAATTGGGTTAATTTTAAAGAGTACGTTGCAACACACATACACTCTGAATATCCAATATGTAATGAAAGTCAAATCGATGAAGCGGCAACAACCCTGAATTCAATATTAACTTCATCGGCGGAGCATTCTACCCCAAAAACCTTTGAGTAGGCTCGTTAGATAATTTCGGACATACGTAATAGTCGATTATTCGAGCACGATTTATTGCGATAAAACGTTAGATTGATAGAGATATGGCATACAACATATGGTCCCCTGACAGTATATAGCTAGACTCAATACAGCTTCAAAGCAACTTAAAATCGCTCTTCAAAAAGACCAAGACAGTGAAAAACTATAATTTCATTTCAAATCTTGCACCTATTAGCACGTCGAAAGAGTCATTATGGCGAGCTTTAAAATAAAAATTCCCATAGAACATGAATCTCCTTAAGGGATTCAAGAGGAAATTGGGCAAGAAGTGATGAGGAAAAGCAGACTGAAAATAATCGATTAATTTCATCTATTTTCGAATTTTTAGTTCAAATTGTGATTTCATCTTAACGGCAACTCGCTTCAAAATCCGAACAATCAAAATTTTTCGCAATGAGCTCAAATTCCCCAAAACGTCAAATTAATTTCCCCGTTATTATCACACGCTATATATCCCGAAAGCTTCTAATTGCCACGAAGCTTTAAAAAAACTCCCGAAAATTATAAGAGTACCGAAAATCAAAATCGCTTATCTGGCAACTATGAAAATCCCGAAAATCTCAAAATTACCGATTGAGCTGACAATAAGTCCCGAAGACTGTCCGAAAAATTTGCATTTATAAATTTTTATTGTTTCGAATTTTTTTTTTTTACTAAACAAAACTACTTCGAATGTAATCGGAAAGTTATGTCAGGTGATTTATTAATAAACTAGAATAAATGCATATTCGATAAGCAATACCTTTTACATAATTAATTTTCGGAGCGATCAGAAAGTTCTGAGTAATTTTCGAATTCATTCGAACTTATTTAATAATTTTTATAGCCCTACCTTCTGAGCCTTCGCCAGTTAGAAAATTTCCATCAATACGTTAATTGACCGTCATATTCAATGATTAATAAGGCGATAATAAACGTATACACCAATATGAGAACGCCTGCAATGTTTTCAATCAACGATAGGTCCCATGATTCAGTACATTGTTTGAGTTCTCAATACATTTCTTCAACAGCGAACTAAAACTCGCTCTTCAAAAATTGGACGTAAGACGAGGTTTATAAAACTAGGCATTTCATCATGTCCAATCTTGGCACCAGATTTTCCTGCAATTTCGTAAAGAGTCATAGCTAAGCATGCGAAGCTTTTTTTAATAAAAAAAACAAATCCCGAATAGAACATCGAAATCTCCCTTAAAGGGATATACCAAGATGAAATTTGCGCAATTTTAATGGAATTCGTGATTTTTCGGATTTTTCGGAATTTGAGCTTCGGGATTTCTGAGTTCGGGATCGAATTCGGGATTTTGATTTTCGGATTTTAGATTTTCGATTTTGAGTTTTCGGGATTTTGATTTTCATTTTGAGTTTCGGATTTTGATATTCGTGATTTTGATCCAATCCATTTAAAACTCAGAAAATAATCATTACGTTCAGATTTCTATTTTTTCTTTCAAATATAAAACTTAAATTTCGTTTTATATTTTTTCGCTTAAAAATATAAATCAATTTCTGATTTTTATTTTTTTTGCTCAAAAATAAAACTTAAATTTCGATTTATATATTTTCACTTGAAAATAAAAATCATTTTCTGATTTTTATTTTTTCGCTTAAAAATAACACTTAAATTTCGATTTTGATCTTTTACAATCAAAATTTAATTTGAATTTTTTTTCGCTCAGAAATAAAAATCAATTTGATCAGTATTACTTATTTAATTTTTGGGAAGCCTATATTACACCTTTTCCGAAGGAAAGGGTATACCTATTAAGTTTGGCACGGAGTTTGTAACAGACTAAAGGAGTCGCGATAGATATAGACATATATATATATATACATATTTATATATATATTCTTGATCACTCCTCTGGAGTCGATCTAGCCATGTCTGTCTGTCGGTCACAAATTGATTTGCACTATATTGAATTGAGAGTTTCGCAGCTAGATATAGAGGAAAAGTTCCTTTGCCTCTTGCGTCTCTTGCCTACGAACTAAATGTTCCGGAACATGTTTTAGGTATGTCTGATTTCGGACATACTTGCCTATTGCACTTAATGGTTCGCGCCAAATTTCTAAAATCGTTGCAGTCAGCAATACTCGATTGCAATTATAGCTGTTTATGATGGTTAGGCTTTGTTACAAGGAGTTCCGTACTCTTTATTTCGATTTTGACTAGGGAAAGTGAATTAACGCAAAACTTATGCAGTTAAACCAAACTGAATCCATGAGGATGCTCAATCGCTTGTAGGAGTTTAGCTTTGAGTACTTCTTTTGTCTTATATCGTGGCAGGTCAAGGAGATTGAAGCACGTGTGGGCGACCGGTAAGAATCTATCATCGTTTGTTGGCTGTATTCGTATTGGAATTTCGTTCATGCCTTGTATGGGTATACGATCGCAACCGGTCAGGTACAGTAAGAATTTCTTTTTTAAGTTCTCTGGCAATTCATGAAATACCTCCCAGAACATTTTGATCTTCAGGATGAAAAGGAAGAATTTATGATGCATGAAAATGAAAAATCAATAAAATTCGTAGCACAAACTCACGGTCGCATGATCTTTCGTATAGCCGTTTCTATAGTCACAATTCTCTTCCAAGATCTTCCAGTCATACTTTTCGTTTCCTACCACCAAAGCCATCAATTCTTCCGGCTCGAAAACACGTAAAATGCAACCCCAGCAAACCTTGGCGAAGCCTTTCCTGAACGCTTCAAACTGCCTTTCAACGGATAGATTCAGAACATAATCGACATACAAGTCGACATATTCCTGCTTATTGTTTGAAGTAACTGGGCAAAGGTTTCCATTTGGCTTAAGTGGAGCTATCGTAACCTTTCCAAAAACATCAAGCGCAATTTCGAAGTTCAAACCGAAGGCATCCTCGAAATCATCACCTTCGTAATCAAGTAACGATTGCAGCGAGCGCGCAATAACAGGCGAAAGGCCGCGCAAATCATCCAGATTGACTGCGACATTCAGCAGTTTCTTATAAAGCGCCAGCGGAAAGGGTAAATTGATGATCGTGTAATTGTAAATGGCCAAACCACATATGATGCCAATAAGAAAGTACATGTCCTCCGTTTCGAAGGTTGTCTCTGCAAACCAAATACAATGCGTCTCCTCATGTTCCGTGAACATGCCGAATTTCGGATCCAGTATCTCCTTCAGCAATAGCATGAAGAATTCTTTTCGTACACCGCCAGCATCTTCGGCTTCTTCACCTTTAAATTTCACTCGCAGTGGCTTCTTTAATTCCTTTGGTGTATAGGCAAGAATTTCGCGTAGTGCATCGATAACAAGATTCTCTCGTGTAACCTCAATGGTTATAAATTCCGGAATCGGTTCGCCGTAAATGAAACGTGCGATAATATTCGCATTGGAAGTTATCTCCATTGCAGCCGCCATTTGTAATCCCTGATCTGCCTCCAACAAAATAGTCTTGGCTGCCGCATTGAAGAGAAACGTGTACTTGGATATATTGAATACCTCGCAAATGGAATTGCCAAGGTTCATTTCGCTTTTCCTGTACATCCAATTCATGAAATTCCCTTGCACGTCAATGTATTCACTCAGTCTTTCGACATAAAAGAGCTCATAATTTAACTTTTTCTCTCGGCCGTTCCGATTTATGTCATAAAGGAATTGCAGCACATCCAAATTCGTTTCAAGATTCTCATCATAGACGATCATGCACTTGCCGGGCTGATCTTGGCTAGCTTGCATGATAATCAGGTGTTCAACAGCTCGTTTATAGTTCCTAATAATCATTTCGAACCATTCGACTGGAGTTTCGGCCCACCACTGCCAAATAATCGATCTCGACGAACTGTCCAAGGACAACAATTTGTTACCAAATGCAGCGTGCAATTCTTCGAAGTCCTCTGGCTTTTCGAAACCGCCGTACAGCGGCAAAAGCAAATAAACGCGTAGCGGTTCGACATTGGTTGGTGTTGCGCTTAAAGATGGTATTAGTTCAAAGACCACTTTATCCCAGATAACATTTTTAATCATCGTATTTTCTATGGAATTAAAAATTTTAAACGTTTCGATCGCTTCCTGTATATCGATGCCAGACTCTGGAAATAAACGAACTTCTTGCTTTTTCGCCGCGAATGAAGCATTCCAGCAGGCTTGGCTATGAAAAACTAACTCCACGGTATACAGTAACTCCATATCGAGCGGCTTCGTTCTGCCAAAGTGAAGACAATGATTGGCCAATTGGCGCGTTAACTGTAATATTTGTGTCCTTGACGAGAGCATACGATAGTTCTTTGCTGGGACGAGCACATCCGTTGAATTTGTTGTTACAAAAGAACGAAATCCACCAGCGAATATTTGTCTTATGACGGCTTTTTCGATTTTCGTTGAATTATTAATACCATTCTGAAGCGGTTGCCATGGTCCGTTGACAAAATCGGGTATGGCGGTATTTTTATTTTTACGCTGTGCGAACTGTCCGTAGCAATCCAAGCCGAAACCGTACAGACGCCCGGAATTCGCTGCAAGTGCCAGCGTATGGTGCCAACCGCAGGCGATCTGCGATATCTCTGTGCCCATTAGCTCGATAATCATGCGTGGCACATGCTCGTTGTCATTGTTTCCATGTCCGAGCTGGCCGTAGGCACCGCAACCGCAAGTGAGCACGCCGCCATTTTCGGTCAGGAAGACCGAAAACTTATCACCGCATGCAATATAACGTACTCCCAATCGTCGCAACGTCTCAAGCTCTTGCGGGAAACAACGATTCGTCTTATCGTTAACGCCCAATTGACCATTGAAATTGCAGCCCCAACCATACACCGCGCCGGATGTTGTCAACGCAAATGAATGATTACTTCCGCAGGTTATAAAAGCAATCGGCATGCCTGCCAATGTTTCTATACACTTAGGCCAAGATGAGGACGGCATCGTCGATGGCGGCGCGATACCCAGTTGCCCATAGAGATTCGCACCACAGCTATATAGCTTGCCGCAGCTGGTTAGCATCAACGAATGATTGTTGCCGCACGCGACCTGTATAACCGTTTCGGCTGCTAGAGTTTTGACCAGCATTGGCGTCTTTACCACACCAGATGCACCATCGATTCCCAGTTGACCGAAATTATTGATGCCCCAACTATACAATTGGCCCCATTCAGTTAGGCCATGCGAATGATGGATACCGGATGCGATCTGAATTATTTTGTACTTCTCCAAGTCGCCAATCAACATTGGTTGCGACAAAGAGCAATCGCTATTAACCGTACTGCTGTACACTTTGCCATCGCTGGTCAAAAAAAGCGTGTACTTGCTAGCGCACACCACTTGTGTAACATTGGCCACTGGCTGCCATTTTATTTTATGTGCCTCTCGAACATTTTGTGAATTTAGACTGCTACACGAGTTCGGAATGTCGGATTCCGTGCATCCTAGACAATATATCGTGGACATGTTCAAGATGATTCTTTTCGAAATTTTTTGAAATTTTTATTTCCTGGATTTTTTTTTTCTGAAAAACTTAAAATTTTGTACGTATTTCGTATCCTCCGAAGATATATTCGGTTGGAATTTCTGTTTTCTAAAATATCTTTTAAACTTTTTGAGAAAATTTTTCGAAAGATTTTCAAATAATATTTGATTGAATTTTTTTCTTGATTTGAGGTTATACATAGATAAGTTTATATAGTATATAGTTATAGAAAGAGAAAGCGATAGTGAAATAGAGAAAGACAGATATATGTAGGTCCGATCACAGATGGGCGGTACATGTATCTGTTAAAGGATTCAAGCAAAATTGAAGGCGAAATTCCATAAGCGACGGAAAGGACGGTCGTTGCGGTAAACGCGTCAAAGTTGAAAATATTTCAACTTTTCAGGCGTTTCACGCGAAAGAAATGCCTACAAGAATTAAAAGATTTGCATACTTTTGGGTGCTGTTTTTAAATATTTTCTGTTGCCCTAATTACTAGTAAACGCTAGAAGCTAGTACGCAAAGGTAATGGAATTTGACATTCCATACAAAAATATACATATTGGGCCAATTCCTTCGAAGAATGCAAAGAAATTGCAACTCAAATTAAATCCTTGGAAGAGTGGACAACAGTGAAAAAAGAGCGAATTTGACGCGTTGCGTTTGCATTAAAAAAATTTCAACAGACAACGGACAATAGGCGCTGAAGCGAATTTCTTCGCCATTTATTGACCGAGTTGAATAAGTTGCGAAGGAATTTTGACATAAGCAGCCGGTTACATCGGAAAAATATTGAGAACGATTACTCTGAGTTTGAATATTAATATTATCAAGCTTCAAACACTCTTGAACGACATGTGCGATATATTTGTATTCAAATTTACCGCCTTATGGTATCTGTCAATCTGACATTCAGCTTCAATTCCGCCAAGGAATTCCGTTGCCTTTGTGTTATCGCTTTAATTCGGAGGAATATTCATGAAATTTTAATAACGAATTAAATGGAGACAAACAAATTTTTCCTTTGCAATTGTTTTAAATACATAATAGGGCTGTTCCCGTACTGCACGAAACTGTCCAATTTTCATACATTTTTCAAAACAGGTCGATTTGATTGACGCATAGTATTTACTAGGTAATAACCAAATGCCCCACAACAAGAATTCAAGCAAGTATATTTGTATACAAAAAAAAAAAAAAAAAAAAAAAACAAGTAAGAAAGCTAAAGTCGGTCAAGCCCGACTTTGAAATACCCAGCGACCCGACATTATTGGCGCACTATGTTTTGCCTCTCCATTTGTGGGCGTGGCAGTGGGCGGGCCACATAAATTATTTCCCTACACCTTTCATTCGCCTTGGTCAACCTATTTTGTGAATTTGAAGCTTCTACGCCTTTTACTTCACAAGTTATGATAAGCCCTTATTTTTGGGCTTATTTGTGGGCGTGGCTCGAGAAGGGCGGCGTCCATTTTTAGAACGAAGTTCTTTATGAAACGATAGCGACAGGGGACCTAGTCGAGAAAAAGTGAAAAACCGCTATAAAATCCGCGTTACCTAAATTGAAGTTCGCAAAAAAGGGTATAATAACCTTTGCAAAAAGAAAGAAATATACATATATTTACGTAAAATCACTTCCTGATGCGGCCGAGATATTATACTTTTTTAGGCGACACTTATTTCCGACGATATCCCGAAAAAACAATTAATTATGAAATTCAGAAACTACACAAAAACATACAAGCATAAATGCATTCAAACAAAACAAAACAATACGTGGTGCTGCCAGACTGAACGTTTTCAGAATAACTCCGATTAGTAGGTTTTTGCAAATATATAAGGGCATTATAGGTAGCTTATATTTTTTTTGCATTATCAAAGTATACGTCAATTCGTACATAATTAAAACATATTTAAAATCATCGTCTGTACTCCGGGGGCTGCGGATGTAATATCGGTGTGAAAAATATCGATACTTTAAAACATCTTTATGTATGAAAATTCGCATTTTCGAGACTATCTCATTTGCGATGGAAAACCCTTTACACGTATGCTTTTTCAGTTCCAGTATATTCTGCTTATCTAACTTAGCACTTTGAGGGCTCAACGCTGTTAAAGTAAATTGAAAGGAAGTAACGAACTCACTACTTTGAAGAAAGGAAATCAGAGTTGAAATTTCGATGACAGGTTGACAGAAATATAGGAAATGTGTGACTTAAATGCAACCCTGTGAGTCCGATTACTTGTAATAAGCGTATGCGTTCAAGTAGCGAAAGTAAGTCAAAGATCTTATTTGTTTTTATACCCAGCGTAAGCAGGGTATATTAGGGTATCTTGTAACAGCCAGAATTACGCTCCATAGATATAGACATATACATATATATATTCTTGATCAGGATCAAAAATTGAATCGATTTAGACAAGTCCGTCTGTCCGTCCGTCCGTGTCCGGATCTCCTCCGAAACGGCTGGACCAATCAAGTCGAAATGTGGCACACAGGTATATCGGGATCCGAGTATGATCCTAACTAAAAATGGAAGACATCCGCTCACTGCCACGCCCACAAATGAATTTAATGTGTTTTCAATAAAATGCTTGTAACTTGCGAACCACTCAACACATTTCATTGATATTTGGTGTACTGGTAAACTACGAAAAGGGACATATCCTGGAAAAAATGGACGCCGCCCTTCGTGAGCCACGCCCACAAATAAGGGCTTATCGTAACTTGTGAAGTAAAAGGCGTAGAAGCTTCAAATTCGCAACATAGGTTGACCAAGACGAATGAAAGGTGTAGGAAAAAATTTTATGAGGCCCGCCCACTGCCACGCCCACAAATGGAGATTTTTCGTAACTTCCGAAGTAAAAAGCGTAGAAGCTTCAAATTCGCAACATAGGTTGACCAAGACGAATGAAAGGTGTAGGAAAAAATTTTATGAGGCCCGCCCACTGCCACGCCCACAAATGGAGATTTTTCGTAACTTCCGAAGTAAAAAGCGTATAAGCTTCAAATTCGCAACATAGGTTGACCAAGGTGAAGGAAAGGTGTAGGAAAAAATTTTATTTGGCCCGCCCACTGCCACGCCCACAAATGAAGATTTTTCGTAACTTCCGAAGTAAAAGGGCTAGAAGCTTCAAATTCGCAACATAGGTTCACCAAGGCGAATGAAATGAAACATAGTGCGCTCATAACGTCGGGACTAGGGTGATTGATTCGGTTAACCGATCGGTTAACCGCCCGGTTTTTTTCGCGCTTTGCGAGGCGGTTTTTTCTCAAAACTGATTTTTCGAATATCGAATAAATCGGTTTTTTTAAGCGAATACCCGGTTTTTTCTCCAACAGATTATTTTAACCTTCAGATAGTTATTTTCTTTCGAACGTGATACAAACTGAATATAAAAATTGCCATGAAATTACCTCTATTGACGCCTTTTACACTAAGCAATTATATTTGTGAAACTCTTAGCGAATTCTCTTTTCGAGTTGCATTTGTGTCTACATTGAAAGTATATATGTATTATCATTAGCTACACTGCAGGAAGTACGAGCAGTTAAACTCTAGCGTTTTACTACTTCTAATTCCACCAGTACTGGTTCTTCTTTATACCTTTGCTTATGTCTTGTTCTGTAGAAAATTAACATTGCGCGTGAGCTAAAAATCACCACTTGTACACTCGAACTAACACTTTACTAGTGCTTTGGGAAGCAATTGGGTAAATTGGATATAGTAAAACAATAGTTCTTTTTGAAAGATTTTTCACTGTGGTTTTTAAAGGTAGAATTTTTTTGGATTTCGGTGTATCAACGCTTTTTGCAATAACAATATAATGGCAATCCTTATTATTAACACGAAAAACAATTTTTCCATACAATACAAATCAGAGATCTATACGAAACTCCACCCCGTCAAACGATAAGCCCACATTTTTTAGCTCAGTTCTATTTAAATAAACCTTAAACGTGAATTTCCAACACATTAGGGGTATTCACACAGGCGTCGGAAAATAGGAAAGTCGGAAAATTGGAAAATTTTAACTGCTTAAAAAGCTGTGCAAGATAAAAAAAAGCTTAAAATTTTTTAAGAAGTCGCAATTTTCCGATTTTCCGACTTTCCAACGTTTTTAACACGCCTTTGTGAATACCCCTATTGTATTTCTTCATATACAACAAAATATTTTACGAACGATGATATATATTTTTAACTTATGGTATATCAAATGAAAATATGGCTGTTTTTAATTTATTTTATACGCTGAATGTGCAATTTCTTGTTTGGGTTTTTTTTAATGATGTAAGTTTTTTTCAAAATGGCTTTTAAATAAAACAGTCACAAGCAAATAACACCTGCCCCGAAATTTCTTTTTATTTGGATTTTTAACATAACCGGTTAGCCGGTTTTTAGTTAAATTTTATTTGCTCAATCGGTTTTTTTAATATCCTTAAATATCGGGTTATTCGAAAACCGGTTACAGGAAAATGTCGAATAATCAATCACCCTAGTCGGGACGCTGGGTATTTCAAAGTCGGGCTTGACCGACTTTAGCTTTCTTACGTGTTTGTTAATAAAATTAATATTTGGACGGCGTTCTTTTAAGAATTCAAGTGTTGTTAGAGACATTCTGATATGTTACTCAAAAATACAGCAAAAAATTTCGGGTAGGTGCGTTTTTCACGTAAGTGCATAAAATTGTCTGGAAAATAATTGAATGCAGCTAAGCAGAATATACTGTATCGCATTTTCGCTTGTGAAAAACAGTTGAAAACAACAAACAGCCGTCTTGTATACATATATTTTTCGATTAATAAAAACAATTGAGTTATGCGAAAAACCTTGCTGCGAATTATATTTACTAACATTTATAAATACCATAATGAACTTCGTTCTTATCTGGTGTCCTATGACACAACTCAACTTGTTTGCCAGGAAATGTCCCTTTTCGTAGTTAACCAGCACACCAAATATCAATGGAATGTGTTGAGTGGTTCGCAAGTTACAAACATTTTACTGAAAACACAATAAATTCATTTGTGGGCGTGGCAGTGCGCGGATGTCTCCCATTTTTACTTAGGATCATACTCGAACCCCGATATATATGTGTGCCAAATTTCATTGGTTCAGCCGTTTCGGCGGAGATCCGACCACGGACGGACAGACGGATGGACGGACAGACGGACATGTCTAAATCGATTCAGTTTTTGATCCTGATCATTTCTATATATATTTGTCTATATCTCCGGAGCATAATTCTCCCTGTTACAAGATTCGCACAAAACTAATATACCCCGCTTACGCTGGGTATAAAAAGCTATAAACGATCAATTCTGAATTTGATGTTCCCAAAAAAAAAGTACATATTGCTTTTTATGACCTCAATGCCTCAACTGCGAATGGTGGTCAATATATCTATTTCGCATTATCGAGTTTGTAAAAATATCTAAGCTCAATAAATTTGTCACGTTAAGATAAAGTTTTATTTACACAACCTCAAGTGTTTTACAAACAGTCTATACTTAAATGCGAACACAGACAACGGCAATTGTAAGAAGTTCGTAATTTTTAAATACTTATTGGAGAAGTTTCGCGTTTCGCAAGGTACCTTTTTGGCTCCATCCATTTGTTATAAGTAGTTTCTCCATAAGCAATTGCATTGCGTGTAATCCGAGAGAAAGGCGAATCGAATTTGTGTTTGAAAATTGGAAACAAAATGTTTTTTCCTAAGCGATAGATAGTATGTGAACGATAGCTGCTTACCGAGAAGTATTTTCCAGACAATTTTTGACTTTGATTTTATTTTAAAAAATTTTACTGTTAAATATTGACTTTTATGTGTCTAGTCAAACGATAGCTGTTAAAGTAAGACGAATATTTTTTTGTCAAAAATAAAAGTCTTTGCGAGATTACAATTCAACCATTTATCCAATTTAAAGAAAATTGGTACCAATCGATAGGCTGTAAATTCTTGGTTACTACAAGTTTAAACCAAATAAAACGCATCCAAGAATCTCATAGAGAATGGCCTGAGGATTACAATGGTATCAAAATTTTTCCTGTGTGTAAATTTTTTGGTGCTGCTTTTTAAAATTTTAAAAAACATCGAAACTGTTATTTTCAGTCCCTGGTATTTTCTAATTTCATTTGAAACCCGGCTCATTTAAGCGATGCATTTAAAGCTGAGCCTCTGCTTGGAGGTTTTTGTTTTTCAACATAAACGGACCTTCTTCACTCATTCCTAATCCCAAGTCTCGACGTTCAATTTTTCATAGCATACCATCTGTCAAAATGTCTTGTCATTGGCAATATTGCAACGGTGGGCTTGTTTATGTTATGTTATCGGCATTTATGAAATGATGACAAACAAGTTAATACGTTGCAAACGCGCCTTCTATTTATGTCATTGGGAAATTAAAATTATTGAGCTCATATACCGATCAAGACATCCAAATATGAAATGACCGCCTGTCAGATTTTATATAATTATATATAATTATGTCATATCAATTGAGCTCCATTATATGATTATTACTAGAGCTTCTTAAAATTGTTCAAGCAAATTATTTTCTTATACAATAACTTTGTAACCAATAATCTTATTGAATGGGACACTAGAGTAATTTTCAAATCGTAAGTCTTTCTTTTAATATTGTAGTGTCCATATCAATAAGATTACCGTTTACAAAGTTATTGTATAGAAAATAATTTGCTTGAACAATTTTTAGAAGCTCTATAAATTTCAGGCAGGGTGCACTTTAACAATTCCTTTAACATTCAATTCCTCGCTACTATGTAAACACATCGAATTATTCTGAAAAATGAATTTCAGCTGTCAAACAAACAAAATGGCGCCCATTGACAACTCCATGGAGGGCAATAGACATATGGCAGGCAATATGGCAGGGCATATACATATACAGTAGAGTACGGATAAATGCAACACGTTTTTTGCTCTAATGCGTGCACAAGAATTCGATCAAAAAACGTGTTGCATTTATCCGTACTCTACTGTAATAATATAAAATACCTTAAAACTGCCTTAAAAGCGGTATGGGTTAAAATTAACCCGCGGAATGTAAAGAAACTAGTCCAATCCGTTCCAACCCGACGAAAATCCGTTATTTAACGAAAAGGATATCCGACTTAATATTAAAACCACAAATTTTTGGAAATTTTTTTAGTTATCCCGCTTTAATGTAAAGTGGGCCATTTTGAGTGACGCATGAAATAAGCGCGAATATTTTTATTTTTGTTATAACTTCCAAGTTTTTTGTTTGAAATGAATAAAGTTAAGTTTTTTATGTTCAAAATTGAATAAATTTGTTATGTTTCTCAAAAAATTTTGTTGTAACAGTTATATTTTTCAATATATAGGCATTTAAATGAAGATTTAACAGGTGGGCCATTTTGAGTGGTAGTCACTGTACATCAATGGAAGGGCCGACGTTTCTACTTTAATATTTACCTTTATACCTGGTAAGCGAATGAAAATCAATTGATAATTGTTTAAGTTACAGCCTAAAGATTAATCAAAATTACTTAAAATCGTTTTTTAACCGTTATAGTGCGTTCATGCTTAGCCCTAAAAGTACATTTATTGTTTTCGAAAATCCATTTTCGAAAGAGTGTTCATAGTGCCGCATTTAGTAAATGTGCATTTACACAAAATTCAAGCAACCTATGCATTTGGTTTATAAAACGTCTATTGAAATTTTTTTGAAAGAAAAATTGCTTTAAGAAATCGAAATGCGTAGATTTAAATTTATTTTATTTACTGTGCAACTTTATGAGTCAATTCTCAACAATTTCACAAAAATGGAAGAACTGAACTCATCGATATGTGCCACAAATAAAATGCGTGGTAACTTGTTGCATGTCCCTGATTTTGCATTGCTGCCGCCATCTCTTGATGCACATGGTTATTTTTTCTAGGTCCCCTCAAATCCTCTATGTTTTCCTGCCAAATTTCAATGAGTGCTTCATCCGCAGCCACGGTCCACGCACTTCGTGATCGCATCATTCTTGCTAAATTTTAAAATCAAAATTATTTTATCGCTGAATAAAATGAAATCAAACTTACCAATTTGTACAAGTGCCGCAAGATAAAAGAAAATATTGTTTAAAAAAAACGAGAAAACGAGAAGCTGTGCTGCCACATATTCGCTCTTTCAAATAGTTCGAAACATATCATTTTTCGAAGTTTGCAAAGTTGCATTCGACTAAATGTTAAAATGAAGTAGCATTTAGCACATTTAATTTAAAAATTTTGTATGGTTAAATGTACATTTCAAGAAGCATTTAAAGCTAAATGTGCTAAATGTGCTTTTAGGGCTAAGCATGAACGCACTATTAGGTACTTAAGATTTTGGAGGTATTCGGAAAGTTTCATATCCCGATTCTTGTTGTACTCAACACGTCCTACAGGAAAAATACTATCACTTCCCAGGTATTTTTATACCCAGCGTAAGCAGGGTATATTAGTTTTATGCAAATCTTGTAACAGCCAGAAATAAGCCCCGTAGATATAGACATATATATAAATATATATATATATTCTTAATCAGGATCAAAAACTGAATCGATTTAGACATGTCCGTCTTTCCGTACGTCCGTCTGTCTGTCTGTCCGTCCGTCTGTCCGTCTGTCCGTCCGTCCGTCCGTCCGTGGTCGGATCTCCTCCGAAACGGCTGGACCAATCAAGTCGAAATTTGGCACACATGTATATCGGGGTCCGAGTATGATCCTAAGTAAAAATGGGAGACATCCGCCCACTTCCACGCCCACAAATGAATTTATTGTGTTTTCAGTAAAATGCTTGTAACTTGCGAACCACTCAACACATTCCATTGATATTTGGTGTACTGGTAAAATACGAAAAGGGACATATCCTGGAAAAAAAAAATGGACGCCGTCCTCGTCGAGCCACGCCCACAAATAAGGGTTTATCGTAACTTCCGAAGTAAAAGGCGTAGAATCTTCAAATTCGCAACATAGGTTGGCCAAGGCGAATGAAAGGTGTAGGAAAAAAATTTATGCGGCCCGCCCACTGCCACGCCCACAAATGGAGAGGCAAAACATAGTGCGCCAATAATGTCGGGACGCTGGGTATTTCAAAGTCGGGCTTGACCGACTTTAGCTTTCTTACTTGTTTTTAACTGTCGCACTGTGTTATCGAACGGCTGAAGAGTGTAAACCGCTCTACTGCTCATGGGACATGAGAGACAGCAAATTCGGGAATTTCTCTCTAATATCCGATTTTCTCGAGATATTTCAATGAAATTTGGAATTCGAGTTAATATTTAGGCCACTGATTAAATTTTCAAAAGTTGGAAAAGTGAGCGTGATAAAAGTGGCGGCATATGGGGCTCCTTTGCCGTCTTGAAAATCGCAGGCACACTTTCACTTAATCGGCGTGATCTTGGGCCTGTAAAAAACATAGCTTGTATATCTGTTCGCTTCACAATAGAACCCTTGTTTTTTTTTTCTTTTTCTTGAATTCTTAGCTCCATCATAATTGGAGTTTTTTCTTTGTTAAACAGAATTTGTAAAATTTCCCTCCACCAATTAATTTTGAAATCCTTCATCCTCATCATTGGGAAGGCGAAAAACGATATGGAAGCTGATGTCAAATTGACGAAAGCAATCAAAGCAAAATGTAAGAAGCACTTCGGACTTTAGATGCGCTAAGAATTTTGTTTAACCCTCTGATATATTCTACTCTGTTCGCCCACATGCTCGTTCTCCATGCGTGTTAACCATTGGAAGGGACATCCCATCAGAATTTTCCCCCCTAAGAATTCAGTTTAGTATTGGAAATTAACAGAAAATGTTCGTGATTAAATCGTTTCAAAATTTTGACATATGCCATTAAAATTCTTTAAGAATTCAAATGTTATTTAACAGTGTACGCTAACATGTGTCATGTTAACAAAAGTTTTTCACAAAAACTGCGTACGACTCACACTGTAACGAGCCTATACATTTTAGGGACAAAAATAGAAGGATTGCTCACACAATAATGAAACATGGCACCGGGAATTCTTTTGGCCCAATTAAGAAAAAAACAACGTTTTATCAAAATCGGCCACGCCCACCGCCCACTCCCCATACAACCCAATTCGTTTTTTTCTTACCAAATGGTATGTAATGAACAGAAATGGTTAAAATTGGGCACAGTGCTTCATTACGGTGAAATACAGATCTCTGGGAAATTTAATCAAAATCGGCCACGCCCACCACCCACTTCCCATACAACCGAACTTTATTTTTTGGCGTAAAAAGTATCTACTTTCACCAAAATTCATAAATTTTGCTCGAAGTACTTATATATATATAAGCATACTTATCAAAAAATAAATGTTATTAGCATTGACCAGCCACACCACCCACCACCCACCACTCACCGCCTCAATAATTTCATATTACTTTTCTGATAAATTTTATAAAAATTCCTTGCAAAGTATATTTAAAACTAAACATTTCAATAGATAAATGACAATATTAGTTGTACAGAAGTAGATAGGTAGGTAGGTAGGTTGAAGTGGCTGCCACTTAGCCGTTAATCGGCCCATTGTGATACCAAGGAAGTTTTCTTGTGTTTGTGCCCCTAACATGCTATTTTTTGAAAATCCAGTGCTAGCCTTGGAACATTACACTCCGTTTTACCTGTGCCGCGAATCGAACCTCGGACCCTAGGTTCAAGAGCATAGCACGCATCCCCTACTCTATCCCAGAGCCACTGTACAGAAGTAAAAGGAAAAAAAAAAAATAAAAATAAGAAATATAAATAAAAAAACGTAAATACAAAAACAAGTATGGGTTTTTGGGTGTAACACGCGCCAAACACAAACGCAATATACCCGACACAGAGTGTGTTGGGCTTAAAAAAAAAACATGAAAAGACAGATCAATAGATTAAGTCTTATATGATAAAGCTTTCATCTTCACTTGAGTTATTACTTTCGGAAGAATCTTCTAATATCACGAAAGCTGCAATATCATTTATAATTTTTTTTAGGGTAAAATATTCCTATTCACAGAGATAAGCGGTTCTGACGATAACAACATACGATTGAAACATGGCGTATTTACAGTAGGGCAGGGAGGGGCAGCTGCCCCCCTCTAAATATTTTCTGCTCAGTATACACCGCAAAAGAGTTTTCCAAGAGTATCAAGAAATGGGACAAGGACGGCAAGATTATTTTTCATAAGATAAAAGGAAACCTACGCTTACAGGTGACAACACCTATGAACAGACGCCCAAGTGCTAACAAACATATAGAACAAACTATTTGTATCTTGCCCCTCCCTGACTGAGATTCTGGATACGCCCATGGATTGAAAATATCTTTCATACAATATCTTCTATTTGATTTTCTACTGGTTTCACTGCGATATTTTCGAATTTCCTTGTGCCTAGCTTCGAAAGCATCCTCAGATTAACATACTTCCATTTTAATGCGAATTTCAATGCCATTAGGCGAACCACTTCTGTTCAATTTTCTCCCGGCACATTTTTCTAAATAAATATGCATAGCACTAAGAGCATTTGGTTTGTTTTGTTCCCATATTTCAAATACTTATATCTCAAATTTTCACTATTGGTGCCACCATATATTACTATATATGTCACTCTCATAGATTTTGGGCGGGACGTTTCGCGCCAATTAGAAAGAGATGTTACTCGATAGGCAAAAAATGAGCGAGAGAGAAATACTTTTGGTGAGTACCTAAGTGAAAAATACTCATTTGGGTATGTACCCAAGACCGTGGTGGGTACCCAAGACCGTGTTAAAAAGAGCCAAAATAGAAACGGCTCCTGAGTGACATATATAGTTATATATGGGTGCCACTATTAAAATAAACCGATACTAGAAAGTAAGTAAATTAGTTTTTAAGCCCAAATTCCAATATTGCGCGAGCCCGATGCGAGAGTGCGCGACGTCACGAAAATGTTTTGCGTGACGAATTTCAATCTCCAATGAGAGTTTTGCGTCACGCAGATGACAGCATAATCGCACTTCTAGTAACGCAATATTTGAACCAAGTACCAATCTAACGAGTACCGAGTACTCATAAAAATTATAAGTACGTTATCACTTGAGTTTAAATTTTAATTCAAAATTTTTCTTACCGTCGGGGCTCCAGAGAGTCCTTCAGGAATAGGAGACGGTCAAAGTTCTTGTATTTTTTTGCGTTTGCAGCCTGCCCAGTTTTGCGTCTCATTTCCTAAGGGCTCTTTTGAAATTGGTCTCTTAGAGACCTCCAGGCCACTTTACAGTCATTCTCTATACCAGAAATAATAATTCGATATTTCAAAAATATGCAGTAAGATTTTTAATTATTTATTTACCATACACATCCAAATTTTTGGCTATTTCTTTCCAGGTATGCTCCTTCCACGAAACCTTTTTAAATAACGAGCTTCGCTTGTCATATAATCCTGGCTTGTCTCTTACGAGGTCTATAAGCTGATGGATTTGTTCCTAACCTTCACAAAAATTATTTGAACAACTTTGGTTTTATTAGATTTAACGAGCACCCAATAGCGAGTACTCAAAAAATGGCTACATCATTAACCTGTCAAATTGCCTCGCAACGAGAAATTTTCAATTTTTCAAACTTTTCTCGCTACCAGGTCTAGCAGTGCGATACATTGGAGCTTGAGCCATATAATTGAATGTAATGAAATTTGTGTGCGTCTCGCGCTCTCGCATCGGGCTCTCGCAATGTTGGATTTTGGGCTTTATTCCACCAAACTGACTTCTATCAGCTTCTAAAACTTTGAAAATAAATTCAAATTGTCTTTGAAATTAAAAAACTTAACAAATCTTTTTATGAACAATGATCGCGTATCACTTCTTCTATCAGTTCTTCAACAATGCTTACGAATAAGAAAAGGGTAATCAAAACAAATAATGTTCGGCAATGCTCGACAGTTCACACCCTATTTCAAGTTTCAAAATATTCTAAAGATGTATCAGTTATTAAAGTCTTTATTTATATTTGACTGCTGAAACAAAATCACTTTAAAACTAATACTTCTAGCAAAACTGCTTAAAACACTAATAAAATAAAGGAAAAATTTATTTATTATTTAAAAAAAATAAATTTTTTTTTAAATAGTAAAAATTAAATTAAATAATAAAAGCAATTTGTAAAAAAGCAATTACTTATTTAAATAAATTTCTCTCACATTGTTAATCTTCATAATTTGCTGTAGACAAACTTTTAAAATTGGATCATAATTGCAAATAACTGCAAGTAAATGTCAATAAGCGAAAAAATATTTGATACTTAAATGCCGCTTAAATGCTTTTACAAAAATTAGTCTTAAAACGAAGACCGCAGTTTATCGCAGCTAAGTTTTTTTATTTTGTTATTTAAGCTTCAAATTATTTAAAAAAATAAGAAATAATGCGCACATATGCGAATTTTTTTTTTTTGGTTCAGCAAAATTGGACATTAAATCACTGCACACTATAAATTTATGCAAATGTTTAAAAAAATATTTGCACTATAAGGATAATACGAATGGAACTTTTTTATACTAAAATAAATGGACAACGCTTCAAACTTATCAAAAAAAAAAAAAAATTCATCGAAATCGATAGAGAATTAAACAAGTTATACATCATTGAAATTTGCTTAAATATGCATCCTTTTTTATCAGAAATACCTTGATTTTGATACCCGACTTTGAGTGACCATATAACGCAAAGTTTTACTATATTAAAAAAAACCTTTTGGGGTTTTCTTAGTTGGAGTATTGGCTATTGAATAGCATAAACATTTTCTTTCATTCAGACATTTGGGTTTTTTGATTTTTGTCCCTGCTCGTTACACTGTGCGACTCAAGGCGTATTAAATACACCTTGGTACGACTGAATCTCAAAATCCAATATTGCGAGAGCTCGATGCGAGACGCCGAGACGCCGAGACGTTGCGCAAATATTTTGCGTGACGCATTTCAATCTCCAATGAAAGTTCTGCGTCGCGCAGATGATAGCATAATTTCACTTCTAGTAATACAATATTTGAACCAAGTACCAATCTAACAAGTACCTAGTACTCATAAAAATTATTTGTTATCACTTATGTTCTCGCTTATGACGGCTTGAGCTGCTGCTGAACTGGTTCACTACTTAATTTTTTTATTTTCAAACAAATTTTGCTTCAAGTTTTTAAAATTACCAACAAATTTTGGTTGAACATTTTTGGTTTCACTAGTTTAAACGAGTACCCAATAGCGAGTACTTAAAAAAATATCCACATCATTAGTTGTCAAACTGTCTCGCATCGAGAAATGTTCAATTTTTCGAACTTTTCTCGCTACGAGGTCTCGCAGTGCGATACATTGGAGCTTGAGCCATACGATTGAATGTATTGAAATATTTGAGCATCTCGCCCCGGTGTCTCGCATCAGGCTCTCGCAATATTGGATTTTGGGCTTAAAAAAAAAAAATTAATTACTTTTTGATTTTTTGAACGAAAAATTTGATAGCATTTTAAATGAGCTAACTGTCAACGTTTTTGACAGTGCCAACTGCATACTTTTCAAACAGTGTCAATTTGAACTTTTTCTTATTTTTCCAAAATTTTTCTCAAAGGTGTAACAATTTGACAACATAGGGAATCATGCAGCTTTGAAAATGTCTTTGTAACTTTTCCAATTGGAAATTTTCATATTACTCAGTTTTGACACATAAGTGAAAAATTTCTCGTTTCGTAAAGTTTCCGAAGCTGAATGAATCCCTATAACGTGCAGGCATTGGGGCAACAATTACAACTCGAACAAAAACAACATAGAACTGTGATTGGCAAACGAAATGGGAATGTTAAAATCGACTTGCTATTGGGGAAACTAAAATTTTTCAAAAATTATAAACAAACAAAATGTATGATTTAATATTTGTGTTGAAAAATGTTTCAATGTTAGAGAATCGATCAAGGGGAAGAATAACCGTTGAAAATGAGCAATATCCAATATCCAATTTTGAACAATGTGGTATCAGTAGTACAACAAGAATGATAGGAAATTCGAAAATGTCAAAATTAGCTTATGTTTGTTTGAATTTTGTTCAAATCTAAAAATTTTAAATTTCATTGAGCAAATCAGTATAAAATTTTGACAGTTTAGAGTAGAAAAAAGGAAAAAGAAGATCAATTTCTACTTCACCTTGTAAAATACGCCTTGGCAATATCCATTAATTTTCCCGGATACAACGAAATTTTGAAATGCAAATTTCACATTTCAAAATAACATCAACGAACAAACTTCAATGAAAAATCTTAGCAAATATATATAGGTAAAAACTCTATGGGAATTCATTCGAACCCTCGAAGGAGTGAACTCTGAGAACTTCTTTGCGTTAACTGTCAAAATACATGGATTCTTTGACGGCTGTTTAAAAAGTTCTCAAAGTTCGCTAAGTTCCAGGTCTGAATGAATACCCATTCTATTTATCAACAATGAATAAGAATAAGCATAGGGCTCTAGTGCATACATTTTGTTAAATACAGTCTACTCTCGCTTAGCGGACACCTATGGGACCGGAAAATAAGTCCGCTTAACAGAGGTTTACGCTTAAGAGGAAGCTATTTAAGAAGCAGAAACACTAAAGCATTCCCAAAAAGTGTCCTCTTCAGAGGAGTGTCTGCAGGGAGAGAGTTCACTGTATACATACATAGATTATCTGAATACGCCTTGGAAAACATCACATAACGCATGAGTTCAAATATTCGTTCAATGCCGACTGTGCCGTACAATGAAGTGAAAACAGCTTTTGCTCTGTATCGAAACTGACAGTCGCCGTTTTCTGTCAGTCGTAAGCTTTCGCTTCGAGAGGGTGAACGTTTTCGGCAACTTTTGTCCATCAAAAGAACATCGCTCTGATATTTTGAATAAATACATCCACCATACATCGCATCGGAAGTGAAAAGCCAAAAAAAAAAAAAAAAAACAAAACAAAAACAAACACAAAATAAGAGAAGACAACAATCAAGCCGGTGAACACAGAAAGCGGGAAAATTTTTTTAAAATGTGGGCTTTAGTATAAAACTGATTCGGTAGCTTATTTTATTTAGTAAATTACTAATTTTCGTGTCCTGAAGCGTAGGAAGAAAAAAAAAAAAAACAGAAAAACAGTCGAAAGAAAGTGAACCAGAAAGCCTTAGTCAATATCAAGGCGTACGGTTTCATAAGTGAAAGAAAGAATTTTCTTAATTCTGTCAAAGGTAATTTTCTCGCCTCTGGTTCTTTTTTTTCTGCTCATTGACGTTTAGTCTTTTTTTGAATTTTATTTTTTTATTGTCGTTTTTGGTTTAATTTGTATTAGGTTGGTTTTTTTTAAATTTGTTTTTATTGTTGTGATATATTCTCGTTCGAACTTGAAATACTTAATTTGTGCGTTTCTTTTTTTATTTCCTTTGAATTTATTGAATTTATCTTTGTTCGTTCGTTCGTTCGTTCGTTCGTTCTTTTCACAAAAATGAAACCGTTCGTTAATTTTGCAATAAAAAAAGAAATAATAGGTAAATAATATTTCATGCAAATCAAATATAACGAAAGTTGATTGATCTGTATATTACATTTGTTGTCATTCCATTGTGCACTTAAGATTAATATCAAAAGAACTCTTTTGTGTGTGATGTGTGTGTGTGTGTGTGTGTGTGTGTCTTTGCGGTGTGGTATTTCTTGTTTATTTTGTTTGTTTTTTAACTGTGTCGTGTGCTCGAGAATTGCGTTTGATAAGATAATTCCTTACCCCCAAAGCTTTGAAGGTCGTTTCCATATGTTCCGGCTACGGTGTGCGCAAATGTCTTCTTTGAGTTCGAAAATAATGAAATCAGAGCCAATTTTAGAGTAGGTTTCAAACTATGTACGTGAGCGACATATCAAATCAATCCTATGTTCAATGAACATGGAATTACTCTCAAAAGATTATAAAAAAAAAAATTAAAGTAATTTTATTGTCTTTTTTGTTTCTTTATATTTCCTTTAATGTGAGACTCATTTCAATATTGAGCATTTAATTATCACTAAACTTGCGAAATCAGTGCTTCAGTTAAGGGAACGTGTCCAAACTACGTGACCCGTTTAGGGGGGGAAGGGGGTCCTGAAAGTACGACACTTGGTCACAGGGGGGAGGGGGGGTTGTTAGGTCTTCATCACGTAGTAGGGGGGTGAATGTACTACGGATTGTCATCGAGGGGGGACAAGGGGGTAAAAAGTTGTAAAAAATGGGTCACGTAGTTTGGACACGTTCCCTAACCTTATTTAAAGTGATCGATAAAATAATACTGGGCAACACATAAAATGTTTCGGAGAAAAGAACTGCAGTTTCTGAGAGTCCTCGACGAGTATAACAACGCCTCATACTTTGTTTAGTCGGATTGGCTCGAGGTTTTTTTTTTGCGATCTAAAAAAAATTTGGCCTTTCTATGACAAAGTTATAGTACTAGACTCAAACAAAATAATTGTAGTACTAACTAATCCAAAAATAAATAAAAAACTCAATCGAGCAAATTATAAAAAACTCAAAAATGACCACCTTTTTTTTAATTCTTCAGGTCCATAGCTCCCAAGCCGATAATAAAACTTTTTTTGTTGAAAATTTTTGTGATTTTAATATAGAAAAACTATAAATTAACCAATTATTTCAATACATCAACAACATCCGAATACTGCTTGATTCCGTTTTGCCACCTCAAAGCTGAAAAACTCATGTATTACCCTTCTTCTCCGAAACATTCGGTCACCTCAAAACTGTTGCCCTGTGTAATTATCCATAAATGTAATAATATTTTTTGAAAAACTATTCTCATTCTTCATTTAATTTCATTAAAATACAGGCAAATGCTAGTATCCGAAGTGCTATTTTATCCGCTTGTCTATGAGATATATCGCACACCCTCTTCTAAGGAGACACAACTAAGAATTTCTCAATTTTCAGAAAACGCAAAAAAACAAAATGCGTCGTAGGGTCAATAAAAGCAAGAAGAAAGGTATTGACGGGTTTTTTTTGGCTTTTTTGTAATAACGAAAAAACCGAATATATTTTTTCGTGCAGGTAAAACAGGTAAACTACAATCATATTCCATATGTTAACTCAAAATTGATGATTTTTGAGTTATGTCACGTTAGAAGAGAGTGTGCGTTATATGAAATTTCAGTTAATTAAAGTTCCGATGCCGTCAGTTTTCGGATTCTAGCACTTGCCTGATTTTCTTAATGAAAACTAGTAATGGGTAGGTCTAAAGCGATGATTAGTCATGATTCATGAATCATGAATGGTTGCAGCGTACATTATTTACCCCAAAGGCTCTTAACCCCAATTGAATTGGCGATAAATTCTCGCATTCAAATCGAACAGCACATTAAATTCATTCCAATTGCATTTAGTGAGAATTAGATGAGACCTTTGTCTTTACTTCACGTAGTTTAATATAGCTTTAGAGTTTAATCCCAAGGTTATTAACCCATTTTCTACCGGCCGTTCGATTTTTCGAACAAAATTAATGTCTGTTTGTTGTTGTCGGTACAAAGTGGGTTAGGTTAAATTTATTGCAGGACAGTGTTCCCGGGGAATACTGTAACTACTATCGCAATATTACAATAAAGTTAAGCTAACGCAGTGCCCAGTAGAAAATGTCCAGCGGACATCCGCGGGGATGTCCTCGTGAAAATGGGAGTCGCACCACCTGCCTTCCTGGAGGTTGCGCGCGGTGATATTTCTACACGAATGTCATTACGCTTCACCTCGGACGAGTTCATCGGGGCGGCGCTAGAAAGTCCGCTGCAGCGAAAAAAGTATTTGAGAGCTGCATCATGTGCTCTTTTTTCTCTCTCGTTGTCTATTTTTAGAACCCGTTTGACAACTCTCTCTCTCTCTCCTGAGTTCAGGAAGGAAACTCGAGTTTCGAGAGAGGATTCTCTCTTTTCGTGTATTTCGAATTTTTCTAAAAATCCTTTTTTTGTTCTACAATTATTGTTTGGCTCGGGCAGGAATCGAACCCGCGATCTTCGGATTATGAGGCCAGTATCCATGCCATACGCTACATCTCGCAAATGATCTCCTGACGCTAAAACCATATTTAAATTTAAGCGGCTAATGCGATTCAATCAAGACGAGTTCAAAATGGAAATGGCAATCGGGCATGACTTTTTCGCTCCACCTCGCTGACACTGTCATGCGGAGCATTTCACCGAGGCGTCCGCTCTGAAAGACGCGCGGACTTGTTCACCGCCGACATAATATTCTGCTGGGTGTTTATGTCGACCCCACACTTATTGCCACTCATAAGATTGTACCAGCGTTGTAGATTTCGAGACGATTGGAAAACGAAAAATTTTAGTTAGGTTAGGTAAGTGTGGCTGCCCCCTCCATTTAGGGGTAACATGCACAGGCCTCACATGAACCCGTTCCGATGCCACGAATAATGGGAAAACAAAGAAAAAGAGAAACAGAAAAAACGACACAAACAGCCACGACCTCAGCTGGGAGTTGAACCCAGAGCCTCTCGCTTCGTAGGTTGGCATCTCAGCCAACTATGGCACAGAAAATATTTGTAACTGCATTTCTTTCTGATGCATTTTAAATTAAATTAAGCTTGTCTTTTTGTTGTCCGATAAATGAATTTCTGAGATTATCCATATTATGTTTATAGAACACCTTTATTCTAAATAGCATTTCGTGTGAGTTCGTTCACTAAATTCTATTTTCTCTATTCTAAACTAAAACTCGCAGCAAAGAATTTTACGAATCGAAAACTTCGCATAATTGCCAACGAGACTTTTTCGACTTATTCCGACGTCATTTCACGTGAAACATTTCGCCTATTCTACCTTGGCGACCGATAGTAAGGAAAAATTTTGTAAGCTGAAAGAAATCAGAAGAAAAAATATTGGAAAATCCGCCAAGAAAAAATCCCTGAATCCATTTTTCGCTTGGCAAATTTTCCACAAAAAAAAAAAAAAAAAAAAACTGATTAGAAATTATTTCCACGGTTCTGAACCATTTGCGTATTACTAAAAATTTCGACCATATTCAAAGGGTAATTTTGAGTTTTTTCGTCTGATTTTTGGTCAAAATTATTCAGCTTTGAAGTGGCAAAACTGTATTAAGGAGCACTCAGATGCAGTTTGTGTACTTGAAGAAGTTGTTTAGTTATGATTTTTCTATATTTAAATTAAAAAAATTTCAAAAATATTCTACTTGGCTTGGGAGCTATGGGTAAGAAAAATGAAAAAGTGGTGAAAAAATAGTACAATTTTTGCGATTGTTGCAATTTGTACCAGTTCAATGAAGTTTTTTTTTTTGGATCGATATGTGCTACAACTATTTTGTTCAAGTCCAGGGCTAGAACTTTTTCATAGATAGGAAAGAGAAATATTGAACGCGTTACGAGATATAGCCATAATTACTTGCGCAACTAGTTGTCGGCCACACTTTTTCAGATCGATCTGAAATCGAAATTGAGACAATCTAAGTAAACCAAGCATATGGAGTTGCTATATTCAACGAGCACTTTCAAAAACTGCCGTTAATTTTTTGTTTACATTTCATGTATTGCACAGTGTTTCCAACATCCTAATATCTTAATGTTGTTGAATTAAAAAGACCAATTTTTCGGAATAAATCAGTAATCGTCAAAATGAAAAGTAGAAAAAAACAAGTGAACATTTTTTTCGGCTACCACTATACATATCGAGCCCTAACCGCGAAAATAACGTAAGCGACAAAAATCAAATTTTACAGGAGAGCGTTTTTTCTGATCTCCTTTGCATTGACTGGCATACAAATGATAAAACTTATAGTGCAATATCTCCGTTAATATTGAGCATATCGTCGTAATATTTTACTAGATGATGAGTTTCAGGCTGAAGAACATATTTTCATCAAAAAGTCAATTTCGAAAAATATGTCGCTTACGTTATTTTCGCGGTTAGGGCTCGTTATGTTCGCGTTACTTCCACAGCCCTCTCGCTCTGCAGCACTGTTGGCAGTTTAGGGGAATTTTCCCAAAATCAAATCAAATTTCTAGTCTTTAGGGGAGAAAATTCATTAAGAGAATTTTTATAGGAAGGAGTTTTTCTTTTTACAAGATTTCAATTGGCCTTATTTTGAGACATTTAGGGGATGTATCCACTCCCCCACCTCCCCTACCCCCGCCACCATAAAAAAATTTTTTTTAACTGGCAACAGTATTCTGCAGTCAATGACAGAATTATAATTTATGCCTACTCGTTTTTATCAAGTTCATATGTACATACTTATTTATAAAAATGCTTTGTAATCCGTTTTTAATCTGAAGTCAATGTTTTCTTGTCTTTTTACGATTCGTGAATTATACTGACGCAAAAGAAATCGGCAAAAAAAAAGGAAAAGGAAAAAACCCACGAAGCCTTCTGCTGGTACAACTGGTTTTGATGCAAATCGAATTGCTTTATAGGATGTAATGGAGATTTATGAAATTTCGCCCAAGACGCAATTCTAAAAGATTTCTTCCTTTGAATGCGTCGCCTTTACGTCGGGAGAGCAAAAAGGATTTGAAAGAGAAAAGAATGAGAAGGCTGGAACAAATGAGAGAGTCTATAAAAAGCAGGGTTGGAAATTATATACATACAGGGTGTCCCGAAAACTTTTGTAAAAAATCAAACCATCGATAGGTGGAGTCATTTTTTGTTTTCAGACAAAACTCTTTCAGTCATACCGTTTACGAGCTGTAGCACTTCAAAAAAAGTTGATTTTTGTATGAAATTTTGAATATACTTTCATTTTAAACAAACAATGTTTTTTTAAACCCAAAAATTTTATACAAAAATAAACTTTTTTTGAAGTGCTACAGCTCGTAAACGGTATGACTGAAAGAGTTTTGTCTGAAAACAAAAAATGTTTCTCTTGACTCCATCTATCGATGGTTTGATTTTCTACAAATGTTTTCGGGACACCCTGTATATAGGACAGATAGAATCAAAAAAGGGGAGAGCTTTTTTTTTTTTGTTCGCTTTTGCAAAGAGTACTGCTGCCAGGGCTGTATTTTTAAACATTCACAAAATACGTGGCTCTTAAATATTTTATTTGGCTGTCAAACCTCGTTAAATATTTAAACAAAAAACAATTTTTTTTATTAAAAAAAAAAAAAAATAAATAAAAAGAAATTAAATTCAATTTTGAAATTAATTCCCAATTCGCTAACTTATATCTCACATTAATGCCAAAAAGAAACAAAGAATCGAAAAAAAAATACAGATAATTGGTATTCTATATTTAAGTAAAGCTAAGGTGATTTCAGCAAGGTTACTTACTCCATTAATTCCCGGTTTTGAAATCAACTTGCCATTTCAATAACATTTGTTGATTGAGTTGAGTGACGTTTTCGTCGCTGGAATTTTTATTTTATTTTATATTATTTTTATTTTACAAAAATGAGCAATGTAAGACTATCTAATAATTGCGGTTATTACTTACGCTCGAAGAACAATTTCAAGCGCCTGCCCACATACATTGATTGCACGTTATGATGAATGCTTGTAGAAACGAGGGTTGTGATAAGTTTTATAAGGAATTAAATTCAAATTGCGACAGATAGTTATATGTGAGAGCCCAGAGTGTAAGTACTCATTGATGTTGAGAATAAAAAATATGTAATTACTATTACTGTGGTGCAAAAGTTCAATATTGTACCAAAGTAGTTTGTGGACACACACTGCTAGGTACTCCTTCCGCTTTTCTACAATCACGGAATCCGGATCAATTAAAATATAGATATAATTTCTAATAAATTAAAATACGGGTTTTTGAAAACGCGTATAGGTACTTATTCCATCAAATAATAGGTTGATGTAAAACTAAGTACGTCATATTATGAGTAACTGAGCATTATATTATATTTAACCCTTTCGTAACTTTCATACTATTATTATAGCCTTCAAAAAATACACATCCTACACTAATAACACTGTGGCACATTTTTGAGGTCATCGAATGTTGACAAAAAATTGACTGCAGTTTTTGAAAGTGCTCGTTGAATATAGCAACTCCCTATGCTTGGTTTACTTAGATTGTCTCAATTTCGATTTCAGATCGATCTCAAAAAGTGTGGCCGACAACTAAGTTGCGCAAGTAATTATGGCTATATCTCGTAACGCGTTCAATATTTCTCTTTCCTATCTATTAAAAAGTTCTAGCCCTGGACTTGAACAAAATAGTTGTAGCACATATCGATCCAAAAAAAAAACTTCATTGAACTGGTACAAATTGCAACAATCGCAAAAATTGTACTATTTTTTCACCACTTTTTCATTTTTCTTACCCATAGCTCCCAAGCCAAGTAGAAAATTTTTGAAATTTTTTTAATTTAAATATAGAAAAATCATAACTAAACAACTTCTTCAAGTTTACAAACTGCATCTGAGTGCTCCTTAATACAGTTTTGCCACTTCAAAGCTGAATAATTTTGTCCAAAAATCAGACGAAAAAACTCAAAATTACCCTTTGAATATGGTCGAAATTTTTAGTAATACGCAAATGGTTCAGAACCGTGGAAATAATTTCTAAGTGGTGTTTATACCCAACACACTCTGTGTCGGGGGTATATTGCGTTTGTGTGGTTGTGTGTAACACCCAGAACCAGTCAAGATAGTCCATACAAAATATATATAGAAATGATCAGCGTCACCAGGAGATTCGATTTAGACATGTCCGTCTGTCTGTATGTATACAGTTATCTTATCGAAGGAGTTGAGCTATCTTGACAAAATTTGGTGTGCGTACTCACGGCGACATGAGTAAGAACAAGTTCGAGAATGGACCCGATCGGACCCTTTTTAAGGGTACCTCCAGTACTAGGGTCTGTCACAAAAATCCAAAAACTGCCTCAAAATCGAACTTTTTCGAAATATTTCAATGAAACTTAGAATTTGAGCGTATATTTTAGCCTCCGATTAGAATTTTAAAAAAAATGGAAAAGTAGGCGTGGCAAAGGGGCGGTTTTCATAAAGAAATTTAACAAAAGTCGATATATGGGGCCCCTAATGGCCTTAAACACCTCTTGATATAAAAAACTATTTGAACATGTGTGTCTGTGTCGGGTATTTTATTGTCAGGCTCGCCTGACCAGTGTTGCCAAAAAAAGCTGAGCAAAAAGTACACAAAACGGACCTTTTTTATAGAAAAGGTACGCACATATATATTTTTTTTGAAAAAGAAAAATCACAAAACCTAACGTAATTTTTTCATCATGGTAATATATTTATACAAGATGAATTTTTTTTTTTTTTATCAAAGACTAGACTAAAAGACTAGTTTGGAGTATAAACTTATTAAAAATACTTTAACGAGCATTCGCTTTAGCGAGGCTCGCATTTAACGAGCATTCAAATTATTTCTATTGAATACTTTATATAACGAGCAAAATGGCATAAATTTTTTTTCTGCACTCGGTTTAACGAGCAACATAAAAAATCAGTGAAAAATCATAAAGAGAAACAAAGAGGAATGGAAGAAATACAGCCCAATTCTGAATATTCCCGGGGAATTTACATTTCTCGAGAATAAAATTATCATTTTTTAAATAGATAGGGTAAGGAAAATTATGAGTGGATCAAATACCCATTCCCACATATTTAAAAAAGATGAAGTTTACTGCCGAGAAAAGTAAATTCCCCGGGAATATTCAGAATTGAGCTGAACGTTAACCCAGTTTCTAATTTTAATCTTTAACAATCAAAGAAAAACTGAAATCGATAGTCCTGCAACTCTAATGGGGAGTTGAGCGAAATAGTACGCAAATCGACCAAAAATAATTTGGTACATAAAAAGTACTCAGGTGATTGAAAAAGTACGCAATGCGTACTAAAGTACACAAAACGGCAACACTGCGCCTGACTAACACCCTTACTTGTTTTGATAGCTGCCAAGGGGCCGTCCATATATTACGTCAGCATGATTTTGACCATTTTAGACCCCCTCCTCCCCCTTATCATCAATCGTCATCGTCCAGAACCCCCTCCCCCCCTTGTTTGACATCATCTTTGAGCTCTTTATTATTTCACAAGTAAATAGAAATTAATTTCTTCAAAATATAGTTTAATAGTGTTTTCTTATAAGATAGAGATGATGACGTGATCATTGCGGATTGACCCCCCTCCCCCTCATCATCAAGCGTCATCATTCGCGAGACCCCCTCCACCCGCCTGTATGATGACGTAATATATGGACGACCCCCAAGGGACAAAAGCCCTATATCGCTTTTTGGCTTCGTAGATTTTCGAAAAAAAAATCAGTGCCATACAGTATTTCTCAAATGACTCACAAAGCCCGGCCTTGGCGCCCCACGACCTTAATCCGGCTCTGATCTAACTTTATGGACTGATAATAGTAATTAGATTTCGTTTCAAATAGAATACTTTAACATTTAGTCTCCATATGTCGAGCTAATTCTTTTGATAAGTGATAATGATTGGACCTTGGGATTGGAGATTCAAAATCAGCTGGAGAACGTTAATAATTACATAGCCCCCAAAAAAACAAAAGTGTAAGAGCCAGGAGTCTCACTATGCTTACTATATGTTTCGGCACTGTTGAAATCGAATTTGAGGTCTATATAGCTCTGTCTTTTCCGGGTATAAATACTACCGTCACAAAAAGCGGGAGGAGAATCTGCGTATTAGTGATGTTGCGAATATTCGCATTCGCATTCGTATTCGCGAATATTCGCATATTTCTGGACATTCGTATTCGCATTCACATTCGCAAAATTTTGTGCGAATATTTGGCGAATATAAACGTCCGAAAAATATACAAATCCTATGGATGTTATAGTTTTCTTTTATGTAGATTGACTTGATATGTATATTGATTTGTAGATTTCAAAACAATATTTAAAAGTTATTCAAAACAGGCTTGGAGAACAAATTTCAAATTCATTTTCTTTACGAAAACAGATTAATTAAATAACTTATTTTTCTGAATCATTGAGCAGCACTCTAACAAAAAATATGTGGGGCTTACACGGCACTTCAGCTCTCAATAACAAATCATAGATAAGTGGCGCTTAATTTAAAACTGAACATTCGCATTTCGCATTCGTATTCGCGAATATCGGCGACAGATATTCGCATTTGCATTCGCATTCGCGAATGTTTTAAAAACCACATTCGTAACATCACTACTGCGTATGCAATGCGAAACCACAGTCACAACATTTTGCGGCGCTTTTAACTGCCCAGTGATTATATCCGTGGAGAACAGTGTGTAGAGAAAAATTGAAGATATAATTTCAAAGCTTTGTAGGAATTTAACGTTAGACAATTTTTTTCTTTGTTTTTATATTGACTCTAGCTTTTTTATGGCGTGCATAATGTAATCCAATACATTATATTGATAGCACACTGTCTTACTGATTGGCAACAAGTGTCCGCCCGGGTTAAGAATAAATAAACAGAGAACCTCTAATTGGGTATTTTAAGACAAAAAAAAAGAGCACATTCCCCTGCTCACGTCAACTTATTTTATTAAACAAACATCAAAAAGAAACTAATTTCAGTTTTTGAAATGGTGATTACTGCAATAATGCTTATCAGACTAAATAGATCTGTTAAAATTCCATAAAATTGTAAAAATTACTGAACGCATGAATAGTCTGAAATGTAAAAAGTGAAACGTATGTAGAACTATCAAAGCTTCTCGTAAAGGGCCTAAAACCATTTGAATTCGAATTTCACAAAAATCCCTGCAGTAAATGCGGGGCAAATTGACCCCTATGCCACCAGTGCTGCACCAGAGACGAAACGACCAGAGACAGGGACAGTAGAATTTAACTATTGAAATTGTCAACGAGAGCGTCTACAGTTCGATTTTTTCGACCGTTCATGTTATAAATTTGCTGTACGCGAGGCACAGGGCTCTCCAGCGTAAGGGTGGGCATGTCCGCTCATTAATCTGAAGGCTCGTGTTCGAACCCCCGTGCAGGCGAGAAAAAGTGGAAAAATGATATTTGAAATTCAAAAATAATTAAAAGTAAAAGATTGTTCTACGCTCAGGGATGAAGAAAACAAGCAAAAAAGCCTTTAAAAAAAACTCCATGATTTAGATTTAAGATCTTTTAATTTTTTAGCACAAGAACTTTTTGGAATCCAGTTGATTTTTTAATTACTACACTACTGTACTATAATTACTTATACAAAAATAAAAATAAGCGACGGTTCCGTATCTTAAACTTGAATGGGTTGGTCACAACGTCCTCTGATTGTGGCAACAGAAGTTATAAGCAAAGGAACAACAGTTCCATAACTACAAAACGAAAGTTTACAAAACCAAGCAAAACAAAAATAAAAATAAAAATTTTTTTTTAAATTTACCGCTCGTCTGAGTTGAGATTCGAACTCGCAAGCGTCGGATTGCTAGCCGCACGCTCTATGCACTGAGCTACCGCAAAATCCGGCTCACGCGTACCAATTTTATTACATTATTTTCTGAGAAAAATTGAACTGTAGACCATGTCAATAGTGAGGCTATAATTGAAGCCGTTGTCTCTACTGCATCACTAGTTCCAGCGTCGACTGGTGTCCTCTCGCATATAAGTACGTTCGTACAAAATGTCAATAGGTGAACGTAATGGCACGGGTACAGTTGGTCAATAGTACTGGTGACATAGACACCAGTGCAGGAGTGACTCTAGCACTAGTGATATTTACTGCAGGGATAATTTCATATGAATCGATGTCGTTGTTCTCTTTGAATATTCTTTCGGAAGTATTATTCACCGTGATGTTGCAGTTTTTGTTTCACTTCGCCAATTTACCATATGTATCTGTGTATCTGTGAGTTGGTTTGTTCGTTTGTTCGCTTGTTCGTTGGTTAACCGATTTGAAATTCATATTCGTTGCGCTTAACTTGAACTTGAAATATAAACGCGTTGTTAAAAGCATGCGTTTAGTTCGATAGATATTCTGTCGAGATTAATTGGAGGTATCCACGGAAAAAATCGTTCGAAAACATAAATAATTTAAAGCGTCGTCGCGTTCGCCATGATCGACTTTTGTTAAGCAATCAATTCGATTCTATAATAAAAAAAAAAGTTTTTTTTTAAATCGTTAGAGTAAAATAAAATAAAAAAATAATTTCTTTTTAATTTCAATTTTTTTTTTTTTTTTTTTTTTTTTGAAATGAAAATCAAAATTTCCTTTCTTTAAAATTTCAAGTAAGTACGCATCATCGATGTCGAAGACAGCAGTGGCAATTGGGCAGGTGAGTGCCGATGAATTCGCAAACGATGAGAACGATGAGGACACTGAGGTGAGTTTATTTGACCCGCGAAATTGTTATGTTCACATCGATTCATAAATTGTAATTATTGTCCCACCTTTTCTTTTTTTTTTTTTTGTTCTTTTCGTGTCCTCGCTTTGACACTTTTCCACAGTTCTTTGATGCAACCGACAGCACTGAATGTGCGGCACCTTATCACATGAATCTTGATAATGCACTCGAGGAAGCGAAATTGGCAATTCGCTATTTCTTCAATAATCGGTTCATTGAGGCACGTGAACTATTACGGCCTTATGCTGATAGCAGCATGTACCATTCCATGGGTCATGCGGTATTCCAGTTCCTCGAAGCCATACTCACGTTCGAGCAACAGCATATCATAGCCGCAGGTGAGGAGCTCAAAAAATGTCTCGACGTTTGCCAAAGACATCGAAGGAAATTCACGATAACAGAGTCCATTGGGAAGACATTCAAGAGGGTGAGTTGAGATTTTCAAATTGAAAAGCGACAGTTTTCGTCTTATTAATATCTGAAATTCGATTTTTAATTTTTCATTTTTTATTTTTTTATTTTTTAATTTTTTAATTTTTTATTTGTGAAAAGCCCAACTATAGCCAATTGACAGATTTAGAATCCCATGCGGAGCTATGCTATGCGGAGGCCTTGCTACTCAAAGCTGTGCTTACCTTTATCGAGGATGAAACTTTAGGCAGTCTAATACGCGGCAGCTTAAAAATAAGGCAATGCTATAACAGCTACAAGTAAGCACTAACTAATAAAAATCGAGAAAAAACCTTCTGTATGGGGACACCGGAAGCTACATATATGTATGTCGGCATATAAGACCCTAGAATGAAATCCTTCAAGTTAAATTTTAATGGTGTAATGTAAAGATTCGTATGGGGAATGTATGCACTATATGTATGTAGGCATATAAGACCCTAGATATGATATATCGGTGTCTTCAAGTTAAATATTTTAATTGTATTGTACAGTGTTGAAGGATATGTCTACGCAAGTATTACTATTATGGACCTATGCCTAGTGTAGGTGTAGGTGTCTGAAAAAGTAAAGGTTTCACTGTACATACATATGTATGTATGTACAGTGTACCCTCTCTTAAGCGGACACCTTTGGGACCGAAAAATATGACCACTTAATATAGGTGTCCGCTGAAGAGGAAAGAATTTGAGAAGCAAAAACACTACATAGAGCATTCCCAAAAAGTGTCCGTTTAAGAGCAGTGTCCGCAAGGAGAGACTACACTGTATTATTAAAAATATTGAAACATTAAAACATTACTTTTACATGAACAGGGAATGTGCGCACATTCTGCAGAAACGGCAATGGGAATCGGAAACGTCGCGCATTCATTTCGAGAGCGGTGTCCGCATGGGTACAGGGACATTCAATTTGATGATATCACTGCTGCCAGCGAGAGTAATTAAAATACTGGAGTTTATTGGCTTTTCAGGGAACAAGGTAAGCAGCTGGGCATCTGACCAATCATCATATGGTCTAGACTATTAAAATATTATTATGCCTAGAGCTCCGGCTTAGCTGATCTGCACACGGGCTATGACCTGGACGGACTTCGTCAGATCTTATGTGCATTAACATTGCTCGGCTATAATCTAATCGTTTGCTATGTACTAAGTCATGAAGAAGGCGATCTTGAGCTTTGTACGAGAATACTCAATACACAATTGGAACAGTATCCCAAAGGCGTTTGGTTTCTGTTCTTCAAAGGACGTTTGGAATTCATGCAAGGCAATCTCGATGAAGCTTTGGTTTGGTATAAGAAATCATGGAAGTCCCAAAATGTTTGGCCACAATTTCATCATTTGAGTTTCTGGGAGCTATTATGGGTGAATTGGTGAGTTCTTTATCCGAAAAATCGGTGGAAAAAATTATTCTTGGACGTGGTCTCTCAGAATTGTATGACCAATGAAAATATGTTCCACTATTTCGTACCTACATATGTATAATTTGCCACAATTTTAGCTAGATATATCGTTAAAGAAGTTTAGAGCTTAACCACAACTATACATATGTACATACTATCTACACGAAGGACAAATGATTTTATTTGAATTAATTCATTTTCATGATCAGCCTACGTTTAGACTGGCGTGAAGCGAGTCTTTATGCATCGTACCTCGTTGAAGGCAGCAAATGGTCACGAACGATTTATTCGTATCAGAAAGCTGCAGTCATGATGATGATAGATGACCTAACACCCACCGAATCGCAGACTGTTGATAAATTGATGCAAGATGCACCGAGCTTTAAGCAACGCATCGCTGGCAAATCATTGCCAATGGAGAAGTTCATTTGCAAGAAGGCATCACGCTATTTTGCACAAAACGGTAAACTTTGTCTTCCTGCCATCGAGCTAATGTACGTTTGGAATGCCTTTAAAATAATGGGAAAAAAGTATGAAATAGCCGATGGTATATATCGAATAATTGAAAACAAAATCAACGAACTCGACAACGAAGTGGAGGAGGACTCCTATGCGGCCGACAATCGTGCTTTGTGCTTGCTGTTACGCGGAGCATGCTATCGACAGATGAAAAAGACGTATCTGGCATTGCAGTGAGTATTGATTTTTTTTACCATATGCCCCAATTAACTAAATGTTAATATCCTTTTTTTCGTTTGCAATACCTACTACTCCAGAGACCTGGAGGCGTGTATAGCACTACAATCAAAAATCGTCGACGATAATTATATAATTGCTTATGCTTCAGTTGAAGTGGGACTGCTTTACGCTGACGACAATCGCATTGAACTTGCTATCATAACATTGGAGGAAGCAAGGTTAGTCAGATTCACTAGACAGTAGACAATTTTGGCTACTGATGGTGTTGCAGATCAACGATCGATAAATTGCAATTACAATGTTCAGAATGCTTTAGTGATCCTGTAATATTTTCTACTTTAGAAAGAAATACACTGGCTATTCTCTGGAGTCGCGACTTCATTTTCGCATTCATGCCGCTCTAATGGAACTCAAGGAGAAGCAATCGCCAAAGAAGCAAAGCCAAAACTAATTGCTGCGTTTCGTGTTACAATTGTTATACAATATCGCCTACAATGTGATTGAGACCGAAAAGAAATTCAACAAAAAAATACATACATACATATATGAATGATATATTATATATTGTACATTATATTCTATATATATATATATATTAAGAATGGCTTAAAAACATGCCAACATGTTTGCAGATTTTCAAAGGTCTTAAATCATTTACTTGCGCTCGCCGCTCATGAATGAAACCCAAATTTTCTTTCTTTTATTTAAATCCAGCGACATCTTAAAGGATCCTCATTGAAGCATAGATGTGTATAGTTGCATAAAATCGCTGAATAGAAGTTGTATTGCTTTGCTGTTATTGCTGTAATCTAGGCTGTTGCTTATGTTTTTATAAACTTAAACATATATATATATATATATATATATATATATATATATATATATATATAAGCTACAATGTAAAAAGCCCTAAGAACACCTCACACGGCCCGAAAGTTAGAAAATAGAATATAAATTAATAAATTAAAGAAAACCGTGTACAAAGTTACAGAATAAGTTATCGATCGATCTATTTTTGTTCGGAGAGTGCGTGCAAAATTTGGGGAAAATATTAAATTTATTTATTTTTATAGTTGTACTTATGTGCGTGTTTGTAATTTGAATGAATAAATTATTTTGTTCTGTTTTGATTTTTGAAATCGCAATTTTCCACTTTCATTTAGCGCTCAGCCTTGCGAAATAAAAGTCCCAAGAAAGCGAAAAACGCAAAGTTACAAAAACAACGTATGCCTTCACGCAAATCGTATAGGTTTTAATGTGCTAAAATACTAAAATAGTTTGGGAGAATTTCCTTCACTTTTTAATGAAAACCCCCCACAGCTATTAAGACTGGTCGCCGACTGCTGTATGACATTTCATTGGAAGAATCTCGCCTCGTATTTTATTACTCCAAGATTGGACACATTGTATGTAGTCAACGGGGGGTCAAGCGTCCAGTGCCGAATTAAGGTAGGCCAAGCTGTTTGTGCCAAACAGTCAATTGGGCGTCCGACGAAATAATGGGGTAATGGGAAATCGTTTCAAAGATATGAAGAAAAAACAAACCACGTACTTTTCGAATTGCCCTGCGATGCTGATGCTGACTTGGAATGATGTTGAGGGAGCTGTCGAACTGTTTCCGGGATGATGTCCGATATGATGATGATGTCCAAAAAACGAACGTTCGCCCGCGACGACGACTAACCGAAATACTAAAAAAAAAAAAAAAACCGGGTGGAAGCTATTTAACGCCATGCTGTTCCCCATATATTACTATATATGTCACTCTCATAGATATTGCGCGGGATGTTTCGCGCCAGGAAGAAAGAGATGTTACTCGGCAGGCAAAAAAAGAGCGAGAGAGAAATACTTTTGGTGAGTACCATATAGTACTATAGGTCTAACTGTCGACGTCGAAAGGCCTCTGCCGCTAATAAGAAACTCCCCATTAGGCAGGGATAGGAAACTCAACTCTTTCGAGAAATTCACCAAAAAGCTACCAACAAAAACCTTAAGCAGGAATAGGAAATTCAACTCTTTCGAGAAATTCACCAGAAAGCTACCAACAACAATACGGGCAGACAAAAAGTGGCACTATGATGCCACTTGCAAGAAAATTATAAAAGAAACACGGCGTCGGCTCTGTTTTTTATATTGCTTGAAAAGTTCATAATTGAAACTTTACTAATAATATTACGATATGTTTTTGCTCAATGTGCACGAATGTTTTCATTTTGTAATAAATTGACATACATTTTTGACTACGGCTACGAATTTGATTGTACATAGAATTTAGTATTTTTGCTGAAAAAGTGTGATCAAAAAGTTATGTGGACAGGGTAGGACTAAAAAAACATTTCTATTTCTCCTTAATATTGAAAATCCTAGATTAGTTTTATGTTTTTCAAGCTTTTCATGGCATTTTATGAGTTTGGTAGATATTTTATATGTAATGTACTCGAAAATCGCCCAAAATTAAAAATAAAAGTGGCAATGCATTTCACCACAGCAGAGCTAAAGATTTCGCTGCCATAGCGTGCTTCTCTTTTCCTCATGCTATATGCCTATGTTGAAGCAGTGTAGCTCTAACACATTGCAGGGATTAGGAAGAAGAAGAGTTAGACCTATAGTACTATATGGTGAGTACCTAAGTGAAAAATGCTCATTTTGGTGGATACCCAAGACCGTGGTGGGTACCCAAGACCGTGGTGGGCAAGTATTACAGTATGGGAAAGCCTGTCAAAATGCTATATGGCTCCAAATGGTGTGGTGAAGTTGAGTAAAAATCAGCTGACTGTCAAAAATAAGTCGAAGAATTTGCGATTTTTAAACATGCCGTAACTTTATATTTTGACCCTTTTTAAGTAAAATTGAAGTTGCAAACAACAAAGGAGAGATGCTCCTTCATTTTAGAGTACATTTGAGTATCTGCGACCCCCGCAATTCAGTATTCAATATTGCATTTAAATTGAACGACTTCGTCAGCGATGCACAAATACTCTAAGCGCAAAGCTTTTATCGATACTGAACCGAGAAAAGAGTTCTTAAAACATAATAAAACCAAATAAAAAGCAAGATAATTCGACATAAAAGGAATTTATACATTTTTAAATTTCATGTTTCAAAATGAAAAAAGTAAGGGTGTTATAGTAAAGAGAACCTGGCCATAGAATACCTCACTCATATAAACAGCTATTAAATTTTTAATCGGAGCCTAAATATAAGCTCAAATTCCTTATTTCATGCAAATATCTCGAAAGATTATGACTTAACAGCAGTTCAGACGATATTTGAGGCTGACTTTAGTGCTGGAGGTACCCTTAAAATTCGTCCACTTAAGTAAATTTTTGTAGAGGATGTCAACGATTAAAAAAGAAATATTTATGTCGTCTTTGTTTCAAGCGCCATCTGAATTTTGGGTGAAAATTCAATTTTCGAATAACGCCTTTTGGCGCGGCCACTTTTCTATATTTGGAATCTACATTTTATGCCCTTAACTAAGTCCAAATAAATAATTCCACTAAGTATATACAAAATTTTGGTTTCGGAGCAGCATTTATGAATTTTATAACAAACCCTAGAACGAAGGGATACCTTTGAAAATCAGACAGACAGAAAGTCTCATTTCTAAAAGCTAAACGTTCAAATTGTAGTCGGTTACTATTTTCACCATCGATTTGCACTATTGACTCATTCCATTTGGCACCATCTGTTGTCCATGGATGCCACACTAACGTCTAAACTAAACAAGACCAAAAACTTGGAAATCAGTTTTTTGTAGTACGTAAATTTTTCTAAAACTAAAAAGAAAAAATACATGTTAAAAGAAATTCTAGAGTTTAAAATGGTATAATCTTTCTTAAAAAACCTATATAATATCTGATTTTCTCTGTTTATAAATGAAAAAAAATCCCTAAAAAAAAACTAACTGCTTGTATGTGCCCAATTTCTAGAGACGACAACAATGCCCAAAGAGGCATCGTGGTGGATTGCCTGTTACGCCGTGTGGTTGTTGTAGCCTTTGGTGAATTGCCTATTAGCTTTGTTGAATTGCCTATTAGCTCGTTTCTCATACTGTAATACTTGGTGGTGGGTACCCAAGACCGTGGTGGGTACCCAAGACCGTGTTGAAAAGAGCCAAAATAGAAACGGCTCCTGAGTGACATATATAGTTATATATGCTGTTCCCTTATAAAACGGACGAGAGAGAATTCGAGCGACGCGATCGAGTGCCGGAAACCATGTAGGACTGTAGGTCTAACTCTTCTTCTTCCTAATCCCTGCAATGTGTTAGAGCTACGCTGCTTCAACATAAGCACATAGCATGAGGAAAAGAGAAGCACGCTATGGCAGCGAAATCTTTAGCTCTGCTGTGGTGAAATGCATTGCCACTTTTATTTTTAATTTTGGGAGATTTTCGAGTTCATTGCATATAAAATATCTACCAAACTCATAAAATGCCATGAAAAGCTTGAAAAACATAAAAATAATCAAGGATTTTCAATATCAAGGAGAAATATAAATTGTTTTTTTTTGTCCTACCCTGTCCACATAACTTTTTGATCACACTGTGTCAGCAAAAATACGGAATTCTATGTACAATCAAATTCGTAGCCGTAGTCAAAAATGTATGTCAATTTATTACAAAATGACCACATTCGTGCACATTGAGCAAAAACATATCGTAATACATTTAGTAAAGTTTCAATTATGAACTTTTCAAGCAATATAAAAAACCGAGTCGACGCGGTGTTTCTTTTATAATTTTCTTGCAAGTGGCATCATAGTGCCACTTTTTGTCTGCCCGTATTGTTGTTGGTAGCTTTCTGGTGAATTTCTCGAAAGAGTTGAATTTCCTATTCCTGCTTAAGGTTTTTGTTGGTAGCTTTTTGGTGAATTTCTCGAAAGAGTTGAATTTCCTATACCTGCCTAATGGGGAATTTCTTATTAGCGGCAGAGGCTTTTCGACGTCGACAGTTAGACCTACAGTCCTACATGCCGGAAGCTTAAAGCGCTGCCCTCCTTTTTCTCGTTTTTCGCCGCTGACAGGGTTTCGTTGGGTAGCGACAGCGGCAAAAACGGACAAGTGCTTTAGGAATTTTTTGTTTTGCTTTAGGTCAATTTTTTTAAATTGGTAAAACATGAATGTACAGTAGAATCTGGATATAATGAATCCCTGAAATAATGAACAGCTGGAAATAGGGAACGCTCTTATGTTACTGGCACTCATAGGAAATTTTAAAAAACCTTTAATCGCCGATATCTCCTAAGCTACAAGAGCTCGAGCGAAGATAAGCGAATCTGGTGATCGCCTGAGAAAAATTCAAAAAAAAAGAATTTTCATATCTCCTAAACTAGAAGATCTATAGCGAAAATAAGCGCATCTGGTGATCACATGGGAAAAATCCAAAATATGGATTTTTCATAGGAAATTTTAGAAAAACTTTAATTGCCGATATTTCCGAAAATGAAAGAAATAGAGCGAAAATAAGGCCAGAAAATGGGGTAAATGCAATCGGCGTTTTTAGTTCCACGTAATTGACCTATTGATCGATGTAGACGGTGCGTGTAAACGGGTGAATTCGAATTTAGATTGACAGTCAGTGATGCCACTGGTTCAAAATACAATAATGCATTTCGATAGCCCCACGTATCTCGCCGGTCACACTTATGAAGCATGTTTCGAAAACATCCAATTTGAATGCATGAGAAAGAAAAAGAAGCACAGATTGAGCGGAATACTTGACAATCAACCGCCTCTTTTCTTCGCACCTTTTCCTCCACTGGCTTGATTGTTTTAAAACATTGTTCGTGTGTCTGACTCTCGAGCATCAAAATAATTTGGTAAAGGTATTAAAAAGTATTAAAACTTGAGGAAAGTATCAAAGGTGTAATTTGATAACGCCAATGAAAATGTCCAAAGAAAATTGAGGAAGCTATTTTCTTTCTTCCGGGCGCATTAGATATAGAAAAAATTTCAACTTGAAATACTAAAAATAAAAGTCATTATATACACAGTTTTCAGGACTTAAAAAAAATTATTACAATCAAACAGCTATTATATTCAAAAGCTTACAAACAATAACATTAAGACTCATAGTCTTCAGCCTAGTTTAAACTTTTTGAAGGTTCAAACTTTCAACTGATAGTCTTGAGTAGAGTTTAAGCCAGGTTTATTATTTTTATATGAACATTTTTGAAAAATTCAAATATAACATTGATTGAGTTAAACTGGCATGAAGACTAAAAGAATTTATTCGAGAATTTAAACTTTCGAAGTTCTTGAACCAAATTGAAGACTACGATCCTAAAAGGGTTTAAAAGATGCATATCACGAAATCCACGAAGAAGTCAACCGCATAGGTCAAAAATGAAATTGCAAAGAGAGAAGAGAAATTGTACAGAATATATTCTATGGAAGTCCGACTTTACGTTTTAAGTTTAATTCTTCAAGTTAACGGTAGTTTTTCTATGTTTTTCTTTCAATTTCGCGCACCGAGCGCATTTGAGCAAAAATTTTGCAGTTTCCTATCGCTCTTTTCGGTGATTGCGTGCGCTGGTGGCTCAAATAAATTGGAAAAAAAACACTTTATTCAAACTGATTGATATATTGCTAATAAATATATATATGCAAATATAAATAATTGTCATCGGCATACCGAGGTAAGTCTATTAAAATAAAGTTTAAAAAAAGTGTAACGCGTGCGTAACGAAATTGATATTTTTTCCAATACAGACTCTAATATAAGAAATTTTTTTTTCGAAAATGATGTTATGTGTGGATTTGGCGACGGTATAGCTGATTGACAATTTTTTGTTACGCAAATGTTACACTTTTTCTTCAGTACGTGCTTTTTGACACAAATGGTATTTCCGACTGCAGCCCCCTGAAAGGGATTTTAAAGTTTTGTTAATTTTTCGATAAGTTTAACCTAAAAACACTCCAGGAATCAATTTTTAAGTTTCTTTTGCGGAGTGTCCTTGAGGTATTCTTGAAAAATCCCTTTTGATAAGGCTTTTTTCAAAATTTTATATCTCAAAGAGTAAATATGGTAGAAAGATGAATAAAATGGCTGATGATAGTTAATTTAACCGAGAATGCAAATACTTTTTTTTTTAATTTACACTGAGAGAAAATTTTCCACAAAAAATAACAAAAGAATTAATTAAAATTTTTCAGTGTTTACCCGTTTTTGCGCCACTTTCTAGCTATTTTTTAAAAATACCTCTAAGTATTACCTTTTATTTAAAATAAAAATTCTTAAAAGCAAAGGGTTACTTTTTGAGATAATTAAAAAACCGCAAGTACAAATATTCAATACAAACGTGCAAAAATTGTAGAAATTGGATGGAAAGAAAGTGCGAAACATTTTTTTTTTTTTCATTTCCAATAAAAGAGATTATAAAAAAAATTGGAGAATGTAAAGAATTTAAGGTTTTAATACATATGAACACATGGTGTAACAGTGCATAACGGATGTTACATGTGCGTAACGGAGTTTAAAGTTAAAAAAAGTTTTTTTATAATTTTGTTTCTCAAATAACATAGCTACTAGTGTAATCTAGGATAACCTCTTATAGCTGTAAAAAAATATGAAAATTCTATCTGAAGTCAATTCACAGATATTTCAGATAAAAGCTGATATAAAATATCTATTGGAAAAATTTTGTAACGCGTGCGTAACGGACATTTTGCTTAATATCATCAAAATTTATAATGGATTTAAAAACCCTTTACACGTTTTGAAAAGAGGGTAAAATAAATTAATAATAATTGCAAATCAGTTTTCGGAAAAAAATTTTCCTTAGCTAAACCAATTAAAATAATTCGTACGCTGTAACAGTAACATGGATTCCGTGGTATGTACATACTTCAATAATTGAGATCTGACAAGATACATCAGGTTTTAATGTTTTCACAGGCTATCTTGAAAGTTTAAAACAAACAAAAGTATCAAATTTAGAAAAGAAAAAGTAGCACTTTTGATGCAATTGTAATGCTATAAACAGAATAAGGGCGTCAGCGAATATTCGCTCGACGTCGTTGCTTAAAATGCACTCGGTTATACGAAGTTGCCCACAACACAGCGAATTTCGCCGCGTCAAAACGCCGCAATAGCTCTAATTCTAATGGTAGCGCCGGCGACTGGCGAATCGCAGAATTTACACATCAAAAAACATATGCATTTGTATAAAATCTTTGAAATTTTGTTTCGAAAATGAGGGTTTGTACTTTCTGCTGGCAATGACTTATATTTTCAATCATAGTTTTTCGAAATTCTGAAAACAACATGAGTTCGCCATTCGCTGTCATTGTGTTTACCCGCGCGAATTCTTCGGCGTATTCGCCTGGCGAATATTCGCTTACGCCCTTATTCTGTTTATAGCATAACAGTCTGGCAGCATTGTTCACAGTGCCCATTGAGGCCTTTTACACTAGGCAATTATCGCCGGCAATTATTTTCGTTTGTTGGCGAGACGCAGAGCGGGGGGTAGAGAAAAATTGCTCGTTTCAAAATTGCCCGTACTCGGCAATTCCGATTTGCTCTCTTTCGTTTTGTCAAATGTGAAGATGGCTGCGAGCTGGTTTTTGACGTTTGCTTCATTCACTTGCTACTTTCGAGGTGTTAACAACTGATATTTTCGGGAAATATAAATTTTAAAGTTTCAAATCTCGGGGAAGTGGCCGCGCGAATGCATAGAAAAGCTAATTGTGCTAATGCAACAAAATCCGTGCAATTATTATATTAATTTGCCGGAATATGCCAGGACGCGTTTTTAAAATCTTAAAATCAACCCTAAATCAGGGATACTTCATTATGTTATTTTAATTTATTCCAAAAATCAACCCTGTGCGAACAGGGCAAACGTCAAAAACAGACAAAAAAATAAAAATTGCTCGGCAATCTTTTTTATACGTGTAAAAGCGAAGGCAACTCCAAAAGAGAATTTGAAAAAAATTGCCGGCGATAATTGCCCTAGTGTAAAAGGCCTCATTATAAATTTCTGGCATCAATAGAAGCCAACCGTGATCAGCGTTGCCGGGACCAATTTTTTAAAATAGTCCAAGATGAAAAAAGAGCCAAAATAGCCAAAAGAAAAAATTATTTTTTAAAAATTATGACAACAAAATCGAAACATTTAAAATCTTCTCGGAACTTTCGATCCTTCGATTTTGGAAAAATATCACAATCTGACTCAGTAAAGTGGAAATGTATTTTGAAAAATACAGACCACGTTTCGAAAGCTAATTTTACTTGCTACTAGTCTCGTTTTCTTCTACCTTTAATGCGCGATTCAAGAATCTACAAATAAAACGTACAAATTAATGGAGTAATGTAAAAAAATGATTTAAAACTTATTTATCTTGTACATATATTGGGCCACGGAGACATAGCCGCAAGACAAAGGAATTTCAGTATCGCTTAAAAGCAAAGAAAAGAAATCAGCCGTGATACAAGAAAACAAGAGAGCTCCACTTCAGCCCGATGATGTCACAAATACAAAATGAGAGCTTCGTTTTTGTTGTTTTGCATGTTAAGCGCAACGTCACAACTAAACTTTAGCATGGGAAACAACAATACAAATGCTACAAAATAGCGGTACCCGAAGTGGCGCTATCTTGCTCTCTGTGTATCATCCCAGCCGGAAATTTCACTACCTCTGCAGTACTTCCGAAGTGGTGAAAATTCATACTGCGACTACTCGCAGTACTAACCCTTACTTGTAATGAAGTTTGTTAGGAGATGGCACTGTTTTCAGTACTTAAAAATTCATGTGATATTCATTAGGTAAACGAGTATATGACCCTGGTCCGCATTAAAACTTTATTTGGGCAAAGAGTACATGCTGGCTGGCTGAAATGGATCAAACGTGCATGATTATTTCATTAGGAAATACATAGAGTATTTCAGTATAGTATACGCTGCGGAGATCTGAGAGGAGAAGAACAATAATATTTTTAAAATATTGGCGGATATGGCCATATTTCATTACTTCGTGATTGTGACACATTATCGCCTTTGGAAAGACTTAAGAGTTTCAATTTTTAAAAAATCTTAAGTACAAAAATATTATAAAACTTTTGAAAATTGTAGCACACAGATTGAAAAACATCTTGTCATGAAAATTTCATAGGATTTTCATCGAAAATAGGAGTATTAAACCCTCTTCCAAATGAAAATTTCATTTGAAGAAGACTCTGTTGCAACGCGCTCTTGCTTCTGTGATATTTTCATTAGAAGGTCATTCGAAAAATCACCAATTGCCTTTATTACATATGAGTGCTTCACTTCTTCTGGAGTAAAGATTTTTTCATGCATGCGATAATGTCCGGCTGGGATGGTTTTCAATAATATAAAAACTAGCCATATCGAATTGAAAATCGTCAAATAGCCAAAAAAAAATTTTTGAAAATAAAAGTAGCCAATTTCGGCTAAATTTACCCAAAGTGGTAACGCTGATCGTGATCATAATTTCGTATAAAGTAACGGGGCTCCCCGAATATCAGTATTGGTTAGAAGCTCATTTGAGTTTCGTCGCGTCCCGTTTGTTTGTTACGAATACGCCATTTAGTTTTATTTTAATTTGTGCAAAGTTCAACTTCTGTAAGGAAAAAAAAAGCAATGATTCAGCCTCAAGCCGCAGTTCAAATTTCAAATTCTGAAAGTTCCAAAAAGAGCAAAGATCTCAAAGCACATCGACCAGAAAAATGGGGTACGTATGTAAATGCAATTGGCGTTTTTTGGTTCCACGTAACTGACCTCCATCTTTGTTTTGTAGAAACGCATACAATCGGTGATTTTCTCTTGAAACTCTATAAGCAAAAGGTTCTGACGAAACATTACAATTGGATTGTTTCAAAAGAACGTGTACGTAATGAGTTTTCGAAATATCTGAAAGAACCTGGCAATGAGCATTTCGAGAAGGCCTTTATAAAACTTAACGGAACTGCTGATGTGAGTTTTTTTATAATCAGATTTCCGATTAATATTTGATATATTGCTTTATACATACATATATATATATATACATACATACATACATACATACATACATACATACATACATACATACATACATACATACATAATACATACATACATACTTATATTATATATAGACATAAACGCAGCTAAACTCTTTGTTCAAAAATACCCGTTTAAATGAACGGTTTCAGTATACAGTACTCCTCGGATATCATGATACAAAGAAAGAAAGATAGCGCCACTTCGGGTACCGCTATTTTGTAGCATTCGCATTGTTATTGTTTCCCATGCTAAAGTATGGTTGTGACGTTGGGCTTAAGTCTACTTTTACATTGGACGATTGTCGGCCAACAGCACTCACCGATTTTTGCGTTTGTGGGCAAGGGAGGAGAGACGAAAGTGAAGCGGTCAAAATCGTTTGTACTAGCCATGTCGTCGATTTCCATGCCGATTTTTGACAGTTGCCTTTCCCGCCGTTCGTAGAACGGAAAACAGTTTCAAAGAATTGTTCGAATAAATTTTTTATGAAGTGTCTGAATCCATTCTAATTTAATTTATATATTTTAAAATGCGTCACAGCCACTTATTTTATTACTTACTTACTTAATTCGCATAAATCCAATAAACGAATGTCATAAGAAAAACACAACAAAGTATAAATCGGTTGCTTGCAAATCGTGTAGTGTAGAAGCGAACACCGACAGAAGACAATTTCAAAAGGGAATTTGAAAAGATCGTTGTGAAAATCGCGTCGATAATCGTTCAATGTAGAAGCCGACTAACATGCAAAACAACAACAACGAATCTCTCATTTTGTATTTGTGACATCATCGGGCTGCAGTGGCGCTATCTTGTTTTCTTGTATCATGCTCGGATATAAGCACCATCGAAAATGCACGGAAACCCGTTGTTAAAAGCGAGGAAAGCCGAAGTCCAAATGAATTCGGTAGATTGAAGGGTGACACTAGTACCAGTTTCCGAATGCTTATATCCGAAGAATATGTACTTAAAATGTCGTACAGTCGTTTTTGTTGCGATAAATCACAAAAACAAATGGATATTTCAATTAAATGAAATATCAAGCTATTAGAAAAAATTGTTACATTTTGTTGTTCAATTAAACGGGAATATCTGAATGCCCAAAAATTTATTTCTTCGGTCCAAATAAAAACTTGTCGCATCCCTGCGGTAAATGGGACCGGTCCTCGGTCGACCGCGGGTCGGTCAGTACTAGTGTTGAAACAAAATGAGTAAATACTACTTGATATCGAATACTTTTAGTCGATACTGAGTATAATTTGTACTCAATACTTACCACCAAGTATTTTCGCGGTATCGATACTTTAAAGTCAATATTTACTCATAATATTTTCCTTGTATTGGTGCTGCAAATTTGAGGGGGTTTTCCCTTTTTGAGGGACTTTTTCGATTTCATTTTGATATGGATTTTTCGTTAGTATTTTCCTAGGAAGGGAAAGGGATTTTTTATAAATTATCTAAAGGTTAAACCTACGCCAAATTATTGGCAGCACTGACAAGAAACAGTAATTCAAAAATAAATGGCCAAGTCTAAGGTCTGGATCCATTTTACGCGCTTGGATTCCACAAGTGCAAAGTCCCGTATTTGTTTTAAAACACTGAAGTATTGTACTACCTGTGTTATGATGTGAAAAATACCAAGAATCATAAAAATTTACTTAATCTTGAGCAAGTACTACCCAGTATCGATACTTTTGGCTCGGTATTTTAGTGGTATCGATACTTTATCTCGATACATTAAATGAGTACTGGTATCGATACTTTAATGGTATCGTTTCAACACTAGTCAGTACCGATCGCCTTTCCATTCATTCAACTCTTCTCTATTAACATAGGGCTGTCATTGAAAAACAACTGGTCCCTTTTGAAAGCGTGTGGCATGGTTGCGGGTGATTTTTTTTAAAATAAATTTGCAATAGAAAAATTCGAAATTATCACACAATTTTTTTCTGCATGACTGCTAGTCTCCACTGACATTCATTTCGAACGCCATATTGAAATATCTTTTCTCTACCCATCAAGCAAAGCAAAAAAAAAAACCGTAAAAATTTGAGCCCAACTGCGCTCATTTTGGGCCTACTGGAGGACGAGTGCGATAGAGTTTAATCCTAGACTGGGCCCGTTTCATATAAATTTGGGGTCGATCCTATATGGACTCACCTAGATCCGCTCTTTTTTTACACCGAAACAATTTCTTTACTACAGGGATGTTATTGTGCCAATAGAAGTTCTAGCTTTACACTGAATTCGAAAAATTGTTGATTGGCAAAGAATTTTAATGCTGTTCCAGCATTTTTTTGTCTCTCTATTTAGGAAAAATCCTCAAGTCCCGTATGTTTATTTCTTGAACTTATACTATATCTCTCCCTTTCTCTCTTGTAAGATAATAACTTCTCATGAATAAGTCCATTTGAGTATAAATTTTTACTGCGTTTGGTCAATGAAATTTAATCTCACTTATACTTTCATAGATGTAAACACTTGTTTGTGTGGAAATAATCACTTTCTTGAGCCCCTTTTTGTTTTGGTATGACTCAGAATTACACTTGCATATCTTATCGTTTATAATAATATAAATAAACAAATCGCTTGTCGCTGCTTTAGGTGAGAGCGTATTGAGAAGTCATTGAAACTTGCTGATTGAGCTGAAATTGTTTTCAAAATTCTCCTCCTATGCGCAATGGAAACGAAGTGATATTTGTAATAGGAGAAGCCAAAATGAGTTTTTGTCTGCTTTCAAACATTACCCTGCATTAAATGCGGGGCAAATTGACCCCTTCGTCACCACTGTCATTCTATAGACATGGTCAACGAGGAGGTTTACAGTTCCATTTTCTAGAGCATTCATGTTATGAATTTGCTGCGCGAAAATCAGAAGGCTCCGTAGCGTAATAGTTAGCATGTCCGATCATCAATCCGAAGGTTCGTGTTCGAATCCCTGGGCAGGCGAGCAAAAGTGGAAAAATTGTAAAATTCGGAGGATTATTCTCATGAATTCTTATGGGTGAGAAGAGAGAAAGAAAAGTTTCCATTCTGAATTCTCGTGAATGCTTTCATAGTTCGTGCGAAAATTCCCATGAATTATATTTTCAATAACTTAATTTTTTTAAATTTTTTCTCACAAAAATATTGTTTTTAAGCCTGTTAAGTACCTATAATATTATCACCTTACAAAAAAAAAAATTCAGCACCCGCCTGAGTGAGAGTCGAACTCGGGTCTTCAGGTCGAAAGGCCAGACTCTTCACACTGAGCCCTGTGCGCGACGCTTTCTATTTAGGTAATATAGCTAATGAGCTGCCTCTACAGCATCACTAGTTCAATCGTCAACTGGTGTCCGCTCGAACATATGCTCATACAAAGTGTCAATAGGAGAATAAAATGGCACGGGTACAGTTGGGGTCACTAGTACCGGTGACGGAGGAACTAGTGACAGATGGAATCAGTCACTAGTGACAATTACTGCAGGCAATTTACAGTCAACTCGAAGACACACACACGTTAGCATACATAAGAATTTTCAGACACCCGTTACCCTTATTACGTAAGATTACCACAATTATTGATATATTTCAAATGGAATTAAAATTTTAAGTGCTTTAAGGGGTTGGCTCATTGGAAAAATTTTTTTGCCAGTTTTAAATTTTTGCATTTTTTATAGCTTATATTTGAGAATATCGTGCTAAAAGAATTTTTTGAAATTTGAAATAGTTTAGAGAATATAGCCTATATCTGCGCTAAAACGAGTAATTAGTTAAGCTTAAATTTAAACATTTACATCGAAACCACTTTTTTTTTTTTTGACCTGGCTGCACGATTCCTCAGTTCAACTGAACCGATTTTAATGAAATAAAGTAGAATCAGAGCAGAATGGTCACCATTATGGCGTGAATCTCAATCATAATTTTAACAAATTTTTTACTAATTTTTTTTTTACACGGTTCACGCCATAATGACATTTATAATGATTATAACCCTGTTTTTCTTTTCCATTTCGCACAACTTGGCATCCTGTAATCGTGGCAGCCACATACACCTTTTTTTTATGAGCATCCGACTTTGAGGAGAGAACTTTTTAAAGCCGCTCTCACATAAAAAAAATACTAGAGTGCTATATTCTTTAACTATCAATTCATTCACTGTTCAACAACAAGTAAAAAAAAAAAATAAATGGACGAGTACTTCGTACTTTACCGTGCGGGAATTAAAGGTCGAAAACAGCTGTCAATATAGGCAATTTCAGCAATGAAGACACACAGTTAGATACAAAAATTTTCAGACTCCCGTTACCCTTATTACGTAAGATTACCACAATTATTGATATATTTCAAATGGAATTAAAATTTTAAGTGCTTTAAGGGGGTTGGCTCATTGGACAAATTTTTTTGCCAGTTTTAATTTTTGCATTTTTTATAGCTTAGATATTTGAGAATATCGTGCTAAAAGAATTTTTTGAAATTTGAAATAGTTTAGAGAATATAGCCTATATCTGCGCTAAAACGAGTAATTTTAGAGTTGCTTCAAACTTTAAACACATTTACATCGAAACCACTTTTTTTTTTTGACCTGGCTGCCACGATTTCCTCCAGTTCAACTGAACCGATTTTAATGAAATAAAGTAGAATCAGAGCAGAATGGTCACCATTATGGCGTGAATCTAATATAATTTTAACAAATTTTTTACAATTTTTTTTACACGTTCACCCATAATGACATTTTAATGATATAACTGTTCTTGTACCATTTGCACAACTTGGCATCCATGTAATGTGCAAGCAAATTTTTTACTGAGATCCACTTTACAGTTTTTAACGTCTCACAAAAAAAAAACAGAGTCTTCTATAACTGATTCATTTAAAAATAAAAAAAAAAAATAATTGAAACAGCTCTTCGTTTTCTCAGTTTCCATTTAGGTTCCCAGACTTTGGGGTTTTTCCTTTAATCGTTGGAGCAACATAACTTTTAGCATGTTTATGAGACATTTCCTACGATTTTACGGCTTATGAATTTTTGTAAACTGCTTACATTGAATAGAAAATATCAGAGTGCTTTTTATTACTTTCCATTCTTTTCCTAATCATTTCAATAATGTATTTAAACATTTCGAATGATAAATAAATTTGAGGAAGCAGCCATGTTTTCTGTCAGGAATTTTTTTGAAAAAAGGTCCAAAAACAGCTTCGTCAATGAGACAACCCCCTTAAGTTTTGAGCGCTTTTCAATCAACAATTTTTTATCTATAAAAAACTATAAAAATAATCAAAAAATAATCATCAAAAGTTTTTTTGATTACTGGACCGGGCAGAAAAGAATCGTAATTAATCAATTATTTCAAATTTTTGAATAAAAGTAATCAAATTAGTAATGATTACGATTTAGTAATCGTTATTTAACAGCTATGCTTGGTACCAATCCATCGAAGGCCACATTTGCAAATGGCCTGCCAAACCATATATTGCTTTGGAAATTTTGTATGATCTTTTGTAGATAATTTAGAGGATACTCTACCCTTTTTAACCGCAGTATAATTTCTGTGTACATGTAACTGATTGAAATCCGCTTTGTAGTACGTTTCATCGTCCATGATCATGCAGGCAAATTGTGGCAGGTAATCGCGATACAGTTTTCGAGCCCTCCTCTTGTCTTCTGCGTCTTTTTCCTCTGACCTATCGAGTACTTTTTGTACATTATAGCTCCTAAGGCTATAACATTTTTTAAACCATTGTACAGTTGACTTCGAAGTTCCCGCTTTTGCTGTCATATCACGAACCGAAGTTCCTGGATTCTGAGTGAACCTGGTGTTTTTGATAATGGGGTAAGCTGTTTGTATCGTTTTACGGTCCTTCCGACAGTTTTTGCGCACACGCCAACTTCCTTAGCGATCTTTTTGTAAGTGGTGTTTGGATTTTGCAGGTGTTTGAAAATAATTGCTTTCCGCTTTTTTTCTTGTTGAGATGACATCTTTTCAGTAGCTAGTATTATGTTGCTTTTTTGTTAATAGCCTAAAAACAAAAGGACAGTTATTTCTGGGACAGTCCTTACTTCCCGCAAGGGGAATTATTTATGATTTACGGGCTTGGCAAACCCGCGGACCCTAGCCAAATGTCCACCAATACATGATTCGGGTATGAGGTCAAATTGGAAATGCACGACCTTTTGGGGAATGTAAGCAGAGTAGACCCATACGACCTGTAATAAGTGTCGATGTGGTACGGCTATACTGGTTATAGTTGTACTCACACTTTTATTTATAACACAAACATGGTACCACGGGGACCGGGAATCCCCAGAATCCGTTTTACAATTCTGGCCGGTATTTTCGGTACGGTTCCTCGGGAAGTATCGTGGGGCTGTGTTATCAAGGTTCGCCGATTCTGTCCATGCCCACTGTTGAGGCAAAATGCGTACAACTGTGGGTGATGCCCAGTGAAGCCTTTTGTATCTTGTGATACTGCGATTGAAGCACCAATGTGTATAGAATCGCATTAAGCAATTTACTCTCTCGCACATACTGTAATATACAGTGTACACTCTCCTTGCCTTGCGGACACCCCTCTTAAACGGACACTTTTTGGGAATGCTTTAGTATTCTTTCTTCTCAAATAGTTTCCTTTTAAGCGGCGGACACTTCTGTTAAGCGGACATATTTTTTCGGTCCCGTAGGTGTCCGTTTAAGACAGAGTACACTGTATACTCCAAATATATTAGCTCATTGGAAGTTTTATGGCAATCTTATCTATCGGTTTTCAAAATTTATATTTTAAACTCTTACAAATTATTTATTTTTTTTTTAATAATTTTTTTTATTTAAATTTAGATCGGTACTCTGCTTTTCCGCACACGATTTTTAATTAATACTCAACGTGGAAGCTCTGTTTATCGCATACGAGACTATAATCTTATCCAATATCGTGATTATAAACTTGACGAAACAGACAAAATCCGTAGAAATGTCATTGGAGGTGGTACCAGCGATTTTGGAAATGATACAGAAAATGGTAAAATTCATAAACATGGCAGTAAGTTACATAAAAATGGGCACTATGGGAATCATTTAGCTTTTTATATGCGAAATACCTAGTTCTTAGAGTTTGTATATTTTTGTGTTTCATTATTAGTATGATTGAAAATGGTTTTAGGGACTTTCTGTTTCCGAATTTCTACTTCAATCGTTTTAACTCCTCCGATTTTAATGTGAATAAATACTTGGCGATTTATAATGTTTTGAAATTTTACAGTTGTTTTCAATAACAAAAAGCAAAGGGAATAAAACTAGAAAACACGGATAATCTCATAAATCCTATAAGCCCCCAGTTCGTTAAAACATCCGATACATCCTACGATAGGTTCCTTAAAAATTTCATTGCTAAGAAAATCTATTTTTTCTTTATGTTCTTTCTAAAAAGATGCTGCTTGCGATAACGAAGATGACGAAGGGAAACTCCTCATCTATCAAGGCAGCGAATTACAAATGCGTAAAGCAGAATTTTCTGCAGTAAAGCTTGGTTGTTTTGTGTGTCAATTGAATTTTAGTAATCCTTTGGAATTGGAGGACCATATCGTATTTCATAGCGAGGAGTCGAATTTCCTGCTTCAAAGCTCTTCTTCATTTAAGAAATTGTAAGTCAACTCAATCGTGTAATGTAAATCTTAGATGTAGTTTAATTAAGTTTTTTTTTTTTTAATATTTATTTCGTTATTTTATATTTCAGCGATACTTCCATATTCAAAATTACATATACACCTTGCAAGAATTCGCATATCATGCGCTTCCTACTGCAGACGAAATTGCCGAACGTTCTGATAGAGAAAATAATTCTTGTTCAGTCAAAGGCGTTTCATTATCTTAACGATGCTCGTGTTCCTTACAAAATCGATGGAAAGGATACATTCTACGTCAACTCACAGTTCTTTACTGAATTCTTAGAGCAACCGATTATAATAATATTTCACACAAACAGTGAGGATATGCGATTGATGGAACAGCATCATTTTGTGGTAAGTAAAAATCAAATTTTCATTCATTTGCCATCGTTTTAGTTAATATCCATCGAATGATTTTTCTGATACTGAATATAATAACACCTCTCTATCTTAAATCTATAGTAATCGAAAAAAATCCTTCTTCAGGAGCATACAACAACATATTCCACACGAGACTGATCAATCCCTACACAATATTATATTATATATATCTATTCCTATTATGGGTTTGCAGTTTGTAATGACATCAAAATGTGCACTCATTTTTATATACATATTAATGAAAACGAGAATAGCGAAAAAAAAAACTCCGCGGTAAATTCGCATATAGAGAAAGTCTGATTATTTTCTCTAAAAATGGAAAGCATTCAATTACTAATTAATTATTTGTGTAAAAATCTTTATCTGAAGTTTTCCCACAATGTACTTTTTATACCCAACACACTCTGTGTCGAGGGTATATTGCGTTTGTGTGATTGTGTGTAACACCCAGAACCAGTCGAGATAGGCCATACAAAATGTATATAGAAATGATCGGCGTCACCAGGAGATTCGATTTAGACATGTCCGTCCGTCTGTCTGTCTTCTGCTGTCTTATCGAAGGAGTTGAGCTATCTTGACAAAATTTGGTATGCGTGATCACTGGGAACAGGAGTAAGAACAGGTTCGAGAATGGACCCGATCGGACCATTTTTAAGAGTACCTCCAGTACTAGGGTCTGTTATGAAAATCACAAAACCGGAGTTTTCCAAGATATTTTGATGAGCTTTGATATTTGAACATGTTTAAAGTCAAGTAATATGATTTCAAAATATTGGAAAAGTGGGCGTGGCAGAAGGGCGTTTTCGAAAATTGTCTCCTACACCCGAAATTCAAATGGGACTTAAACGAAAGCTGGCACTTATGCTTCGTTTGTAGCCATAAACATCCTCTCTAAGAATTTCTTTGATAGGTCCATTATTAAGGGTTCCTCCAGTACTAGGGTCTGTCACAAAAATCTCAAAACTGCCCCAAAACTGGACTTTTTCGATTTATTTCAATGAAACTTAGAATTTTAGCGTATATTTAAGCCTCCGATTAGAATTTAAAAAAAAATTGGAAAAGTGGGAGTGGCAAAGGGGCGGTTTTCATAAAGAAATTTAAAAAAAAAGTCGGTATATGGGGCCCCTTATGGCCTGAAACATCTCTTGATATTACAAATTATTTGAACATGTGTGTCTGTGTCGGGTATTCTATTGTCAAGCTTGCCTGGCTATAACACCCTTACTTGTTTGTATTTTAATTTTGTTAGAAAAATATTAAAAAAAAAAAAAAAAACTTTATATTCTTAGCACTCGGAACCGTTCCCTGTTGTAGAATTAAATCTCAATCCCCATCGTTTGTCTAGTGATAGGTAAGCTCTATAAATTTATGTATAACTTCATTAATAATCAATTGTTTCTCGCTTTGATAAATTTTTCATTTTAGCGAATTCGAAACAATATACGAAGTTAGTGAATATCCTGCCGAAGACGATCTAGTCAAAGCTATGGAGAATGATTTTCCGATAGAATATTTGATTAAAATTCGACCGGAATTCTATGATTACATTGCCGAAAACAAGACACTTAGCTTGCAAAACATACGAACTGTTTTAAGTACCCTTTTGCAAATAGAGGATCTTGAAATGAAGCGAGCTTATTACCTCTTACTGCAGCGTGAAGTTAAGTTACGACGCTGCGAGGAGATCTATTCCCTAAAGGTAAGCAACTCCGACACCAGAGTATTGTACTTCTTTTGCTTTCTATTAGGAATGTATCCGAATAAGAAAAAAATCCTTAAAGCTCTGAAATTTATTGGGTAATTTTGCTTGCTTTTACATTTATAAATCGTTATTGGCATCGCAAGTACGGATATTTTTTTGTAGGAATTTTCGTATTTTATCGTAAGAAAAATGAGAAATTCTGTTTTGGTTTTAGTTAAAATATCTTTGGTGGTCATCTGAAATTACTGGTGGACGTCTGCAGTATCTACCTGATATTGGCGATGAAATATTTCTAGTTCAAGAAAGTGCGGAATCAATTACTCTGAAGAATTCATCTATTTTTGAAAATTTACTAAAACAAGGATACGAAAACTTTCGCGAAAACTTTCTACTCAAGCAATCAACTTTCGTTGGGCGTATTATAAGCGTCGTTGACGGTCGTATATTATTTAAGTCAGATCAATCTATTCTGCTGGATAAATTGTACATGGTTATTATATATCCAATGCGTTCGAATTTAATTCGGCAACAAAAGGCATTGGCTTCACTTGATTCGTTGTCAAATGCAGTCGCAACAAAATTTCTCTTTCCGGAAAATGTTAAAAATCCAATTTCATTATCCTCGAAGAATTTAGTACTTCAAAATGAAGGTATTCGAGATGACGAAGACCAATTACAAGCTGTGCGTAATATAACATCGGATAGTGAAATGAATGCTCCGTACATTATTGTTGGCGGACCAGGCAGTGGAAAAACTGCCGTGATTGTCGAATCAATATTGCAATTGTACTTACGATATCCAAACTCTAAAATGCTGGTTGTCGCTAGCAAGGATAGTGCCTGCGACGAGATCGCATTACGTTTGTGTAAGGTGTTGTGCAAAATGCACGATGAGCATGCAATCGCACGAATTTATGGATATAATTGTAAGCAACGGCAACGTCGTGAAAAAATCGATGAATTACTTCTCGAATATTCGAATCTGTATGGCAAACATTATTTTTTACCATCTGTTACTGTACTACACGAGTTTAGAATTCTCGTTTGTACAGTGGAGGTTGTCGGCCGATTAACACTTGGAGGATTTGGCCGAACTTCTGATCGTCAAGGTGGTGTATTCACACATATTTTTCTGGATGACGGAGCTACTTTAACGGAACCAGAATCTTTGCTTTGTTTGGTTGATATACTGACATCAAGTACAAAGCTCGTTATTGCCGGTGACCCCAAACAAATGGATCCTACAATTTATTCGTCACGTGCGAAGGATCTTGGTTTGGGTGTATCATTAATGGAGCGTCTACTTGCTTATGATTGTTATATTAATGGTGATGAGGATTTTGACTACAACCGTTCGCTACTAACGAAACTTGTGCGAAATTATCGTTCACATCCCAAAATAGTGTATCTCTTTAACTATTTGTATTATGAAAACAAATTGATTTCATCAACGTCAATCGGTAAGTTGTTAATTCACAATACCCAGTCGGCATTGTAAGCTGCATTTGCAAGGGTAATATTGCGGCAATAATGCAATATTGTATTATTGGAAGTGCAACATTACGTATGCAATATTGTTGCAATACTGCAGATGAAAGGAAATTCGTTCAACTACTTCTCGCTGCTTCGTAATTCAAATTCAGCAATATTGCATTTATATTCAAATTCTACTTCAATATTACAACAACAATATTGCAACAATATTGCAACAATATTACAGCAACATTACAAATGCAATAAAAAAGCGAATATTTACATATTGCAGCAAGGTAGTAGCAATGCACCTCCAACATTGCTGCAATGTGTAATATTGCGAAAGTAATACTGCTGCAATATTGCTGCAATGTAAAATGCCGACGCATATATGTATACGTAATGTCGGTAGTTTGATAATTTGTTGGTCGATAATTTTTTATATGGAATTCGCTTTTGTAATTTGATAACACAATTGAATTTTATTTTATTTATATAACATTAACTTATAATTAAATTTAAATATTCCAAAGAAGGTTTGCATCACTAACAAAATAGCCTAAATGATTTTAATACTCTACTCTCGGCCGATGTTATTTTGGAATAGATTTAGTATTTACATTTTATGCACAAAGTTAAATTGGAAACTATTGCAAAAAATAATTTTTAATATTTTTTTTTTTGCAATGAAAATAGCTTCCTCTTTACTTCGTACAAGGAGTTTCAATTATTTTTTACCTTTGATTCCATATTTTTGCATTTTAAGAAACCATCACCTATGCTCAACACTGGTATCGCAATCCAAATCCCGATTTCCCAATTATTTTTCACGAGGTCAAATCTTGTGCGAATGCGGATAATGCGGAAATCAATAATAGCAGCTGTGTAAGGTATGTTTCTTCCTACTGACAAAAAAAAAAATCATGTAATATTTATATTCTTACAGCAATTATAATGCACAGGAGGTCGATGTTGTTATGAATTATATCAAGGATTTTATGTACAATGGCCTAAATGATCGAAAGGTAGCACAAAATGAGATTGGTATTATTTCGCCGTATAAGAAACAAGCTCTGCGAATTCAAGATCAACTTAATTTACGCGGCTGGTATCAGATCGATGTGGGAACACCCGAAGATTTTCTTGGCAAAGAGAAATCAATTATAATCGTATCATTTGTCTGGGAAATGTCGAAGGGTTTGGATATTTTAAATAATTCAAGGGTAAGGCAAACTCATATAAGTTTTAAAAACGCAAATTGATAATTTTGTTTATTTTTTTTTTTTATAGCGTTTGAATTTTATGATAACAAGGGCAAAATCATTGATGATTTTAGTTGGGAATACTAAAGTCTTGAATGAATTTAGTGATTTGAAAGCTATTATCGATGAGTGTCGTAAAAATGGATCTTTATTACATGGAAATAGCTTTCTGTGGCATGAGCTTAATCCTCAAAATCTTTCTCTTGATGATATCTATAACAATGATAATATTAATAACGATCAGGACGATGGCCATAATGATGATGATGATGATTATGGCGATGACGATGATAACGATGATACGCGTAGTCAATGCAGTGAAATGAGTACTACTGATGGCAAAAAGCGACGCAAACGAAATCGATACCGTGGCAATAAAGGTGCAAATAAAGCAGCAGCAGCAGGAGCAACATTTACCGAGACCAGTACACCAAAAGAAGGAAATGATCCAAGCAATAGCAAAACCAATAACAATAATAAAAAGAGTTCAAATGACAAACAAAACATAGCGATTAACCCACTCGATGAGCTATTGGAAAATCTACCCAGCATTCCTCCCGGCGAAGCAGAAGCTTTGAATGATGTTGAAAAAATGAAACAGAATATTATTGAGCGAATGCAAAAATTGAAAGTCGAGCCGTCATCGTTAACATCGAAAGTAGCTGAAACATTGGATTTCGTTGTGGTTGAGAATCCCTCAGATGCAATTACAGCAAGCCAAAAAAATGACGATAAAAATAAAAATAAAAATTCCCAGCATCAGCAGTTTAGAGTGCAAAAACAACTAAATCATGGTAATGCCGCCGCCGCCGCCGCCGGACATGGCCATGTTAAGCGTTTGGATCATAATAATCAAAAGCGTCAAGCTAACAACAACAGCAAAGCAAATTCTGATAAGAAAAATAATCAAAATACACCTCAAAAAGGCTCGAATCACTTCAATAATGGAAATAAAAATCGGAATAATCAGCAGCAACAACAAGAATCCAAAGTCAAACAATCAAGCAACGAGTTATTCAACTTTGTTTCGCAAATGTCGCAATATCAACAACCGCAACCTTTAATGCAATTACCTTACCAATATCAGCAGCAACCATCTATTGGAAGCCCTTATTTTCAACCAATAACACAATTTCCACAAAATCTTCCACAGCAGCGACACAATCAAATGCCAGTTAACCCATTGCACCAATTCCAGCAGCAGCAGCAGCAGCTGCACCTACAACAAACACAACAGCAGCAACACTATCAAATGCCAGTAAACCCATTGCACCAGTTGCAGCACAATTTGCGGCCACAGCAACATCAGCAGCAGTACCCACAACAAAAACAACAGCAGCAACAAAAGCTGCCGCGGCAACAGCAGCAACAAAAACCAAAACACACGAAACAGGAACAACCTCAGCCGCGGGCAAAGCAGCAGCAGAAACCACAAGAGAAGAAACAAGAAAAACAGCAGCCGCGGCCACTGGAGCAGCAGAAACCACAAGAGAAGCAGCAGCAGAAACCACAAGAGAAGCAGCAGCAGAAACCACAAGAGAAGCAACAGCAGCAACCACAGAAAAAACAAGATCAAAAGCCGCAGCAACAAGAACAGCCGCGACCACCGCCAGAGCAACAGCCGCGGCCTCTTCAATCGCCTATTCGTCAAGTACAACATTTCCAATACCAAGAAAGGCGACAACCCCGTCAAGAGGATACGTGCGTTATCGCATAAGCGAAAGCACGAACTCTTCATTTTCCTTGGCCATTGTGTAGTATTACATAAACCAAAATCGCAATGGTCAATTTTTATTCTTATCTACTTTAATATAATCCTTATTACTACTGCAATGTCTAGACATTCAACCACTTGATTCATTGCAGATATATATACATATACACATATATACATATGTACACACATATATGCATATGTACACCCTTGAAGGGTATGATAATTTTTATGAAGCTTACGTGGCTTTTATTCACGCAAAGGGACATGGTTGTTTAGATAAAGGCATGTTCCAAAATATGCTCATATCGACCATGGCTTCATTAAATCAACTATTTTTTAAAATTTGTGCAGACTTGTTACGAAATGATAAATGTTACAATAGCTATCAGAGGAAGCAAAGGCTTTAATGCCTCGAAGCATTGTTCGTATGTTTTGAATATGAGAAAGAGTTTTTTTGTTTCGTTTTTCGAGTTCAGTTCTGTCGCTTTAAACTGTAAGTTATTTCTTCAACTCAGCACAAAATATGTCAAATAAATGCGTTATCAACAAAATTATGTATTTTTTTTAAAGTTATACCGGGCTGTTATGGAAACTGACACAGAATTGAATCAGAATCAGAATTGAAATCAATATCTGTTTCAAATGGTGTTATGAAATAGACACAGTTTTGCTTTTTTCGAAGATAGCAAAATCGATTTTCGAAGACAGGAAAACCTGACACTTGAAAATGTTATAAAGAAAAAAAACAAAAACTAAAATATGTGTTAAAAACTAGGTCAATCTTGGCGGCCCCCGTGGCTTAGTTTGCTGAGATGTCAAATTTGAATGCGCAAAGCGCTGGGTTCAACTCCCAATTGGTTATTTTTTTATTTCCCATTTCCGTGGTATCACAACGAACCGATATGCGTCCTAAGTGCTTCACCTTTATTGGTGGCAGCCAAACTGTTGCGAAGCTTGCAAAAATAAATGAGCTAGAGAATCGGGTGGATGATTACGTCGTTTGTGGGTGGGTCTGCAGAATTTAACGACACCACGAGTTGCTGCCATAAGTCCACAAGTGGTTTGTCCCGCTAAGTAAGCCCCTTGGCCATGCCCGGGTGGTTTTCCATAACCTCAACTAGTATAGAAGCCTGAGTCGCATTTTTATGCGTTCCCTTTAGTCAAAAACATTAAATACCCAAACAATTAAGAAACAAGAAACAAATAAAGTATTTACTTTTATTTCTACTAAAAAAAACCAGCCGGGAAAAAATCCTCACAATCTGCCGGCCAATTCTGTCAACTAAAAGCTGCAGACAATAAAATTATTTTATTTTTATTATATATATTATTATATATATATTTTTATATTTTAAATTATTATTATTAGTGAGGACATTGTGCACTGCGACCATTAGTGGTCTATTGTGCTATCCCGTTTGTGTGTTAACGCCAGCTCAATCGTAGGATTTTTATAAGTCCTACGATTGACCTAGGGTTATGTGTTTTTACCTTTTCAGGCTGAATGAAGGCCTTATGACCGCGACTGCCGGACAAGCGCAGAGCAGGTGTGTGTTGGTTTCACTCTGCTCTTCGCAGGATCGGCAGCTATCTGTGCCGGATAGTTTTATCTTCTTTATTTAGTGTCTAACTGGTCCATGGCCAGTCATGAAATCCGTTGAGCAGACTGAGGTCAGTTCTACTGAGGCCTAACATATCCTTGGCTTTGAAGCAGCCTGGTGATATAAGGTTATTGGACTATCTTAGGCCATCAAGCATCGCCCAGTGTCTAGAGATTTTCCTGCACTTCCAGGCCTTTAGCACGTCCATAAGGTAGCTCGATTGGATATTGCAGAAGGGCTCAGGTCCTATGAAATCGGACTCCGCCAACGCTTTTGCAAGTTGATCTGCTATTTCCTTTCCTTCGAACCCCTTATGACCAGGAATCCATAATAACTGTACTCTATTGTGTTTTGACAGTTCTTGAAGAAGGTTAGGGTAGGCAGGTTAGCACAAGTTTGGAGCCTATTATATTGGATTGTAGGGCTTTTAGTGCCGCCTGGCTGTCAGAGTGGATCGCTATGTTCGCTCCAGTTACACGCCTTTTCAGGCATTCTCTGACACAAAGTTCAATGGCATGTACTTCCGCTTGGAATACCGAGGGGAATTTTCCCATCGGGACGGATATCTTGTATCTCGGTCCATACACTCCGGTAAGTTTACCTTTACATCTTTCCAGGCTTGTCTTGGTATAATTTCAACCTCGAATGTCCTGTGGAAGATGTATTGTTTCTCACAGCTATCCCGCATCCTGAACGAAGGCTCCTGGTAGAACATTCCTAGGATGCTAAGGTGGTCTGTGAGGTCCCCTTCTTTTAGCAATAGTGCATTGGGGATTCGAAGTGCGCTTTTTGCCGCCTCAAGCTGTATGGTTATATGGAGAGGCGTTATGTTCAGTATTGCGCACATTGCCGCTGTGGGACTTGATTTTGTCGCCCCGGTGACGCCAAGACACTCTAGACGTTGTAGTTTAATGAAGGCAGTTTCGATCTTTCCTTGCTTTGTTTTTGACCACCATACCAGCGCCGCGTATGTAATAGCGGGCTTTATAATAGTTTGGTAGGACCAGAAAACAAGTTTCGGCGTTAAACCCCAGGTTTTTCCGTATAACCGTTTTTCCGCACATCATTACCAGTCTTGTGGCTTTGCTGATGCGATTGCCTTACGTGTTCATTCCAGTTCAGCCTTTTGTCAAAAATGACCCCAAGGTACTCTACTGTGTTTGACAACTCTAAAGGAGTACCTTTTAGATATATTGTTCCCAGGTTGAGGTTTCTGCGAGCAGTGAACGGTACAAGTACCGTTTTTGAAGGTGTAAAGTCAGCCCCTTGTTGCAGCACCACCTGTGAACGAGATTAAGTCCCAGTTGCATACGTTCTCTTATTGTGCTGTCGAATTTACCTCTCACGACCAACACAACATCGTCTGCATATCCTTGAACAATGAAGGTGTTTTCCGTCAACATTGTTAGCAGCTCGTCTATAACCAAGTTCCACAGTAATGGTGAGAGCACTCCTCCCTGTGGACAGCCTCTCGTGGCTTCTATTATCTTGGTAGCGCTGCCAATTTGTGGTTGTATCCTCCTGTAGCATGCATGGATATATTCCATCCAAGCCCGGAGATTTAAAAGGGCTGAAGCTCATAACAGCCCTTTTAAGCGGTTGGGCGAGAAGATTTTACCAGTTAGGCATAGGTCCCTTTTGTTACCCATATAGGATGGAATATGGGTAATAGGGTTATTTCCCGTTGGAGAACAGTCTGGAAAGTGCGTTTCCAGTAGCAGCTGGCACGTTTCCTCCGGCGTGCTGGTGAAGTTACCTGAGGGAGTTTTGAGTGACCATATTCCCGGATTGTATTCCTTGGCGAGTATTTTTTGGAGCCGAACAGCCTCCGGTAGGCTTTCAATTGCCCCAGTGTAGTTTCGTCAAGCTGTCTTCTTTGACTTCCTCAGTCTCTTATTGTATTCCGTCAGAGCTTGCCGATAGGCGTTCCATTCACCTGTGGTTTTTGCTCTGTTGAATAGTCTTCGCACGTTCCGTCTGCATTCTTCTAGTTCCTTATTCCACCAGGTGACATTCCTTCGGGACTTACGGATACTTAGTGGGCAGCTCTGTTCCCAGGCATGCGTTAATGCAGTTTGGAGTTTTTGCGCCTCCATGTCTAGTTCCTCATACGTTAGTATTATAGTCGTAAACGATTTATTTCCGCTTCTAAAGGGTGCCCCAATAAGAACGATAGGAAAATAAATTCAAATAAAACGACAACGGTTTTAGATATCAAATTTGTTTTGGCTTTATTTTGAAGCTACATTCATGCCATTATGTATGGAACAAGACATCATTCAAATGGCCACCTCGGGAACGCTGGCAGTGCTTCAGCAGCGGAGGGTCCTAATTCGACTGCTCGGCGTCGATACGACCGATTTGAATCATCTTCAACACTATGTTGTCATCACTTTGACCAGTTCGCATTCTGGTTGGCTTCTTCGAGTCCAAAAGTGCTCAAACTTTGGCACGGTGCGTCGAATTCATGTCTGCCATCAATTGAGGCACTTTCACGACGCAGCTATCCAACAGAAGGCTCTGGTAATTTCAGGGCTACCAACTATTTTGTAATGTATATTCTCAAGCGTTCAAGTCGTGAACTTGAATGTGTGTCAAACCTATGAAATTCATAAGGCTGCGAGACGTTTTACACAGCTGTCAACTTCGCTATTGCAAAACTGATATTCTATTCAAACCAACTTTAGTATATTGTAAAGTTCACCAGGTAATATTTTAGGATTTCTGAAACTGATTTCATTCCATCTCGGCCAGATATCAATCCCATGTGTGGATCGCTTTGAGGCTGATTGAAGTGCCATTCAGATCAGATCAGTAAAATTCGATTAAGTGGGTGATATGTCAAGACACCCTCGATTAAATATTTAATTCCACATCTCTCGGCACCTACAAAATTTGTTGTTGATCAGAATACAGTGGGTACTCACCTCTGTCTATTGAAATCTTTGACAAGCTGTGTCAGAAGTGACGTTTGCGTCGCAGATGCTTGCTAACTGCGCAGTGCTTATCAGGGCTCCTAGTTCCGGATTTGCATATGAGAAGTCAGGAATACGTAACCTATTAGCATTTTAGTCCAATCTAATAAATCTTGATCTGTAACACCTAAAACAGTGCAAACACTGCTGAAAATGAAACAGCTCAAAGCGTGAAGTCGGATCTTAATCATGCCATATATCCTGTTGCATCTCCTGATTTACGCATTTAACAAAAGTTGATAAATCCATATCAATTATTTTTCGCGATCCGACCACAGAATCGTTCGTAATAGACACCATTAAATGCATTCCGCTTCATTGAGACAATATATTGTAAATTCATTCAGAAATGTATTAAAAAGGAAGCAAAAAGATAGTTCATTCAAGAATGCTTTAGGGATTAATATTTGTTGTTTCTGACGTTCATGGCATAGCAGCGAATCTTTTTAAGGTGCCCTCCGTAGGACCAAACTTAATAAACGGTTAGAAGCGAAGCTCTTCGCAAGGTGAATGCTGATATTGTTTTCTTGCAGTTCGTAAACTTCAAGCAGAAATAGTACATGCTGTTGGGTCATATCTTTATAAGTTGCAGTTTTAACAGCGTGGCGAAGTTCACAAAGGTACAGAAGGATGCCTTTCTCCACCTTCCCTGTGAACGCATGAAGAGTTACCGACTGGCGCGTGTTGTGAATAAATCGATTAACGTAGGCGATAACCCTTTTCAGCTTACTATATGATGAGTATTTCATGAGGACACTCCAAACATCAGTTGATTGGTGCAATGTGCTTTCGTAATCACTCACGATTCTTCAATTCCAAGTTCGTCTATATGTTCTTTTTTTACTTCAAATTTCCATTTTATGTATGTCTTAGAACTCGGCACAGCACTCACAAACAAGATGTTGCAACAAGTACTCAGGCGGTCACGCCTCTGGACGCACAGTCGGCAGGGTTCTGCTCGGAACAAACATGCGACCAAATTTCCCCAGGCAAGACTTCCTGAATGGCTGCCACACGGTTGGCAATGAAGGTAGACCATCGACTTGGCTGCTCCTGTATCCAAGCAAGAGTGATGGTCGAATCGGTACCACGCAAATACTACGGAACTTCCAGCGGTCGAGGCTTTCGATGACTTGACCAATAAGCCTTGCGGCCAAGTGTGCAGCGCAAAGCTCAATCGAGGCAGTGAGATTGTCTTGATAGGAGCCAGCCTTCGCCTTCGCAGCAACCAACGTGACCGTAACTTCGTTCTTGACAACTACCCGAGCATATACTGCAGCGGCGTAAGCTTTTTCCGAGGCAGCCGCGAAAACGTGTAGCTCGTGCGTAGCGGTTTCAGGTCCAAAGCCAATCCATCGCGCGAGCTTCACATGAGATAAGTTTTGCAAGCCTTTTCTATGAATTTGCCACAGCTCTACAATATCATCTGGTAGGGGATCGTCCCAATTAATATAAGGTGTCCATTAGCTTTTGAAACCACAATTTCGCCATCACAGTACAGGGGGCGAGAAGACCGACAGGATCAAACAAGCGGCTAGCGTCCGATAGAAATCTCCGTTTAGTAAGCCTAGCTGGGAATTCTCCAAGACTCACGACATATGTCAGATAATCACCTTTCACATTCCATATTAGTCCCAAAGTCCGCACTTCCTCATCATCTACTGCATAATGAGGCAACTGTTTTAAATCGCCGGGAAGAGATTCAGCGAGGAGCTTATAATTTGATGCCCATTTCCGCAAATTAAATCCTGCGCTCGCTAATATAGACGATAAGTTTTCTTGTATCGCTAGTAACTCGCCTTCCGAGTCAGCTCCGGTAAGGAGATCGTCCATATAAAAATCGCGCAAAATCGTTTTAGACGCGGCAGGAAACCGAGTTTGATGCTCTAATGCAGCTTCTTGCATTGCTTTTACTGCTAAGTAAGAGGCAGAAGCTACGCCATAGGTCACTCGCAACAGCCTATAGACCTTTAACTCATCGAGGGATTTGCTTCTCCACAATATTCGTTGAAAATCCGCATGCTCCTCGTCGATTAGCACCTGCCGATACATTTTCTCAATATCGGCAGTCATCGCAAATTTGTTCGCCCTGAACCGTATCAATATTGTAAATAAATCTGGTTGGAGCTGTGGGCCTACAAATAGAGCGTCGTTTTAATGAGTATCCGGAGGATGACTTGAAGGAAGCATTGAAGACTACCCTCAACTTCGTTGTTGCGCTGCTCTCCTTTATTACTGCGTGGTGAGGCATGTAATATGCATTTTGAGGCGCTCCGCTCGCTATTTCCATGTGGCCTAGACTAAGGAGTTCTCGCATAAAGTCGTCGTAGTAGCTTCTCACATCTTCTTTGTGCGATAATGTAGTCTCCAAGGAAAAACCTACGCTCGGCCCTTGCCTTCGTTTCTCCAATTCTAACGTTCTCCTTAAACGGAAGCTTCACTACGAATCGACCCTCAAACCGTTCGGCGATGCGTTTCAGCAAAATTTTGTTCACATAAGGCTTCTTCTTTAGTCAAGAAGCGCCTTCTCGGAAATTGCTCCATTTCCCACAATCGTACGAGTGCTTCATTAAGGGGGTCGGAGTTACACAGTAGCGATATCGATCTGAAGCCATAATGACGGCCGACTTCACGGCGAAATTCACGTGGCGTATTCACAACAGAACCGGAATTTCGCAAATATTTTTTTAAATTATATTTCTAAGCATTCGGGAAGCGTGAAACGATGAATGGTGAAATGGCAAACCTTTCTGAATATTCTGATGGCTGGATGACGTTTGTATCTTTGACAGCTGTCAAGTAATCGCTATTGGAAAAACTATCATTACTATTGGGGCACCCTTTAGTATGATGCGGAAGAGTTCCCAGTTGGTTTTTCTAGGATTTCTGAAAACTGATTTGATTACCATCTCGGCCTGGATATCGAATCTTATGTGTTTATGATCCGACATCGAGGCTTCATTCGAGATGTGCCAGTTGGAGATAGAGTTATGTGAAAATTGCGTTACGAGGGTGATATGTAAGACCTCCCCTCGAATGCTGTTCATAAAAGTGGGTTAATCTCCTACATTTACCACTACCAGGTTGTTGTTACTAATATAATCTAGTAGGTACTCACCCTGTTGTTGATATCTTTACTACCCCAAGCTGTGTGGTGGGCGTTTGCGTCGCAGCCCACTAGCAGTTGTTGATTCCCTTTGCGGCAGTAGCTTACCAGGGACTCCAGTTCCGGTGTTGGCATCTTATCCGTGTCTCCAGGGAGATACGCGGAGACTATTACAAATTTTTGCCAAATCAATAAATCTTTTTCTGTAACACCTAAAAACAATGCAAACCTGATTTCGAAAATGAAAACAGTTTCAAAACTGAAAGTCTGATTTTATAACCCCAAAACGATGCAAACTAAAAAAAAAAAAAAAAAAACCTGTTTACGCTGGGTATAAAAAAGCTTTGATAAATCCATATCAATTATTTTTAACAAGGATGAAAGTGATGGTTTTAATTATATATTTCTACCATTAAAGCATTCCTACTTATTTTAAGACAATTATTGAAGATTCATTTCAAAATGTATTAAAAAGAAAGACAAAAAAGATAGTTAATTTCTAATGAATCGCTCATTACGCAAGGACTTCACTTTTATTTGTTTTTCAGATCACGTTCACATGGACACACATCAGCAGCGAGCTCTTCGCGTAGAGGTGCTGCTGCCGAGCGACCAAAATTAAGTGAAGCCGATTTAGAAGGAAAAACTCCCGAAGAGGTTGAAATGCTGAAAACAATGGGTTTCTGTACGTTCGACACGACCAAAAACAAGAAAGTTGAGAAATGTGTTGATTTCAAATCTGATTCTGACAGTTGTCGGTTTCCATAACAGCCCCGAATATCGCGTACAAATATGAGGAAAATGGTAGGTAAACAAATCACGCGTACAGATAGAGTGCTTGACCTCCATACATTTCTTAGTAAATGATAGAAGGAGTTGCCCTAGAGCAATGAAATTTGGCATGGACGTTTCATGGCAAATATCTATGAAATTGAAAAAAATTTAGAAATCAAACCACCCCAACCTCTTCCCCATAAAAAGGGGTGGACCCGAATCCCACAATTTTGAACCCACATCGCTGACCAATTCGACCACTTTCTAAAGAAGACTTAGGCGATAGCGGAACGAAAACTAACAGCCCTATTCTAAATGAATAATCCCCGTTAGTTTTTTCCGTAGAAATTTTTCTCCACGGAAAATGGAAGGTTTCTAAGCGTCAATAAAAGAAAAGAAAAAGGGCCAAGGTACAATAGTCCGAGAGTCATGCGTGAACCAGTCTCTGTCTCGCTCTCCCTCTATATCTCTGTATCTCTGTCTCCCACTTTCTCTCGCACGCACGCACGCATTACTCTCGGGCTATTGTACCTTGGCCCAAATCCTCATAATACTCGGTTCCTTAATATTCGTTTGCCCAGCGTGCTTAGAAAGGCAGATTTTTTTTCAAATCCGCGCGGAAAAACTCGCGGGGAATATTTAGAATCGGGCTGTAAATGAAAATAATACCTTAAATTTCCTACACAATTTCACAATAGTCCCTAGTAGAAATTTTTGAAAATTTAATCGCTAAACCTTACATCTTCCAACTAGATTTAAGTCGTTTAGACCCATATAAAATAATATGTTTTTGCTAAGTTTTTTAAATAAAATTTTTTCTTTATTACTTTTTCCCCTCTATTTTCATAGCGGTTTAACAAAACATTGGAATCAAGTATAATAAAATGTTTAAATACTTATATATATATATATATATATATATATATATATATATATATAAATGAAGAAATCCCTGCAATTTCGTACTTAAAGCTAAGTTGGTTGCATGAGGTATTGTTGTTTGCCAGATTCAACAGTTTTTTTTTTAATATGGTTAAGCCAAAGATAAAACTATTGCTGTTGTGGTTGCTTACTACGTACAATATAGCATATAAATGGGTATTATTTTCAAATATGGAGAATGTTTTACGATGGTTGAAGAGTACCATAAAGTACTTTATAAATCTTAGTTACTTGTGATATTTGTATTTTTTTCACTGAACGAATTACTATAAACACAACCTTTTTTATTATTATTATTATTATTATTAATTTTAATTTTGAAAGTTAGATAAATAAGGAAAAAATTTATATTTTCGACTCATAGTATTTCAAGCAATAATTGCATTACTCGTGATTTATAAATTAAAAATTTTTAATTTAATAATTTTTTTTTTTTTATTAATCTAAAGCCTCATTGAAAATATGAGATTGTTTGTGAACCACGACAAAGGAATAACTCCTTATGGTTAGCAGCAGCTAATTAACATAAATAAACATATCGAATAAATTTTAATTATAGTAATACCGACCTCACGTTCGTTGCCAGTCCTAAATTCAAGTTTTCAATACTAAATATGCATACCGCCCGATTCGGAATATTCCCGGGGAACGAAATCCCGGGGAATTTACTTTACTCGATACTAACATTCCCCTTTTTTAAATAGATTGGGAAGGGAAAATTATGGGTGTGGTTCAAATACCTATTCCCCACTAAATTTCTTCCTCCAAATATTTAAGAAAGAAGAAGTGTAGGTACTCTCGAGAAACGTAAATTCTCCGGGAATTCGATCCCCGGGAATATTCAGAATCGGGCTGATAGCTACAAGATAATATGCTCTGATGGAAAATCTGAATATTTGAATTTTGGAATTTTTTCGCAGAACACATTTTTTATTCGTTGGTCACTCTGTATTACGTTGCTGTGTTTGTCGTTTTAATCTTCATGTATTGCTTGACGATTGCAAACAAATGTAAGGCCGGCATAAGATATTTTCGAATTTTTTTTTTTTTTTTTTTTTTTTTGTGTAAGCGGCATTATTGAATCATTCATATGATTTAATTAACAATAAAAAAGTTCAAACATTCTTAAACTATACATATTTAATTTTTATTATGTACTATAATCATTTTTTTATTTTATTTTATAGTTATATGTTATTCTCTATAAAATGGCACTTGTAGTTGAATTAACTGTTTAACATTTCACTGTAGAATATATATTTCATTTCTCATTTATGTATAAAAAAAAAACCTTATCAACAAATTTTTTCAATGGTATTAATACAATCAAATTGCTTGCTGATATATTTTTTATTCATATATACATATATATTTTTCCGTATATCCTATAAGGAGTGTGGGGCACATTCTGATGTCTCGAACAAAATTTTAAGACTATCACTTTTTTAAAATAAGATATAATAATATATCAGCAAGAAGTTGACAACGTCTTGACCATTGTTTTGTAATAAATTATAACAAATTCCCTGGGCTATTGCATATTTGGTCTATTGTTGTGTTTGTAAAAATGTTATGGGAAAGAAATTGATTTTTAAAAGTGTTTGGCGCTTTATGGAAGGGATGTGGAAAAGGATGGGCTGTGTTGTTGGGAAAGGATATTTACAGGTTTGAGGAAACGAAAGCAAGGCTTTCATTGTATAAATATATTAATTTCTAATCTGTTGTAAAATTGTACTATTGCAGTGTATGGAGGAGCTTTGAAGGGGGATAAGGACACCTTGTATATATATATATATATATACACTTTTCTTTTTTGCATATGAATGACTGTGTATATGAACGCACATATGCATTTCGGATTGTGTTTTCAAATATCTTAAGTAATTGCGAAATTTTGTAATAGATTTGGTTTTTGTTTCTTTTTTCGGTGCAGTTAATTCGTACAAGATTTTTTTTTTTGTGTCATAAGAAGCGAAAAAACAAGTGGACTTGAAGGCAAAACTTTGTGGTGTTGAGAAATAAAAGTCGATAAATTGAATAGCAGAAGAACTAACCAGAGTGTCGTTACAATATTAAGAGAAATATTAAAACGCTTAAATGACTTTTGAGCGTGAGACCGAAAAGCTCTTAAGATGTTGACATCAGTGGTTACATGAAATGGCCGCTAGATTTACCCTTGGTTTTTTTTTTTTTTGTTTGGCCATTCATTTTTTTTTTTCTTTTCTCAGAAAAAACAAACAAATAAATAAATAGAAAAATTAAATTTAAAAAAATAAAAAAGAATGAACATAGAAAAATATACCTAAGCTCCGAAGAAGCTCAGGTTTTTTCAGTAACTCAGTCACCATTCGACCAACTTTCATAAATTTTCTCACACTATATTAAATGTTTTACTTTCCTGCCCGCTTGCTTTTTCATTCTTTCCACTGTTAAGTTCTATGTAGAAAACCATAACATTGGCAAAAATTAAAATATAAATAAAATGAATTAATTACTTTAAATATTTAAAAAAAAAAATGTTAAGGCGTTGAATCTTTTTTTTTTTTCTTCATAGATCGTAGCTATGTTTTGAATTGTGTCAGAAGAGAACTTTTCAACACTCAAATGTGTATCTCAAATCGTTAATTGTTGAAGTGTGTTGTGGCTCTCTGTTTTGATGTTTTATAAATTCTATTGATAAACTTAACTATAAAACTGAAATTGTATAAAATGTTTTAATATTTGATATTGTTGAGGTATGTGTGGGTTTATGTGGTGGAAATTTTGTAAGAATAAAAATTTTGTAAACCGGTCTATTGCAGAAAATTGCAGGATATTATGAATAACTAAATCTTACGTATAAAGACGCTAATGCGTCTGCGCAGCGACGTCAATACAAATATCCCGTGTGTAAGCGTGCGACGACAACATATCATGTAAGATTTTTGAAAATCATTGAAATGATAAATTCGATATGAGCTACGCTACAAAATCCAGCGGACGATTAAAACCGCCTTTACGATTCATGTATTGACGATATTTACGCTTTAGGATTACGTGCACTTCTCCGACATCGTTGCCTTCAACTTTCTTGTTTTTGGTCGTGTCGAACGTACAGAAACCCATTGTTTTCAGCATTTCAACCTCTTCGGGAGTTTTTCCTTCTAAATCGGCTTCACTTACTTTTGGTCGCTCGGCAGCAGCACCTCTACGCGAAGAGCTCGCTGCTGATGTGTGTCCATGTGAACGTGATCTGAAAAACAAATAAAAGTGAAGTCCTTGCGTAATGAGCGATTCATTAGAAATTAACTATCTTTTTTGTCTTTCTTTTTAATACATTTTGAAATGAATCTTCAATAATTGTCTTAAAATAAGTAGGAATGCTTTAATGGTAGAAATATATAATTAAAACCATCACTTTCATCCTTGTTAAAAATAATTGATATGGATTTATCAAAGCTTTTTTATACCCAGCGTAAACAGGTTTTTGTTTTTTTTTTTAGTTTTGCACGGATCAGCTAGAACTAACCTCCGTAGATATAGACAAATATATACATATCGTCGGCTTAAAGTGTAAACCAGCTAAGTCCACTTTTAACCGATTCTGACTTTTCGATGTCATTCGAAATAAAAAATCACACTGCATCGTCAGGCAAAAATCTTTTTTAATTACAAATTATAAATACGGTAAATATTAGTGATGAGTAAAGCTGCCAACTGTGGTCAAAGTTCACAGCTAACACCAACAAGTGACTCCAATGTAGCTTTTGGACAGTGCATAGAATCGAATTTAGTAGAGACTTCATAAACCATCCATATTTTCGGTTTCTTAAGGGGCGATCTCCAGCTCTATCAGAAATGAAAAACTTCATATAAAAAACGCTTCCGAAATGAATCAGACATTTTCTGAAGTGTTTTTTATATGCATTTTTGAAATTGCTAGCTAGCAGGTTTACACTTTAAGCCAACGATATACATATGTATATTCTTGATCAGAATAGAAATCTGAAGCAATTTAGACATGTTCGTCTGTGGTCGAATCTCTTTCCAAACGGCTGGACCAATCAACTCAAAATTTAACACAGGTATTTTCGGCATCAAGAACGACCCTAAGTGAAAATGGACGATATCCGCCAAAATCTACTTTAAACCTTACGTTAACAGCCTCGCACGAAAAATTATTGCGATATCTAATGTTCTATACAATCAGACCTAGGAATATAAAATGACATGTGATCTCTGGTTTTCCCAGCGTTGCATAGTTGACCTATTTCCCACATGGAAGACCTATTCCATGCATGAGGTCAGGCCTCATGCAGAATCTCATGTATATACCTTGTTCCTTCAATTATAAAAACAAAAATCTATTTACAGAAAAGCAGTCATCCGAACTGCAGGAAAACTTAGCTTTGGTATTCTTCATCTTATGATCTTAACTAGAGTCCGACCGAACCTTCGCTTTCGGTTCGGCCACCGAATCGTCCTAAATTTTCGGTTTCGGTTCGGTTTTAACTCGGAAAAGGCCGAAACCGAAACTTTCAAACATATTTTAGTATTTTGAAAAAAAAAAAAAAAAAAAAAAGAGTGGCTCTGGGATAGCGTAGGAGATGCGTGCTTTGCTGTTGATCCCAGGGTCCGAGGATCGATTTCCGACCCAGGCGAAACCGAGTGTAACGTTCCAAGCTTAGCACTTGTTTTTCGAAAACTCCACTGCAACATACATACAAACATACTGTTATGGAAATACCAAAGGACTTGAAACAAAACTTTTTACAACTACTTAAAGTGAAAAAGCCTTAATTTTAACAATGTGAATTCGGAGTTTTTGTTTTTTTTTTTTTTACACATAGTACTGTTATGTTTTTTTTTTTACATTAGTATTGTATATATCTTAAATTCATATACTAGTACACAATAAAATTACTTAGTTTTGTTTCTCAGATTTGAAAAGTTTCGGTTTCGGTTCGGCCACCGAATCTTTTAAAAAACCGTATATGGGCATTTCCACAGAAAGGTCTACCGGAAATGAAAATGCCCCAGTTCCTTAAAACAATTTTTGGGTATGTACTATCATAGTAACACATCTGAATTCCACTATTTAAGAAGATTGGTGGTTATAGTCAGCCCTCATTTCTGTAAAACATAGGTAAAGGCTTATTTTGTTGTATTTGTATTTCTTAAATTACCTTTAAAAGTGCTTTATCTATGAAATTTGGGCCATTTTAGTAACCTGATCAATGGAAGTTATCGTCCTTAATAATTCCATTCAGAAGAATCAACCAAAACAACAACAACAAAAATTCTTTAACGAATAAGTTGATAATTATCTTCTAATTACGCAAGCTCAATTAAATATTGTTTTTGATAAAATTTATTATTGGCCCTTCTATTTATAATACCAGAATTTATGAATTAAAAGGAAAAAAGGTTAAAATAAAAGACTATTTTCATGACTAAAACCCTTTTGAAATTTTAGTAACGTAACGCCAGGTAATTAAGGCCAATAAAAAACGAACGACAAACGATTTTACAATTTTAAAACTTGGAAAATGAACTCTTATATTTTCCAATCTTATTGCTATAAGTTTAATACGAAAAGTTTTGCGAAATTAGCAGAGTTTTGCGATCTTGTAATCTAAGTCAAAAACCCACTTCTGTTTTTCGTAACGTAACGCTAGGACACTTTTTTGCTTCAATACTCAAATCCTTATGGTCTATTGGTCTAATTTTTTTACTGAACATAGTGCTACTTTATTAGTATGCAAATATTAAAAAACTTTTTTTAAATTTGCAATTCTTCATTTAAAAAAAATTTTGTTTTTCGTTCGAATGTCACGTCACGTCAAAATGGAAATGCCCATATTCGGTTTCGGTTCGGTTGAAAATTTTGATTCCGGTCGGACTCTATTCTTAACTTAATCCTTATTCATAATGAACAGGGCAACATAAAATAGTTATTAACCTAAAACCTATGTAAATAACTATTTCGCCTGTTTTTTCTTGAAAATACCTTTTCCGGCAGTTTGAAAAATAAATAACTATTTTGCCAAAATTAAATTAAAAAAAAACTTTTTCAATGATATGGACACGGTGCTGTGTTCTTGCAAAGCAGCTCGAACGGATGAAGATCGATTTAATGTTGTAAAAACCGCCTTTTGTGATTTAAAAATACACTTCCGTACGTTGCGACACTTATTTTTGTGAAATACAAGGCACTATAAAGTCCGATGTCACATTGAACGATTTTCGGCCGATTTTTTTGTCGTATGTGGGTAAGGGAGGAAGAAACGTACGTCTTTTTTGCTTTCGTCTCCCCTCCCTTACCAACAAACGACCGACAATCGTTCAATGTAGTGTAGTGGTATTCAAGTAGCTGTGGAAATTCGAATGTGAAAATTTTGCACTGGCAAAGTTTCCAATTTTGCACGAACGACCCTGTTAGCAAGGTGTATAAATTAGGCGCGATATTTTCGAATTTTAAAGCTTTATAGCTTTAATTATAAATAGGTAGTTACTTAAAACAAATTTTTTATATGGAAATGGTTGACGCAGTAGGCTTGGGCTTTATAAATTTCCACAAAACATGGCGCAAATTTTGCCCATCAAAATCTATGTGCAATATTTTCCCGGCCGCGGATTTTTTTCCAATACAAACAAATATGCACAAAAGCAAAATTTGCGAGGGTGCAAAAATTGAACAGCTGATTGAATCCCACTATTGTAATACATTGCAATAAGTTCAATGTACACGAATGAGCTTAAAAAAAAAAAGGAAAATAAACTAGAAATTGAGTTTTTAGACTTAATTCTATCATACCTAGAGATCGTAATTTTTTTCATGATTTTTAGTACCTTTTTACCTAATTTTTTTTCGGATTTTTCGTACCTAGTTTATGTTGACCTGATAATGAACATATAAACAAACAGTTAATGATTACCAATAAAAATGGTTGGATATATTAAAATTGTACAAAATACATTTGCTCTATTTCATCCATTAAAAAAATTTACGCCATGTCTTCAATAAGGGCTGCACGCATTTTTGTTGAAACCGCCGTAGGGTTTCCATGACTTAATTTGAAAACACTTTCAATCACAGAAATCTCGGTTGCGGTTGTGTTCATGCCAACGAACGCCATCCAGTCATTTACAACCATACCAGCAGCAAGTACCTCGCTACCTCGATTGACTGTACCAGCGACAAGCGGCACCTGTAGTAATGAAGAAAGCTCATCTTGATCCTGTATGCTCGTTTTAGGGTGAACCATGCCACCCTGATTGCTCAAGACGGTATATGATCCCACAAGAGTGTTGTCAGCAATAGTCTGCCTGAAGACCTCAACTTTAAGAACATCGCCAATTATCTCTTCGGTTTCTTTATCAAGATCTGGATGAACGAGTGCAACGTAATCATTGCAAGCGATAACATTACCCAATGCCGAAAGACGTTCCTCCACGCGTTGTATTTTAACTGTTTCCGGTAAACTGTTAGCTAAATGCTGTAATTCGACATCTGTGGTTGAATTCGGCAACAGCAGTCCATTTTTATTTCCAACTGCCAATCGCCCTATGATACGACAGCCACCAATACTAGTATGGATCACCGGTATTGTTTCGGTCAATTCTGCTTCATACACACTATAGAATGCTTCTGATCCGCCTATGGCAACAAGGCAGTAGGAATTTGTTAATTTGCTGAAGACGCCAATGTCGTCATTGTTCTCAAACTGTACGCGCATTGCCATTTCGAATTAATAAATGCCTATTATTGTTACTTTGGGAATAAGATTTAGCTCCGTGATGAAATTCAATAGCGCTCTGAATTTCACGTGTTTCCTTGCCCTTCTTCCTAACTATAAATTTGGTCAAGCTTGTACAGGGCTGCCATAGACACACAATATTGTCCGCTAAATTGCTTGGATTTTTATGCAGTTAACATTTTCATCTGAAAATATTAATAGCAATATTTTATTTTCAAAGACCCCCGTTAGCAATATACCCAACAAATATGTTGAATTGAGATGTTTATATACATAAGTATAATCGAAAATTCTTTTTTTTTTGCTCAGAAAACTATTAAATTTAGCGGAATACGGCTATATATGGCAGCCCTGCTATCATATGCTAAAAGCCATTTTGAGCACACACACAGGGTTGCTACTACTGAACCAGCAGAACACGAGGAAAACTTTACACGACTATTTTCGATATAAACTTAATATGTAAATAAAAAAAAATGATGTAAGATATTACTTTATACTTATCGGTTTTTGGTCTTTTGGTAATACGCTACACTTTCTATTCACCTGGAACGACGGCGGCTGCGGCTTCTTTCTCGTTCTCTTTCTCTCTCTTGTGAGCGGCGACGCAGCGATCGGCTTCCGCTTGCGCCCTCTGTGTCCCTCTTTCCATCACGCTCACGACGTTCTCTCGAGCGTCGCTCCCGACGCTTTTTTCGTTCAGTCCGTTCTTTTTCCCGCCGTCTTGCCGGCGATGGACTGCGACCCATATCTGCTTGTGCTGTGTTATGTTATGTGTTGGGACAAATGCCGAAACGTTTCACTTCTTTAGAACGAGGCTATATCTGTTTGAGGGAAAACTTTAGACCATTTAGAAATGAGTATTTCAATTTAGAACTTACCAATTTCAATGCTGTGCGCAGCTGCAAATTTGCGGCACCGGCATTAAAAGCTGAAATTAAACTTAAAATCTAAAACAAAAACTTTAATGCGTTTCTGCCCTACTCCACGACGCTATTGAGAGAACTAAGTGTGCAATTCAATACGGCGTTGGCTGCGTCAACTTTTCACGGCCGACGAAAGCTGTGCGTCAACACCTCATTTGTGTTGCGATACGACAGAATCAGAATCGATTCGTACAGTAGTTTCGCTATATAAGAAAGTCGATTTTGCCAAGAAATTTCATTCTTATATCCGGTTTTTTCTTATAAAAGAACCCGTTTATAAGAAAAGTCTTTCTTATAGAAAACAAAAACCGTTTATAAGAAAATTTTTTCTTATATAAACTGCCGATATTTGAAAATAGGGGTGTTAAATTTTTGATAAAAACCAAGTTTCTTATATAAAAAATTTTTCCATACAAAAAGAGTTTTTGGTTTTGGTAAACAGGGGTTCTTAAAGGCGAGGTTTTCTTATATACGAGTTTCTTATATAGCGAAACTACTGTATTGCTTGGCGTTAGCGCTGGCGTTTTTGGTGTGAACATATCAATCCCACCAAATCATAAACATAAAAGATTGTCAATAGTCAAAAAATCCAACATCTTAAACAAATTACAGTCAGGCGTTTCGGCATATTGAATAGCCATGGAATTTGGCGCTTCTATACTGGCATAATAAAGGCAAGTTAACAAATCATATAAGTTAGCAAGTTCAAAAACAAACGGGTTATTTTTAGTAAGTGTCTACTATATTCTTAAACAGTTTAAGCTAAACTGATCATGACTTTGGATGCTGATTAAATATTTTATTGGTATGATGATCTCCTCACTCTAAATGTTCAATGAGAGCTTTTGGGGTGAAGCCTATTTTAGGACATATCGCGTCCTTGGCAAGGTAAGGCTTGGAGCAGAAATAAGAGTGTTTCGAAAAAAAAATTAGACTTTCTTTCTTTTACATAGAATTAGTCGAGAGTCAGACACACGAACAAATGATATGAAACAATTAAGTAAGTAGAGAAAGACGAGCGAAGAAAACAGACGGTTGTTTGTTAAATGTTCTGCGCTTCTCTTTCTCTCTCATGCAATCAAATGGAATTGTTCCGAAACATGTTCGTGTGTCTGACTCTCGAGTTAAATGAATGTTTCACAATGTTTTTGAAAGAATTTTTTCTACGTCCGACTGATAAATATAAATGTACGATTTGACTTTTGCATCGCTCCAGACGCTTTATTGGATATTGTGCCTTAATTGTTATTTCGAGCACAGCTGATCAATCAAGTCAATGTCAGCATGTAATCAGTGTTGCCATTACAAGAGGCCAAAAATTCTTCATTGTGTTCGAAAAAATCTTGAAAATGAAGTTTTAAGACTTTGAAAAATCTTCTTGACCTCAAACCTAACTAAAAAATCTTCACTTAAAATTTCAAATAAAATAATTTTTTCTTGATTTTATTGACAAAAATAAAAATATACCTTCATGGCCTTAACAAATAAGTATCACAAAATAATATGAATACAACCTTCATGGTATCACAACAAAGACGTAAACAACAACTTTTTTATAACAAGAACACAGTTTTTTCAAAAAACAAAAAATATATATATAAAAAATGCCATTTTTAAGATTCCAATTCATCTCCGGAATTTTTGAAAAATTTACACTTAGAAAATAAATAGAAAATAATTGATATGAATTATTTGCATAAAATCATACTGAAAAACTAAATATCTTCATTTTGAAGATTTTTCCACTGCAATATTTTTCAAAAATAAAAATCTTTTGAAGATTTTTAATAAAAAACTACTCAAAAAATCTTCGGTTTGAAGATAAATCTTCACTTATGGCAACGCTGCATGTAATACTTGGTCAGCATCAGTGTTGCCGTTTTGGTAGAATTCTACCAATTTTGGTAAAAATTTATAAATAATTTTAATTTTGGTAGATTGGTAGTTTTGCGTGAGACTTGGTAGATTTGCATCATTTCCTCTTCACCGAATTGAAATAATTTGGAAACTTCGAAGATATACACAACGGAAAAGGTGGCAAATCTCTTGACTTTTGGGTGGAAAAGAGACATTTATTTTATATATCGCACACTAATCACTAAATCGGCACAAATCAAAATTTTGCATTTCTCGGGCGAACAGCCTAAAACTCTCGACGCCTGTAAAATCAATATCTTTTCTTTATTTTGTATTATTCTTAATTAACTACAGAATCAATAAATATCAATATGAATTTTTCAAGTGCATCTTCTCCTGCAGTAAAATATTGGCGAACATGAAATAATTGATTGGAAAAAGTTTGAATTGTGCCGGTTTAGTGATTAGTGTGCGATATGTGTTTCGGTCGCTCAGAAGTTAATGCGTACCATGAGTGAATGAGATGATACTTTCATACTTTGCTTCAAATTAAGTAAGTTTTCCCCGCTAGCTTTTATCAAAACAAAAGAGAAATAAATTAGCATTTCCAACCCTAAACAATGTTATGCTGGCAGCAGAATTGCTGCATTCAAAGTCAAGTGAGAGCATTTGGTCTCTAAAAATTTATTTTAGTTTTTAAGTTATATTAGTTTTAAGAATTTTATTATGTTTGTGGAATGAATTCTATGTTTTTGATATTTTTTGTTTAATAAAAAAGGAAAAAAATAACCATTTACTTCAAACAACTGTTTTGGTAGAATTTTGGTAGATTTTGTTGACAAGATTTGGTGAAAAATTTCTTGGGGCTGCGGCAACGCTGGTCAGCATCGTATTACCAGTGCTGCCAAAAAAGAAAAAATGCAGACAGATTATACAAATTCATTGTTTTCCATGTAATTTCCATGAAAAATCTCACTATGTTAGTTCTTTGATATATCGTTTGAAATACTTTTCTGTTAAGATATACTTTTTATATTCATTGCAATACATATTATTTCAAACGATTTTTCGGACATTACTTGTAATCAAACTCACAGGGTTGTATTTAAAACGGTTGCACAAATCCATTTAACTTCACAATATTAACGAGCATGGTCATTATTCGGCCGAAGTAGGTCGAAAATACCTCTGCGCAACGGACTGAAAAGTGAACTTTTTACGGTGAAATAATATATACATATAAGGTGGATCGCTTTGTTCGACAAAAAAAAAAATTGAAAATTGGCCTAGTGAAATAAGATTGTACAATTTTTTTGGAGAAAGAATGCCCAGGGAACCATAGGTCAAACCCGAATTTTTTTTTGTTTGCCTGTCTAATTATTTCAAGGGATAGAACAGTTGTACATTTGCCTGTCTAACTATTGCAACATCTAATTCTAATATTATTATTCTAATGTCTAATTATTGCTTTTTAAAAAGAAGTTTCATCTTAAATATGCCTACAAGCATGCTACAAATTATTAAAATTTCTACCTTATCAAAAATGTTTTTAATTTGATTTTTTCTTATATTGATTCTTAGCATAATTTTAGGCATGAATAATTATAAAATTTTGCTTGAAAAATCATCATAAATTGGCCATTTTAAAACAGTTCTTAAAGAAAATATAAAATTTTTTCAATGGCTCGAGTTTTGAACGACGTTGAAGTGTTGAAGTAATCGTTTTTCTGCTTTTGGAGATGTTTTCACCAACAATGATGACCAAAATAAGTCGAATATAGCATGAAAAACCTTTGTTTGCAAAAGCGGAAGGTTTAAATTCACATTTGACCTATAGTTTCTTCGGCATAATTATTAAGTGTGGGTAACAGAATAATATTCTGCTAGGGAAATTGGAGGTTACAAAATCGATCCACCTTAATATATATTATTAAGCTTAAATCTCTGACTTCCTTTTTCAAAAGCATGAGCACTTCATTTCATTTGCAGATGTAAGCGGGCTAGGCAAACACGCAAGGGCAGCTCTACCCCACCGTCCTACTACTAACTCGACACGCAACAGAAGGAATGCTACATTCAGGATCCGATAAAAGCCAATTAATAGGGCTCCTGATCGAGCGAACTTGTCAGAAATAATCAAAATGTTTATTTGTTTGTCTATCTATCAATCTTATTTCACAAATAACCAAGAATTTTAAGGATTCGCAAAAATCTCGGTTAATCAAACAACTGTTTGCTAGCTTACCTGCTAGCGGTCTTGAAAGTAAAAAAATATTAATTGAGCATTCTTTCTGTTGCTCTTAACTTAAGGTCTCGACGTGCGATGGTTCATAGCATGCGATCGAAAGTAAGCGATAGATTGCAAATGGAAACCGCTCATGGTAGATGGCAAGCGAGATATATCTTGCGACATCGCAAGCCATCTATCGCTTGCGATGAGATATAAATTTTGAGTATTTTAATGTTGTTCTCTTTCCTGCAAGAACGGATTTACCCAGAATGTCGGGGTTTTTTATTTTTTGCTCTTGATTTAACAAATCTTGCATCCCTTTCAATGTTTTAGCGCTTCTATGTAGCGAATTTTCTCGCTGAATGCCATCTTAAAATGCTCATCGCATACCGAAATTTGCCCACTCAAAAAAATCTCACTACCTGCATAAAGCTAGTACACAAAGGCAGCGGAATTTGACATTCCATATAAAAATGTATGGGACAATTCCGTCGCGGAATGCAAAGAAATTGAAACTCCAATTAATTCCTTCGGCTAGTACACAAGAGTGAAAAAAGAGCGGAGGAATTTGACATAGCGTTTTTTTTGTTTTAATTGTCAACAGATGGCGCTGAAGCGAATTTCTTCGCCATTTATTGGCCGAGTTGAATTAATTGCGAAGGAATTTTGACATTAGCAGCTGAATCCATCGGAAAATTATGGTGAACGGTTATACTGAGTTCGAATATTAAAATTATTACGCTTCAAACAGCTCATGTATTTGTATTCAAATTTACCGCCCTATGGTATCTGTCAATCTGACATTCCTTCGCGGAAATAAAATTTATTCAGCCTCAATTCCGCCAATGAATTCCGCTGCCTTTGTGTACTAGCTTATACCATAAAATTTGACAGATGGTATGCGATGAACCATCGGATGTCGAGTCGCACTGTAAGGCTCAGTTACTTTTGGTTGAACGTAACTTGACTTAACTTATAGAAATCTGTTTTCCTTAAATTCCTATCTCAAGTCAATTTATGTTTTCAGTAACTGCTCCTATACAAAATATACTAAACATATCAATATATAGTCATAGTCAGCTGATTAAATAAGTAAAGTCAAGTTACGTTCAATCAAGAGTAACTGTGCCTTTGCCTGTTCAGGCCTTAAACATAAATTATATGAAAATCATGTTAACCCAGGTATATTCAACTCAAATCAATTCAACCCCCTCGCATTAACGCTCTTTATAACCGAGCTAGAGAATTTACTCGGGTTGAATATACACATTTATTGAAAGTGGGTAGAAAATTCAACTCGAGTTGAAGTTTGTGCATAAGCACGGGAGGTTATAGCATGTCTTCACTATAGGCCCAAATTACGTAATTTGAGCGATTTCGTAATTTCAGTCAGTCAATTTCAGAGACTGAAATTACGAAAACGCTCAAATTACGTAATTTGGGCCTATAGTGAGGACATGCTATTAGGCAAATCCGATGTTAAGGCTGGTCTCCAGTTCCCCAAGGAATGAAAAACTCCATATAAAAAAAAGCCAAAGAAATGCTTAAGAAATATTTCTTCAAGAAATTTTCTGCATGCAGTCCCCAGTTCGGCAAAAAGGTAGTACATATTTTAATACGTTTTTTTGACATAAAATGTGCACGGTAGCCCCGGCTATCAGCAGAAATAATTGCAAATGAATTGTTTCTTGGAGAAATTTTGACAAGTGAGGTAGGTCAGTTGTGATTGTATAGAAATAGTGCATCCATTTTTCGGGTTTTTTCAAAAAACATGGAGAAAAACCCCAAAAAAAACCAAAAACGCTTAATAAATTTCTCAAACGAGAATAAACGCGAATTAATATCGCTTGTTAAAGAGAGTAGAAGAACTTGTGCGCTTTTTATTCTGAACGTTTATAATCGCGCCTTTTTAATTTCTGTGTTTCGTTTCACTTTTTTGACACATGTGACATATGACAGATTGCCTCTGTTGCACTAAAAAGTTCTGTAGTACTACCTTTTTTCCTCGGAGAAAAAAATAGAAAATTTCTGCTGACATTCCTTACCGAACTGGAGACCAGCCTTAACAAGTGATTTGAGTGACTTTCACACAAACATACGGCAGGACGTGCTGCTGGTGTACATGCTTGCGAAGATCCTACGCACATATTTTACACATGGAATTCATACATTCGCTTGAATTCAAAGAAGTATTTGCGAATGAAAAAAAATCCAACTCATTTCGACTTTTAGTCATGCATTGGAATGTGCGTCCCATACATCTATATTTCTAAGAACATAATATTCGTGTATGTCGTACCACATCGCTGTGTCAGTGCCTCTTTAGAATAAAACTGGGTTATATGCTTGCCACACGTATATCGAAATTGAGCAATTTCAGAACAAAATTGAAATTGCCTCAATTTCATATGTCAAATTTGTTCTGAAATTTTTTGAAATTGAGCAATTTCGTTCTACGTGTGGCAGGCATATTAGTCTTTCAACTCATGTTCAAAATTGCCCGTTTACGCTCAGGTTTTCTACCCGGGTTGAATATACCTGGGTTAACATGATGCATAAGCCGACTTACAGAAGCATGCAGAGACACACTTTTCGGCTATAATCCGCAAATCGGCAGCACTGTGCACTATAATTGCTTGTAGCTTAATTGCAACCCTGATAAGTGCAACTCTGCAAGTACGCTTGCTGTTGCTGTATGATTAGTTGTATTCGGTCGTCGGTTCGTTATTGTCGAAGTTGATTGGTGCGGAAAGTCGATTCGGAAAAAATCTTACTTGAATTTTGAGATTGTGCACAAAAGTGAAAAGAAGTGTTTGTTTATTTGAACGTCGATAGTAAATTAAGCTTGCATTCAACATGGACTAATATTTCAAGTGTTTTTCCATTGAAGCGCAAGAAAAAACGCAACAACAACAACAACTCGAATCACGCATTGGAGAAAGAGACGGGTGAGTCGAATAAGAAAGAAAGGAAAAAACGAATGTGAAAGACAAACCGTCAACGAATTCGTCAATTTTCTTTAAAATTTCATATGAATTTTATTCAATTGACTGAATTTGTATTCAAAATGATATAAAATTATATTTTTTAATTGCCGAAAAGGCGGCTGAATATGTGTGCGCGATTACTGTACATATATGCGTTTGTGCGTATATTTGTCTCGTGTCATCCCAAAAAGAAAAAAAAAAGTGAAGCCGGGAGCCTTCAGAGTGTGAGTGTCTCTGGTCGTGAAGAAGCGTATGAAAGAGAATTGAGAAGAATTCTAGGTGTGGTTGTGTTTTGTAAAGGAGTTGAAAGTTTTTATCAAAACTTTTGATAATTGCAGCCATTTTTGTTTGTTATTATTTCTTTGGGTTTATATGAATTTATATATCAGATCCATTAAGATAAAAGTGGTAGTTGAAAATTTAAAATGTGCTATGCATTCATTGAGAATTTCGGCCTTTCATACAAATCGTCGAAATGACGTCATTTTGGGTGTTGCTACTTTGCGGCCTTTTCGCATTGCCATCATACTTAATTTATTCATGTTTACTTTTAATATTATGTATAACTGTTTATAAATAAATCATTACTGAATGGTCATCGAATTGGGACATTTTAAGCAATGCACAAACCTTCTTTTATTCATAAAAACTAAAACGGTTAATTTTTGTTTTCAATTTTGAATAGGCGGACTTCAAACTTTGGTTTTTTTTTTTTTTTTTTTTTTTGCAATACTTTTAAGGGTTAAGGTGCATTTTCATCTTCTTGCCCGGATTCAAAAACAGGGAATTAATTGTTTTAATTTCATTTAATATTGTTGCTCCGGCGCTCACATTTATAGGCAATTTAATGAAGGTTGAATGTATAAATTTGAATTCAATCCTTCAATGTTTTAACAATAGAAACTATTCTCAAAAGCACAATTATTGAAGAAGAACTTTCCATCCATAACATCCGAAAAGTGCCGAGTTTCTTTCAAGCCCGAATGAAACAACGAAGAAGGTGAATACATACACAAAAAACTGCATGTAAGTACCTTTTCCTTTTGCTGTTTACAACAACTTCTGAATGAATATGATTTCTTCTGACAATGAATATGATTTCTTTAATGCGTTTATAAATTAATGTGCATCGTTCAATTCCATATAATCCAACAATTGCGATTTTCTTCCATATATTATAAGCATGTATCTTTTGAGCACAGCATGAAAAATACACATTCATCATTGGCATTCCCTAAAAACGAAAAAAAAAAAAAATGCATAAAAAACCTTCTCAATATTAACGAAAAATGGGCGTTGGTTTTTACCTACGTAAATCATTATATGATGGAATTAGTCTCGCAAAGAAAACAACTGCAATGGCTTTTTCTCACATTCGATAATTTGCCTACAATTTTCAATTTCACTTAAATGAGCTCAAAGCTTTCAAGCTTCATTCATTCATTCAGGAATCTTCTTTTTCTTTTTTTTTTCAGTCGTTGTAGCTTCTCTTTCGCCCCACTCGCCATTACATAATCAATTTAATTATATTACTGTATATGCGATAACCGCTGCACATGAACCGACATTTGTCGTCATTATCAATCTTTTCCGCAGTACTTTTGTGTCTCTCATACACTTTATTCCCATTCAATAGGTATACTACACTCTTCTGCTCTTATCATAATTGAGTTTATTTCTACATTCAGTTTATTTATTAAATTTAACAACAACAACAATTGCTACTAGAGGCGCCGCTTTCGGTTAATTTTCCTATGCTTTTGACCAGAATTACGTCATCGGAATATATGTATATTAATAGGTATTTTTTTTTATTAACTTTTTTCCCCTTTAAAATTTTGCACGCTTGAGAAATTCGCAGATTTCATGGTTTTTTGCGAATTTTGTTACAATGTTGCTTTGATCTGTTTTTCGTGTTTCCGTTTTGGCCTTATTCTCGACTTTGTTTTCAATTTATAGCTACATCTTTGTTTAGAGTTTATCAACCAAAAAAGAAAGAACAAAAAAAAAAATATAGCATCTCCGAGGGGCGTTAACTCATTGAGCTGGAATATGCATAGGAACACATATTTCTAAATAATAATAAGAATAATTTGTTTGAAAATACATCGAAAATTGATATTTTAGAAATAGGATGTATAAAAAATACAACACTGTCGCAAATTTTCGGGCAACATGCATTCAATATACAAAAGCAATATGTGGCAACACCGGAAGCAATATAGAAGCGTATGTGCAGCATATTATCAGTGCTGCCATCAATCGCACTTCCGCCAAGACGGTCTTGAAAGTTCTTTTAGGAAATCTAACAGTATTTGCAATACATAAACGTGAACATGAACATAAACTCAAACTTAAACATATACTTAAACCAATAAAGAACATCCTTCAAAGAAGGTCTCGATTAAAAGGCATATTTAGAAACAGAGATAAACTGCTCATCAAAAAGCATCTATCGAAGTTAAGTAAATATCGAATTCCAAATGAAAGTGAAAGAATTTATGTTAAATGCAAATTTCGGCGTAGCATATCCGAATGATGAAAGTGACTGAACGAACCAATAACAACACCAAAATTTCACGCCAGCATTGGTAGCGGTCGGAAACTTATACTATGAACATAAAAAGAAGAAAAGAACTGTTCTTCAGAAAAAATTTGCTTAGCATGCAAAGAGGTGGTCTCAAGCGGAAACGTGCTATTAAAGATTTCGCGATTTGTGATCCAAGCGGAAAGCGAAAGTTTCTTTTTTTTTTTTTTTTTTTGCGATTTTCTATTGTGTAGAAATGATGGCATAGCTTTGCATCATCACAGAAAAACTGAAAAGAAATAATTGGGTAAATGATAGTAGGATGTATTGTTAGATATTTACATTAATTCATTCTTTTTGGAATCGTTACGATTGGAAGCCAGGGAAGACGTCTTTTAGGTAATCGTTGAATGATCTCTCAAGGACTAAAAGAAAATTGCACATTGTTAGGGAACACTCAAATCGATTAATTTACTGGAATTCGGTTTTCTTCCTGATTCAATTATGGTAAAATACTTTTTTTTTTTTTTTGGTGAGATGGTGCTCATTCTCTTTTAGCTTAATAATTCGTCTAATCCAGAAGGTGATCCCAACATAGTTGGCCAACATATAAAGAAGAAAAATGTTATTTCACACCTATGTAACATAGGGGAGAGGTGTGTACCTTGGTCCGGATTTCACATTTTTCAATCTAGAAAATTTTGCAGGATGTTTTCTTTAGTTTTTCTTTTACATAAGTTCTCTCATATCCTTCCGACATTAAATGACGAGTCATTTATTTTTCTCCTCCTTACCAATAAATAGAAAAACTACTTTTACCATACCAATCCAAAACGGTTCAAGGTACACCATGCAAGTGTATGTGTACCTGGGACCGCATAAAATAAAAGGAGTAAATTCGTAGCAAGTATGTAAGAAATTAAAAATACTCGTTTATTTGCATATGTCGTATTGTTAAAACGGAAAGTATTTAAGTCTTCCTTTTTTCTCGGCGCAAAAGGCTTGAGATGGATGAATATTTTTCTATAAATCATCTTGAAATTGAATCTTTTCTTTCGAAACTCTTTTCGGTATGGTTTTTCGTTATCTTTCGTTATTTTCTGAAGAAAAGAGAGACAATTTTCTAAATTCGATCAAAATAAGAAACAGCAAGCCAATAGTCATCTAAAATTTGTACCTTGGACCGGTCCAAGGTACACTTGTAAACATATGTCCGAGGTACACCTTCCTGTTTTTTTAAAAAAATATCATCTAAAAATTCATATTTTGGAATCAAAACAAAAGAAGAACTCATGCTATGTTTTGAAAATAAGTACAATTTTTATGATTTATTTGTAGAATTCGAAAATTTCGATTGAGTTGTGCACCAAAGCTTTTGCATTCGCCTTTAAAAAAAATACTTTTTTGCACAAAAAATTTTTTTTTCGCCTTTTTCCACTTGTCTGTATAGCTTGACACTATACAGCAAACTTAAGTCAAATAGCAGCGTGAGTGGAACATTCCATAGAAGAACATTTGCATGTATATGCAGTGGTTGAGCGGGAATCTACACTCGGACCGAGGTACAATCGGTCCAAGGTACACACCTCTCCCCTATATTCCGCGAGGGGAATCATTTATGATTTACGGGCTTGGCAAACCCGCGGATCCTAGCCAAATGTCCGCCAATACATGATTCGGCTATGAGGTCAAATTGGAAGTGCAGGACCTTTTGGGGAATGCAAGCAGAGTTGACCCATACGACCTGTAATAAGTGTCGATGTGGTACGGCTATACTGGTTATAGTTGTACTCACACTTTTATTTATAACGCAAACATGATACCACGGGGACCGGGAATCCCCAGAATCCGTTTTCCAATTCTGGCCGGTATTTTCGGTACGGTTCCTCGGGAAGTATCGTGGGGCTGTGTTATCAATGAGGCGAGGATAGCGCCGGATCTCGACTCAAGTTCGCCGATTCGGTCCATGCCCACTGGTGAGGCAAAATGGGTACAACTGTGGGTGATGCCCAATGGAAGCCTTTGTATCTTGTGATACTGCGATTGAAGCACCGACGTGTATGGAATCGTATAAAGCAATTTACTCCTTCTGAAACGAACGTAAATGCAAAAGAGAATAAAAATTAATTATAGTTTTATACTCGTAAATGAAAAGCGGTAGCATAGATTGAGAGCCACTGTGTATTCGTTAATCAATGCCCTATTCAAGTGCTTTCTCATTATTACGACAAAAAGCTTCTAGTTATTATCTTTCCCTTGTTAAAAAAAAAAAAAAATCCAATAACTTCTAATCTCTTTTCTCTGGTTCAATTAGCGTTCCTATCCCGCATTCAATCTCAGCTATTTCCTATAGAATCTTCTACAAATGTACATAAACATGAATACATTCATACTTACACACACACACACACACACACACACTCACACACTGGTGTATGTACTCGTATTCTGTATATAGCACACTTTCCTAACCTCCATATCGATCCATCATCATCAATTAAACTAGCTTAAAGCAATCGATATATTGCAGCATAGCTTTAAAGAGGATGCACAATAGCCAGCGGACACGACGACATTGCAACCTCGAACCGAGCAATGGCCAACGCGCTTCCATTATCATCATTCCAAACAAATCAGAAAACAGTGAAAAACAAAAGCACAAAACACAGAAAGAAAAACAAAAGCACAATGAAAGGAAAGGAAAGGAAATAAGAGCGAAGAAATTATCCTTTATTTATTGTTTTTATAAATTTTTGTTGTTTCTTCGTTTTTGTTATATGCCTTATGTTTATGTAACGATGAATATTTATATTGCTAGAATCATAACACAGCAGGAGGATTCGTGAACACACCAGATTCGAGTAATAGAAACACGTCGTGCATTATGATGCTCACAAGTGGCTCAAGTTACTTGTCGTTTCAGCACTTTTATCATCATCAACGCAAATAAACACTCAGGTCCATGCGGATATTATGTACATTTATACATACGCCGATATTGATTCCATCCACGTCTGTGTATCTTCGTCTCCATCTCCGCACCCGCACCCGTCTCCCTTTTATTCTCGGTTTCTGTCTCGTTTCCTTTGCGTCGTTTTTACGTCATCATGTTCTTTGACAAGTTCGCTCGATGGTGGATGTGGCCAGACGACGCTATTGCAATGTTTCTTCTTCCCAAGCTCCGATGCATCTTGTTTATTTTTTGATTTTTTTTTTCGTTCCACTTTATGGTCTACAAAGGCACAAAAAACCAAACATAACTCATTCTTCTTCTGCATCATCATCATCATCATCATCATCGTCGTCTTCTTTGTCTTCATCTTCTTTAAATTGGTACAAGAGGAGTGTTCCTGTGGGCAGAGCTGTTGCTGAAGCTTCATGTGGGCTTTATATACTCAAATGGGCTTGTTAATTCCCTTATTTTGCATCATTTTTATTTGATTTCATTTCATTTAATTTGAAATTTTTTCTTCATTTTTCGTTATCGTTTTGGTTTCAGAGTCTGTGTTTAACCCTTAACCACCTACCACCGGTCTCAAAGACCGCAGCGAATTTTTGAATCATCAATTTTCCAAACATTTACTTCTTTATAACTTTTAACCCCTTCTCTCTCATACGAAGTCATATATGGACGCAGAAGTTTATAATTTTTTACTTGCCAGATGAAAAATCCTGTATTTAAAACAAAACCGAAATCCAAATAAGCATTTCATTGACTAACGGAATCTTAGAAGTTTTCGTTTGATAAGTACGGCCGTAGTAAACAATATTTTATGTTTTGTGTAACATTTGTCATCGAGAAAAATTACAAAAAGAAAATTATCACATTTGAAATTTCTTATAATGAAAAATTTTCAAGTAAAGAGTGCGAAAAAAATCTTTATTTTTTGTATATACACATACTCTGCTGCTTTCGTACACATTAAAGTTTAAACCAAGCTTTAAATATGAAGGGATGGTGATAATTTGGATTTGGTAGAGTTAAAAGTTGGCTAAGAGAAAGGTTTATTGGAAATATAGGAAAACAAATTATCAGCCCGATTCTGAATATTCCCGTGAAACGAATTTTTCGGCGAATTTACATTTCTCCGAGAGTAAACTTTTTCTTTCTTAAATATTTGGGGGAATAAATTTGATGGGGGATGGGTATTTGACCCATACCCATTATTTTCCTTACCCTATCTATTAAAAAAAAAAGGAGAAGTTTACTCTCGAGAAAAGTAAATTCAACGGGAATTCGTTTCGGCGTTGCGGATGTTTCAAAAAATGGAAGTGTTTTTCAGATCGTTAAGAAAATTCCTCGATTTCTGTGAAATAAGTAATGTTATAAAAAAAAAAACCAGTAGCTTAAATATAAAAGAATATTCAAAGTTTGCATATAGATCAATGAAAACTAACGTTTTGGTTTATTTGTCTAGTTATTATGTAAAATAGGCGTTTCGGACGCTGCGTTAGGGACGTTGCAAAAATTTCCCACATGTATTCTTTGCATTATGGACGCCGAGCATCACTCAAATAAGCACATTTAATTGCAAATGAAAGAAAACATAATATTCCAGCTCTAGGGACAATTTGAACTCCTTGGTGTCTTCACACAGCACATTGCGAGGAGCTTCAAATTGAGGAAAAAATTCTCAGAATTGCTTAAAATTGTAACGATTTTCGTTAATTCGACCAATACTTTCAAAATGCAAATGGGGAACCGAAACTAAAAAAAAACCCATTTTACTCAGTTTGTAAACAAAAAATTTTAATAAAAAAAATTTTAATGAAAAAAAAAAACCAATTTTAATTTTAGTGCCTGGTTTACTTTTTGCTGGATTTGCCCTTATCTAAGGTTTACATGTGGTTTTTTTTCATTCATTCCTCCATAAAATAGAGTTGCAGAATATTGAATATTAATCCATTTTTTCCGGTTATTTCAATATTGCTATAGATCCCAAAAGACAAGCCATAAACTGCCAGGAGTCCGTGATACCGCACGTTGGAGGTTAAAGGACAGAAATACATAGGTGCTACTTGGTTAAGGGTTAATTCCCTCGATAAACCCTGAAATTCATAAAGCTTGAAAACCGTACACCAGCCATTCCCGATGGGTTTGTTATAACCATTTTTTGTTTGTTTACTCCTTCTGTATTTTTCTACTCACATGTAGCGAACGAATTTGAAATGGGTCTTATTTGAAATTGTTGTAAAGGCTGGGTTATGGGTTATGGATCTACCAATTGCTTGCAATGCAATCCAAATACTAATTATTGTTTCTTTTATATTCATGTGTAAAAAGAACGAAACGATTTGCGATTTTTATTTGTATAATTTTAATTAAATGTTCTTGAGCAAGAACATAGCTTTAGTTAGTCCGTTTCAATAAGGGTATTTATATTGGCATTTTTCTCATTGCCATTTTAGAGAAAAATATTCATTCTACTGAAATGTAGCCGGTATTGCCAAAAGTGCACCTCAAATACCCTTAGATTGGAATAAATAATGTATAATATTAATCTCCCAAGATCACCAATATTTTTGAACATATCGACTAGGGATGCAACGGAGAGTTGTTAAGCCGGATATCGGATATGTGGCCAAATGCGAGGCCACATAGCCAGATATCCGGCTACCGGATAGTTCGAATTTTTTCTCAAAGTGGCGAAATAAGTTTTATTGGGAATACTCGTTTGCGAGAGCAACATTGTAAGTAAAAGCTGAGCCATTAAACCTTTTCAGTTTCTAGTTAATTGACGGTGTTGACGTAAAAGAAGTTTCTCAATTGCCGTGTGTGTTAGGCAGCTCGGTAACTGTAGTTTCGCTGATTCGTTGAAAGGCGATTCAAAACCAATTATTGATTTTAATGTGAGGACACATATTAACGACTAAATAATTGTTGACGAGAGTCCTTATCTGCGCGCCCTTAAAACTGGTCTCATCGCCAGCATTTTTTTTTTGATAATTACAAATTTTTTTATCCGGTATCCGGACGAATAGTTAATTTTTTGACGGATATGTCGCACACTTTTTCGCGAAATTATCTTATGTTACAAAATCGAAATTTTGCAATAGATCGTGCTATATACATACATCAAAATTTCCATGTAGATCAGAAAGACAATTCCCAACAAGCAAAGTAAGGAAATATGACCAGCGCTAGGTCCATTCGACCAATTTTGGTTATGTTTTACCTATTATTGACCAAATTTCTGCCTTAAAAATACCCTAACATAAAAGTAAGTTTTACAAGGTCGAAATTACCTAAATTCAACCTATGTCACGGCTTAAAAGTCGATGTGACTTTAAAGAATATTTTAGGTCGAAAATAGGTAAAACAGTCCTTCTTGAATGCCCTAATAGTGCCATAACTTTCAATTCCAAATTAGGTAAGTTTTTTAAGGCATATGGACTAAATTTTGGACTTATTTTCGACTATTAGGTCCATCCGACTTTAAGGGCGATATTAGGTAAAAAAAAATTACTTGTTTTGTTGCCTTTCTGCCCTATAAGTCGAGATGCATTGATTATTCGACTTTTAAGTCGAAATGCCTCTGAAGGAAAAAAACACAAAGCTAAAAAAAAAAAAACGTATGCCCTATTTTGACCTAAAAGGACCATTATGTAAAGTAACGTTGAGAGCATAGAAGTGTGAGTTTTAATTAATGAATTTTTATTCGGCCAGAATAAAATTCCATTTTGTTCCCAATTGCTAGGAACATATGCATACTCTAAACGCGAAGAAGCACCGCGAGTTTTAATGAAAGCTAGAAGTAGCATAAAAGAGCTGAAATTGACGGAAAAAGCTATAAATTTCCGCATGCCCGCTCTCGATGTTGCATGCTCGGCTGTTTCCGTCAAACTGAGGCAAAAGCGTAAGCAATACATGTGAGTGGCTGTCGCAGAAAAAGCTTAAATGCCTTATTAGAGCAAAAATAAGTGATAAATTCCTTAACAGGGATAATTTAAGGAAAAATAACTATAAAGAAAGAGCTGAAAGTCATTTTTTCCTATTAGGTAAGGAAATGAAGGAAATTCGACTTTGTGGCCCGATTTTGCGTTCCGCCATGTCTTTCGAATGGCGGATTGAGAATTCTACTTCTGCATCTGTTTTTTCTATACGAAAAATAATTTTTTTTTTTTAGAAAAATTTATTTAATTCACATCAATGAGATGGCCCCTGAAAAATGAAGGAGTACAAGGAACACTTTCACCATAAATCCAAGCTCGCATATACATTAAAGTTTTATGAATCGCAAAATATTTTTTACTCAAGTCCATATTTTATTTGTTATTCATTTCATAAGACATACTTGATAGAAAATCTTTCGTTCATTGTTGTATTGAAGTAATCCGTATGAATGAGTAAGATCTTATCTATTTATATATCTCTCTCCCTTTTTGTCGTTTCGTTTTCGTTTCGTTCTTTTCATTTCATTCTTTGCCCAATTTAGGTTAAAATTTGGTAATTTCGACTTATTTTTGACCTATTTTTGGTCGAAATGCCTTCTCAATGCCCTAACTTTAAATACGAAATGCCCTATTATGCCCTATTATTACCGCCAGACGACTTCCATTCTATTCCCCACTTACGTCGAATGGAAGTCGTACGGACGTAATTATGCCCCATTTAGGGCAGGGCAATGAAATATTCTTCCCTAAAATAGGTAAGAAAATATCAGTAGTAAAAAATGGTTCACGTAGTTTGGACACGTTCCCTAAGGTTAAGGCTAAGAATTTAAGGACTACAATCAAACATCCATGTATAGCAAAATATTAATGAAATCTCATAATCCCACTAAAAATTGCAAATTATTGCAGTTGACCGATTCAAATTTGGCCAAAGCTAGATCTAAAGTCAAAGAAAATGGGTACACCCTGTAAACATTGCCGCCGAAATATTAAGAAGCTTTATTTTTAAATATTTTTTTTTCGAACAAATAGTTCTGTCATCTTCGTTTTCACCTATTTTTGGTTGCTTCCTACTCGTCTTTCGGTTACACCTTCAAAACGAATCTTATTACCTAAAGATCAATCAACCTCTTAACCCAGGTACTTCGGCTAAAAAAGAAAGAGAGACGCTTTCTTTCGAATACGAACTGGCAATAAAAACAAGGAGGGTTAAAAAAGCTCATAACCGATTTTTCAACATTTTTCTGTAGCCTAACGAAAAATGAATAATTGACGAAGCAAAAAAAGTAAAAAATTAGTTGCATAATACACAATTTTAATATCAATCAGAAAGACCATTAAAAGCGGATTTGTATTACTTTATGGTTTACTTTTCTTTTAAATTTTTCATTTTTCTTTCTTCATTTTGCTTTTCATAAAAGTCGAATTTAAAGCGAGTAAAATGAAACTACAATAATTTTATAAAATATTGGAAAAAAAGGGCAAGACTCCATTCAAATACGCATATGCTAATACAACGTAAGGAAGTCTCGGATTTAGAACAATTTGGGAAATCGCACGAAAAAGGGAATTTAAACAAAAATGTCAAATATTATTCTAAAACTTTTGGAAAACCGAAAGGTGGCGTGAAGTTCTCAAAAAATACTTAGGGTGGTAGTTACCAGCCAGGTTAAAGTAAATTCTTAGCTTTCGCTTAAATTTTCGTAGTTACCAAATTAATTAAACCTGGTTTATTACCCCATCGAAGCAGTCATAAATTTTAAGAATGAAAATGTTCGAAAATTCGAAGAGAGCAGAGAAAGCTAAAACAAAAAACATATATCGCACCCTTGCTAATAAATCGGCACAACTCAAAATTTTTTTAATCAATTTTTTTATGTTCGATTGCATTTTTCTGTAAGAAATCCAACTCCCAGAAAATTAACGCCTATATTGAATGATGCAGCAGTCGATTGAGAGTAATATAAGTTTAGAAAAAATATTATTTCTCCTTAGTTTCAAGAGAGATTGAATGATTTTCGAAAAATGCGAAATTTTGAATTGTGCCGATTTAGTAGCAAGGGTGCGATATGTTTAAAAAAATTCAAAATAAAAAATACTTTTGGTCAAATTTTATAGTTTTTCCATCCGCCTGCTAGATTGAAAGAGTTTTCGAAAATAGCAAAAACCATACATATCGCACTCAGTCAACTAAACAGACACAACTCAAAATTTGCCATTTTTCAGAAAACGCGAAAAACAAAATGCATCGCAGTGTCAACCAAAGCAAGAAGAAAGGCATTACGGCTTTTTTTCGGCCTTTTTTTAATAATCAAAAGGGAACGGAATTTTTCCTACAGGTAGACCGGTGAGTTGGCAACAACATTCATAGCCTAACTCGAAAATCACGCATTTTGAGTTGTGCCACTTTAGTTGACTGCGTGCGATATGTTCTTGGATTTAAATTTAAAAATGTGGCAACACCTTTTTGAATATCGAATTCTCTAAGACCGGTTTAATTTGACTTGGTAACTACCACTTTTACTTCGAAAGATTAAGATTTAGCCTTAGCTTAAACTTTTTGGTAACTACCTTAATGTCAAATAAAAAAATTTAAAAAAAAAGCAACGGTTTTAGTTTTTAAAAAATAGATTTAATTTACAAAAGATAATAAAGAGCAAATAAACACCAAATGTCATTAAAGCATATCGAGTTCACGGCTCTGTTTTTAAAAACTACTTGCATTTTGGAGACAATAAAAAAAAGAGACAGAGCTCATTGCTCAATATTTTGCCAGCTGGGTTTATTTGATTCGTTTCATACATAATTTGAACACAATGACGTTGAGTTCTATTTCCACAGTAGCACGTGAGATGCGGAAACTCCTCTTATTCGAATGAATCGAGTACTCGCATATTTTTATCGCTATGAGCTGGATGAAACGGTAGATTCTAATAAATGAGATAAAATGGAGATCGTAAATTCAAGTGCTGCATTAAATATTGAATTGCTCCTAGCTATAACATACTACAGTGGAAAACTTCAGTCTCGCGTGGCCTCACAAATTCTCTGATCGTTTGATTGAGTGTCAGCACGTGCGAGGAAGTAAAGGCTTGTTCAGACGCTACGTGTTTCAGATCTCATTCGTGTTTCAGGGCCGAAACAAGAACCAAACACTTGTTTCGCCATTCAAAATTTTGACATCCGAAACACTTCGAAACTACGTGTTTCAGATCGAAACAAGTAGCGAAACAAGTAAAAATTACCATCATCCCTAATTTAATCGATTGTTATCGGGAAAAGAACAGAGCCGTCTTTAGCCTGTGCGGGGCCCCTGGCCCTAAAGTGTGAACGATAAATTCGAGGGCGAGAAACTTGTTTGAAATTGATCCCGCAAGTCAGCCTTCACTGACATTTTAATTAACTTTAAAAATTCGACTGCCTCTGGCTGCGAGTTCGATCGATCTACGAACTTATTCGACCTTTTTGTTTGATCGCCTCCGAGTGTCTTATTGTCTGTCGGCCTGTCTATCGTTCTGCGTCTAGTCATACGTAGGACTGCGTCCGATCTCCAACACGTACATATGTATGCAGTCTCGGGCAGCGCGCATGGGATTGTGAGAACTGAGAACGCCTGCACCGTCGTCTGCCATTGATTGAGCTTCGGATGCTGTGTTGTGTGCTCTCGGCTCATCTCGTCTCGTCTCACCTATTCTTTCCTCTCAAACGGGGTTATACATTTTGCAATATTCAAATGATGTCATGCAAATATTTTTAGCGATTTTATGAATTTAGTTGCTGTTGCTTCTCATAATTATGTGGGTCTCTTTGCGATTATTTGAAATTTTTTTTTAAATGATTATTTTTTTCTTCTATGATTTTATGCATCTATGCATCTTCAGATTCGCAATTGCCTAGTATTATTGATTATTTCCAATTGCTTATTGAACATTCTCGGCTTGAGTCTTTTAAATTAATCAAAAAAGCGTCCTTCTATCCCTAACACCCCCGTCTTGTTTTTTTTTTTATAGTATATTTCTGTCTCCAGGCGTATCTATAGTCGCGGAATTTAAGTCACAAATTTTGGCAATCTTCAGGAGGTCATTGAGGCCTTGAAATTACCGGAAACACATCAAATTAATAAAACAATAACACATAATAAGATCAAGAGAAATGTTCTAATTTTAAAGTCCTTTCGTTTCTAAACCAATCTCTTTTTCTTCCCCTCTATCCTTACCACCCATCAAATTGTCTTTCTTCCTATCTATCTCTTCTTCATTAATCTTCGTCTCTCTCCTATCTATCTCCTCTTCTTAATCTTCGTCTCTCTCTCTCTCACTCTCTCTCTTTCTGTCTTCATCTCTCTCTGTCTTCATCTCTTTCTCTCTCTCTCCTTGCTCCTCTCACTTTTCCCCTCTATCTCTTTCTCTCTCTCTCTCTCTTTTCCCCTCTATCTCTTTTCCTTCTCTCTCTCTCTCTCTCTCTCTCTTTCTCCTCTATCTCTTTTCCTCTCTCTCTCTCTCTTTTTCCCCTCTATCTCTTCTCTCTCTCTCTCTTCTCTCTCTCTTTTTCCTCTCTCTTTTCTCTTTTCCCTCTCTTCTCTCTCTCTCTCTCTTTTCTCTCTCTCTCTCTCTCTTTACCTCTCTTTTCCCCTCTTTCTCTCTTTCTCTTCCCTCTCTCTCTCTCCTTTTCGGATCTTTCTCTCTTTCTTCCTTTCTCTTTTCCACTATCTCTCTTCCCCTCTTTGTGTCTTCTCTATCCATCTTCCTCTCTCTCAGGGCTCTCTTTAAAAAAAACCCTTAAATTCTATGTTTTAAGCTCCGATTGGTTTTAAATAAAATTAATTACTTCCGTAGCTTACATCTATGTATATATTTCTCAATCGTTACCTCTGTTTAAATTTTCCTATTGTCTAAATGTGTCCGTCGAAGTCACTGTACATGATGTCATTTGATGTGATGACAATCGCAACGTTCGACGTGATAAAAACCACTTCCTTACTACAGAGAGAATTATATACTTATGTAATTTACATTGGAGTAAATTTTTTGTTAAAATTGGTTTCGAATTTTTTTTCTTCTTGCCTTTGCAAGAAAATGTTGAACTCTGACCGCCGAAATTCTTTCAAGTGATTCGCCCTCCAAAGAGTAAAAACAAAAACGAAAAAACAAAAAATATTTCATGTACTTGCCCATTCAAACTTAATTCAATAATTTAATTAAATCCGATTTCAGTCGCAGTCGAGCGTATGAATGAATGTGTGTAAAAAAAAATTGATGACATATCACAAACTTCGTTGGGCTTGCTATGAGAAAAATTGGTTTTTTATAATTCCAAAGCTGTGCGTTTTTCGATTTCACTCGAATGGACTGTTGCAACTGCCTCAAATGATCCAAGCCATTATACATGCGCAAGGAGTTACCAGAATACTCAAAAGATTTCTTTAACTCCCTTTGACTCCGTCATTAGGAAAGTCGCAGTCAGCATGCCGGAATGAACCGATTACAAAAAAATTATTACTTTTACATAAGCATGGCCGCTTTGTGACCAGCGTCCTTCACGATCCTCCAGCATTTAAAATATTACGGTATACCTGTCGCGCGAGAAATCCTAAGTCGTACACAAAAAATATCTAAATACAACCCTGAATACAATATTAGCGAAGGTATTCTATTACTTGTTTGTTTTCGGTAATGAGTTTTGCGACGTCAACCTAGCCATTCAGCAGTTCGCCGCTGGGATGCGCCATGCGAAGAAGCTAATAACTGAGCGATTCGAGGAGAATTTCGATGCATCTTTGTTCTCTTTGTGCGCACTTTTGATACTTCTTGTTACACCCCTGTCTTTGAAGTTGGAATTCCAATGGGCATCGGTTTTTCGAAAACGATTCGAAAAGTTTCATAGAAACGTACGTCCGCATTTGCCTCTTTCGAATAGGGATGGGCGATAATCGCTAAAGTATCGACTTGGATAGTATCGACTGAAAGAACATACGATAACTCGATATATCGACTATCTATTCTGCATTCTTATGTTGAATTTCAAACACGTCTCCTTCTTTGAAACACACTGGCGATGGTCCAAAAATATCGATCTTCGATATTGGATTTTAATTATCGAATTAAGATATATCGAAATGAGAAATGTCACTCATAAATTTCGTATCGATATTACTATGTATCGATATTTTCAGCCCATCCCTACTTCCGAAATGGCTCTGAGAGCACATAACAAAAGCACTGGACTGGACTGCAGCCTGCTACAATAACCTTGATTCTGGTCCAAATTTGAATCCTTGGTGCGATTTGCAGTCGATCTTAAACTGTTTTTTCTTTCCGAACCCCCCACCTCTCCCCCTTGGTGATTTAGTGCTCTAGAAATTCTCCGCTACGCCTGACAGTTTTTTTTTGACTTCGACCTCTTGCGATTCTTTTTTAGTTTTTCAGACAATTTCCATTAAGCGATCTTTAATGCGCACTACCATATCAATTTCCATATACAACTCTACGTATCTAAGATAAAGTTCTTTTTATTTGCTTGCCTATAATTAAAAAAAAAAAAAATGGTATTTTTGTTTTAATATTTGCTTTTATTTATTTATTTGCCCAGATATTTTATTGGGTTCATGTTTGGTGAAAGAAACGCTCGAAAATTGAGTTCCCGAGCACGTTTCCATGAATTCATTTCAATGTTCATTTATTCAGTGTAGCTTTTATTTGTTCTTCTCTTTTTTTGTGCTTTTGTTCAATAATTTGTGCCTCATTTTTTGTTTATTTAATTGGTTCCTTTTTTCTAAATCTTTCTCCCATCTTTTTTTCTCACATTTTGAAGAAAATCACATGTTTCCTCATCTATGTAAAAAAAAAAAAAACAGAAAAATACATAATATTTAATTGTGAACTCTCGAGGAGTGGTTCACGATTTATTTTTGGGTTTTCGATTTTCAGTGACTTTTGTGTTTTTGTTTTTGTTTTTCTTTTCGCTCTTGAAGAGAAAGAGATTTCTTGATCTTGTGTGCTCTTTGTTTGTCTATTTAAGTGTGACGGACAGAGGGAACTTTCCCAGCAGCAAGTGCAACTACTGATTTACTAGTTCTTTACTAGTGCAAAAGCCACTAGTTCAGCATAGAATGTGTATATAAAAGTCCTTGTGCAGTTTGCACCAGTGTAGAACTAGTTCGTTGGGCGACAATTGGATACATTTGCACTAGTTAACTACCCTGCAATAAACAGTTGGACAATTATTTAAAAAGAACTAGTACATTAACCAGAACTAGAAGAACCAGTGCAATTTTTGGGTAAGCTTCCACCTTAAGTATACTAGTGATAATTGGAATAATTATATGCGTTCATTAAGGTTGAACTACAAATCAATCGATAGTGATTGAATATAAATGTTTTTTCTCACGGTGTGCTTACAGAAGAAGGAAATCAAATCAATGATTCTGGTAACTTTTTCCCGTAAACAGCACTAGTATTTACATAACTGGTCCAAATTTACCCAATTTTATCCAAAAGTACTAGAATAGTTCTGGTGCCTACCGCACTAGTGCTTTCCTGTACAGATGTTATACTGATTTTCTACAGAATCTTATATGGACAGGGGTATAGAAAAGAACTCGTACTGGTGGCTTTTGCACTATTAAAGTACTTGTACAGCAATAGTTCAAATTCCTACAGGGTACTTACTATAGTTATAGAGTTGGCAAAAAATTAAAATTGAATGAATTATGGTATAAATGTGGTGGAAGGTTCACCAAAAGTTGCACTAGTTCTGATAGTTCTAGTAACAGTTCCAGTTCTTTTAAGAAAATTGACCCATTGCTTGCAGGGTGGCTACGGCACTATTCCACAAGTATGGGATAGATTTCTCTTTGCATTTTTCGGTAATTATTTGGCCAATGGATCATCTATCATCAGACGATGACTTCATTTATTGCTTCGCTGCTGCGTTATCATCAAAGAATTCTTCTGCATTTAATAATTCAATCCAAACAATTTGAAAAAATAAAAAAATTGAATAAATCGTTTTAATATAAAAAAGTAAACTCACTCCTCATTCCTTCAATTCAGAATCATTATTAATTATTATTAATTCTCAGCGATTGATCGACTTTCAGGAGCATTCAAAGTCTTTCGTAGGTCTTTATTTTTAAGAATTCTTAAAATACATTAATGTATACATACCTATAATACTATACTATATTACTATACTACTATGCTACTATACTACTATACTATTTCTTATCTCTATCGACGTTGCTAGATGACTTTCCTTGCAAAGCGGAATCTTTTCTTTTAGACAGCCCGATTCTAAATATTCCCGGAGAATTTCCTCGTGCGGATTAAAAAAAAATACAAATAAAAAAAACAAGTAAGGGTGTTATAGTCAGGCGAGCTTGACAATAAAATACCCGACACAGGCAGACACACATATTTAAATAATTTTTATTCCGCGCTCAAAACACAGGACCATTAAGAAAGAGTATTCTAGAGATTTTTTAAGCTTAAGATTTGATGGCTACAATGGAAGCATAAGTGCCAATTTTCGTTCCATTTGAATTTCAGGTGTAAGAGACAATTTTTGAAAAAAGCCCTTCTGCCACGCCCACTGTTCCAATTTTTGTAAATCACATTAACTGGCCTAAAATATGCTCACATACCAAATTTTATCAAACTATTTCAAAAATTGCCGAGTTTAGAGCAGTTTTTGTAATTTTCGTAACAGACCCTAGTACTGAAGGTACCCCTAAAAATGGTTCGATCGAGTCCATTCTCGATCTTATTCTTACTCATGAGCCCGTGAGCACGCATACCAAATTTCGTCAAGATAGCTCATCTCTTTCGATAAGATAACTGTATACAAACAGACGGAAAGACAGACGGACATGGCTAAATCGAATCTCCTGGTGATGCTGATCATTTCTATATATCTTTTGTATGGTCTATCTCGACTGGTTCTGTGTGTTACACACAACCACACAAGCCCAATATACCCTTGACACAGAGTGTGTCGGGTATACCCTTCAGTACGGAAAGTGGCTATTGCCGTATTTGGCCTAACCATTTCGGTACCTACTCGTTGGTACCTATATCACTAACCCGAAGTAGGGTTCCGTGTAATCAAGTACGAAATATAATATGACAACTGCTACACTAAAAACAAAAGCAAAAATTATCCCTCTTGTTTTTTCGATTCTTTTGCTGTATATTTTGCTTTTATTCAGTGCTGCCGACTTGACGATTTTGTCTTACTTTTCGAGCAGATATTGTCAGGCCCATTAAGTAGAAGCCCCAATGAAATAGCAACCTACTTGGTATTAGCGAAGTGAATGCCTACTTGGGGGTACCTATTTGAGGTGCTAAAGGTAAGCGAAGCGGTGGCGATTGCCTACCGCCTAGGACATCGCCGTGGTAAATTCTCCGCTGAAAAACATTCAAAGTAGATTGACGAGGAACTACCCCCCACAACACGGTAGTTAGCGATTTCGTTAGCTCGGAAGTAGCTCCGCGTACTGAAGGGTAAAAATACTGCCTTTCTAAGCACACTGGGATAAGGGAATATAAAGAGAGCAAGAATTTCAAACATTTCTAAACAAAAGTCATCACATTCTTTTTTTTATTGATGCTTAAGAACACTTTGTTTTTCCCTCGAAGACAAATTTCGATGGCGAAAATTCTCGGGGAATATTCAATTGGAATAGGGCTAGAAATTCGACCAAAAAAAAAACCGGACCAAAACTTTAGTGCATTTTCGCGACGCAAGTTTTCGGACTTTCTTCAAAAACTTCCTTATAAAATATTTTCACAACCACTTATTCTTTTTAAAGACCTTATGGTTGTAGGTATTCACACCTGCACGGCACTGTGTTTTTTGTTGTTTTTTTTTTTTTTTGTCGTTGCCCAAAAATGGGAGATTTTTATTGGAGGAAAAATTCTTATTTTGTAATATTGGCGAACAAAAGAAAAATGAAAAAAGTATTTTGTAAATGTTTTGTAGAAAAAAAAAAAATTTGATAATTTATGACGGTCCAGAAAACGGCACGTCCCACGAAATGCCGGCCGTCTGGCAACGCTGAACTCTACCATCAATTTAGACATTAGATTTGCGATGTGTGTTCAAAGCTGTACTCCTTACAAGAGTATAAAGAATTGGGTTTTAGGGGTTTGATTGCAAAAACTCCGAAATATCTGATTAATTTTCCGCTGAAGAAAAGTATGCTTGAAGATGGGCCATGCCCAATTCCCCTTTAAGTCAACGTTTACTTGAAAGTCAAGCCATAAGTCTAAATCTACTTTAATTTTAAACTAAAAAAAAAAAAAATAGACTCTCCTGCATAAAAGCCTGGGTACGCCCTTGGAAATGCAACTATTTTTGTTTGTTTGTTTTTATTCTCATTCTGAGTGACGTTTGAAAATTGGTCAATGGAATTACCTTCGAGGTTTTAATTTTTCAAACTAAGTGAATTTTTGTTAACTACTACCATTCTTTTAATTGTTCACATGTACTTGGCATTTGGCCGTCGGCGGAAATCGGCAACCAAATTTTTCTTTCATCCCTTGTCGAACACTGCGTTTTTTATGCACTTAAAATATTTCTTATCGTAACTTAATAGCCTAGGCTTGGTCTTTGTTAGCCGTATAAGTTTCGAAAAAGAAACCAAAAAAAAAAAAAAAAAAAAAACTTAAACACACGCTTGTAATTATATCGATTACTCAGGCAAACATGACATCAACTTTGACAAGCTAACGACAAATATCATTGGGCGCCGAAAAATACACAACAAAAAAAAGTGGGAGAATTAAAAGCACCGAGCAATATGCAGAGTAACGATAGAAAACGGGAAAACGGAAGCCGGCAATAATGATCTAAGCAAGTGGCACGCACTGTTCGCGGCGTCGGTTAGTCGGGCATTATACCTATCCACTATACCATGGCAACCCACTATGTACTCACTCTCGCTCTCAATCTTCTCTGCACGCTCGAACATGCATACACACACATACGCGCGCACGCACGCACGTGTCAAGCGGCTTTATTGGGAAAGCACAAGTTCAACGACATTTCTGGCAGAACTCATTTGACAGGCTACCAAATGGGGGCAGGGTGAACCACCACTGTCAACGCCGAATCACTCCCCACCCCTACGCGACATTAGAACAATTACATGAAAAAAAGAGAACGGAAAAGAGAACAACAACAACAAGAACAGAATAAGCATATCCAAGAAAGTGTGTGAAAAAAAGGTTATGGCCAAATGGGGTGGTGCCACTGCTACTGCTGCTGCCTCCAGACTTGTTTTAAGTTGTCTGATGTCTTGGATTGTTTGTTGTTTATATTGCACATTGTATGTAGCTCGCTGCTTCCCTGCATCGAATTGAAAATTTCATTCCAAAATTGCATATGGCCCGGCCTCATAAATATTTTATTATTAACCTGTTTGTTGCCATGCCGACATGAAAGCTCGTTGTCCCTCTTTTTTTTTACGCTGTGCCGGTTAAACCAATAGCAATGGAGCTTAGGGATTTAACAAATACAAAAAAAAAAAAAAAAAAAAAAAAATCGGTACTGGAGAGATTTGGATGGGGGCGGAAAAGGACGTTGGCTCCAGAAATGCCATAAAAATGACGCAGAAATCGTAAAAATGGGCGTTGAGGGGTGCGCTTGTCATACGAAAATTACCATTTTTCCCCAATGACGTCACCGAGAAGGGAAAAGATGATGTCATGAGTGTGTGCTGGAAATGAAAAATTTCCTGCATCAGGAGCAATGAACCAAAAATGAAACTAAAAACTAGAAATCATTAAACACACCAATCTAAATGATGTAATGAGTTTCATAGGCATAACATTGGCAGTTACACACCCAGTTTTGATATGAGAGAGAAAAAGAGGGGGTGAGAAAGAGGGAGAAAGAGAAAGATAGGGAAAAAAAAAGAGATCAGAAATAGAAGGAGGTAAAAGGAGATAGAAAGACAAAGAAAGACGGAGATAGAAAGACGGAGAGAAGAATAGAGAATAATAAATAATAGAGAATAATAGAGAACAATAGAGAATAAAAGAGAAGAATAGAGAAGTAAAAAGTAGTAAAAAAAAGTAAAAAGAAGAATAAATCAAGAGATAGAAGGACATAGGAGGAGAGAAAGAGAAAAAGAGAAAAAGATAAAAAGAGTAAAAGAGAGAAATAGAAAAATATAGGAAGAGAAGAGAAATTTAAGAATAGAGAAAGAGGAGGAGAGAGAAAGTGAAACAAAGAATGAAAGATAAAGCTAGAAAGAGAAAGAGAGGCAAAAATAGAAACAAAAAGAGGAAAAAATTGAACACATAGAGAAAACAGAGGAAAAAGGATTATAGAGCGAAATTAGAGTTTAATATAGATACGTAGAGAGAGAGAGAGAGAGAGAGAGAGAGAGAGAGAGAGAGAGAGAGAGAGAGAGAGAGAGAGAGAGAGAGAGAGAGAGAGAGAGAGAGAGAAATATAGATATACAGAGAGAAAGAGAGAGATAAAGATGGATAGTTTCATACAAAATGAAATAAACAGTTCCAACCAGCCAACCATTTTGTCATTCAGAGGAAGAACCTACAAACGAACTTCTCTTACAAATTTTTATTTATTTGTGATTCAAACTACTTCGCACAAAGCACATTTATTTTAGGTAATTGAACTTTTGTATCAATTGTGGAAATGGGGAATAAAATTTCACACCAACAAAATTTTTACGTATTGTTACTAAAGAAAAACGAGTCATAAAAAGCTCGTTGCCTTCAGAAAAAAAAAAAAAAAAAACAGTAAGGGTGTTATAGTCAGGCGAGCCTGACAATAGAATACCCGACACAGACACACGTGTTCAAATAATTTTTAATATCAAGAGGTATTTAAGGCCATAAGGGGCCCAATATACCGACTTTTGTTAAATTTCTTTATGAAAACTGCCCCTTTGCCACGCCCACTTTTCCTTTATTCTAATCGGAGGCTTAGATATACGCTCAAATCCTAAGTTTCATTGAAATATTTGGAAAAATTCAGATTTTGAGGCAGTTTTGAGATTTTTGTGACAGACCCTAGTACTGGAGGTACCCTTAATAATGGACCGATCTAGGAAATTTTTTGGGAGGATGTTTATGGCTACAAAGGAAGCATAAGTGCAAACTTTCGTTTAAGGCCCATTTGAATTTCGGGTGTAGGAGACAATATTCGAAAAACTCCCTTCTGCCACGCCCACTTTTCCAAGTACTAGCCTTTAAACATGTTCAAATGCCAAATTTCAACAAAATATCTTGAAAAACTCCGATTTTAAAGCAGTTTTTGTGATTTTCGTAACAGACCCTTGTACTGGAGGTACCCCTAAAAAGAGTCCGATCGGGTCCATTCTCGAACTTGTCCTTACTCATGTCCCCGTGAGCACGCATACCAAATTTTGTCAAGATAGTTCAACTCCCTCGATAAGATAACTGTATACAGACAGACAGACAGACAGACAGACAGGACAGACAGACAGACGGACATGTCTAAATCGAATCTGCTGGTGACGCTGATTATTTCTATATATATTTTGTATGGTCTATATCGGCTAGTTCTGGGTGTTACACACAACCACACAAACGCAATATACCCTCGACACAGAGTGTGTCGGGTATAAAAACAGCATTTGGAAAGAAGGCAGCAGAGAAAAATGAAAAGAAAAAAGTTGGTTAAATCGTTTTTGCGTGGGCTTTTTCAGTTACATTGACTTGCCTGCTTGTTTAGCTTAGCTCAGCTTACCTGACAACGGTGTCGATGAGGTTTTTGTGTGTAGCGTCATTTGAGTTTTTACTAACGATTATTTCAATGCTCTAGTGCACGCACATCATCGTCATCGTATTAGTCATTAGTCATTAAAGTTTTGGTAAGAGCGAGTTAAAGTTTGAAAAAAAAAAAAAAAAAACAAACAAACAAAAAAAACCAGATCGTAAATCGGGTTCCAGCGAGATCTTGCTTACTCTGTGGAGATCTTGTGCCAGCTAGAAACTGGATGCGATTATAAAGTGGACTGGGTATTCGGTCAAAACTCATCACAGCGCGTGAAGTGCTACGAGGCACGTCATGGAGATGGGAACCAAATTTTGTGAATTGAATTATTTGAATTATATATAATTTGAATTATAAGTATGCACCGTATGGTACCGAAAAATGCCTAGAGATGGTGCTCATTTTCTCTGAGCTTAATAATTCGTCTGATCCAGAAGGTGATCCCAACATAGTTGGCCACCATATAAAGAAGAAAAATGTTTATTCACAGCTATGTAACATATATTCCGCGAGGGGAATCATTTATGATTTACGGGCTTGGAAAACCCGCGGACCCTACCCAAATGTCCACCAATACATGATTCGGCTATGAGGTCAAATTGGAAGTGCAGGACCTTTTGGGGAATGCAAGCAGAGTTGACCCATACGACCTGTAATAAGTGTCGATGTGGTACGGCTATACTGGTTATAGTTGTACTCACACTTTTATTTATAACACAAACATGGTACCACGGGGACCGGGAATCCCCAGAATCCGTTTTACAATTCTGGCCGGTATTTTCGGTACGGTTCCTCGGGAAGTATCGTGGGGCTGTGTTATCAAGGTTCGCCGATTCTGTCCATGCCCACTGGTGAGGCAAAATGCGTACAACTGTGGGTGATGCCCAGTGAAGCCTTTTGTATCTTGTGATACTGCGATTGAAGCACCGACGTGTATGGAATCGTATAAAGCAATTTACTCCTGTGTGCATTGTCCTTCTATTCTTTTTGTGACTTGCTCGCCGATTGCATTTGTAGGCAAGTAAGCATTGTTAAGTACTCGTAAAGCTTTGGAAGATAGAATTTCCGTATATATATATATAATTATACATATATATATATATATATATATATATATATAATATATATATATATTATATATATATAAATGTATACCTTTTTTTTTAGAATTGAGTTCTTTGATTGACGCACTTGATTTGTTATCGGCAAACAGATATGCGAAGTAATCGACTGTTTGCACAAAAAATAATCTTTGCAAATGGCACTTAAAACTACTTTGCACCCAACTGGAAAAGTTGAAATGACTTGTGCGAAACGTTTCTCCACATCAATCGAGTACAGACTCGAATCATCATACCAAACATCGAAGGTGCGATGATATGTATCTCTTTATTTACCTATTTATCTGTATTTTTCCATTTTTTGTCATTATTTTTGAATTTTTTCCCCCCCTTTTTCGCCTTGTTTCTTGTGCCCCGCATGAAAACCATATTCGTTAACGCTGGTTTTAGGGGACGAAGTCTACAATGTACGCAAACGGATTGGATTGGCATTTAGCACTTAACCATGTTCTATACACTCGACTCGAATTACAAAATACGACTAAAAAAAGAAGAAAAACGTAAAATGAAATAAAAGAGTAGGTACATGTTGACCGCCATACCGTATCTCTCGATAAGGTAAATTAGGGTCATATTATGTAGAAGCGAGCAGTGAAAAATTAAAAAAATAAAATGCAACTGCCAACCGCAAACTAAAAAAAAACTTTGTTTGAATAAATTATGTACATAAATAGAGAACAAAATTAAAAACTAAAAAATGAAAAGAAAAAAAAAAAAACGCAGCAAAATTGCGACAAAGTTCAATTGGATGTGTTGGTCCGAGTTTGTTGTCCCTTTCAATGATATCGAACAGACATAAAACATAACACACATGATACATGATACAAGACACAAGACACACGAATATGCCATAAGCGGGCCGGGCTGGCTGGCTGTCTTTATGTCTATGGCCTTTCCGATGCAAACGAAATAGCATTGCGCACTTAACCCCTTTGACCGAACGTCTGTTTTTCTAAAAGAGAATTTGACCTCTTTATTTTTTTTTATAATTCAATTTCTTTTTCTTATTTATATAAGTATTTGCTTGTATATTATTATTACTTTTCTTTTGTTGCTTTTGCAGTATCGACTGCGTGTGCTCGTTCTTTGCGATAATGTGCTAATACGATTGCCACCGTCAGACTTTGACCGAAGACCGGCCTGTTGGTTTAGATGCTTGATTTGTGTTGGTTAGAAAATGCAGTCGGTCTGTAAAGGGTGTGTTATTTAGATAATTTTTGTATAATTATCTCTTAAAGGGGCTTATTCCCCCGCCACGAGAGATAGAGATCGAGAGAGATAGAGATAGATAGATAGATTGCACGTAGAATTTGACGATAGACGACTGTTGTTAGATAGAGTTAGATTTGTAGTTGAGTTAGAAAAGATGAGATCGAGTAGTAAGAAGGTGATGTATTGTAGATAATTTTTGTATAGATTATCTTAAAGGGGTATTCCCCGCAGAGAGATAGAGATGATAGAGATAGAGATAGAGTAGAGATAGAGAGATAGAGATAGAGAGAGATAGAAGATAGATAGAGAGAGTAGAGATAGAGATAGAGAGATAGAGATGAGAGAGATAGAGATAGAGATGAGAGAGATAGAGATCGAGAGAGATAGAGATAGAGATGAGAGATAGAGTAGAGATCGAGAGAGATAGAGATCGAGAGAGATAGAGATCGAGAGAGATAGAGATAGAGATCGAGAGAGATAGAGATCGAGAGAGATAGAGATAGAGAAGAAGATAGAGATCGAGAGAGATAGAGAGATCGAGAGAGATAGAGATAGAGATAGAGATCGAGAGAGATAGAGATCGAGAGAGATAGAGATCGAGAGAGATAGAGAGAGATAGAATAGAGATCGAGAGAGATAGAGATCGAGAGAGATAGAGATCGAGAGAGATAGAGATCAGAGAGAGAGAGATAGAGATCGAGAGAGATAGAGATCGAGAGAGATAGAGATAGATAGAGATCGAGAGAGATAGAGATCGAGAAGAGATAGAGAGCGAAAGAGATAGAGATAAAGATAAAGAGTGATAGAGACAAGAGTAAGATATAGAGGGATAGACAGCTAATATAACTTTCAAATGTTTTTAATACAAAAGCTGGATTTAAATGATCGTAACAGTAAAATTCATTTTCCTTTCCATGTTGTTTTACGTTTTGCGCTAATAGAAAACAATAGGTTCTTCCGTACAACAATTACGATCAATTGATTCAAACTGACATGACGAAAGAATTATGTTGACTGTGTTTTTATATGCAAATACATAAAAATAGCCACATAAATAAGTAGATAAGTACATATTGTATGTATACAAATATACAAACTCTTACATGGACTGTAACATGGTTTATATGATGGGCGAACTGCAGCTAAACTGCTGCTGAAAAAATGTGTTTCTTGTTGCCATACTCAGATCAACAGAACGATCGCAACATTCTGGAGCCGATAAAATCAAATAAAAATGGCTCCTGATCGAGCGAACTTGACAGAAATAATCAAAATGTCCACTATTTCACTTTTATTTGTTTATCTATCTGTAAATCAAATTTTCCAATTAATCAAGAATTTTAGGACTCACAAAAATCTCGGTAAATCAAACAACTAACTGATTGGATTTGACATCTGAATCGGTTTATTTTCAAACGGAGCACAGAGCTTACCTGCTAGCGGTCTTGAAAATCAAAAAATATTAATTGTGCATTCTTTCTGTTGATCTTACCTGTTCAGGTGAGTACCCGGCCTTAAAGCTGATCGAGGTGAAACCTTTGATGCGATCAATTTTCTTTATAAAAACAATGAAAGGATATTCATTTTGGAATTCGTTATTTATTTATATGAACGAATTCTTTCCGCTTTAACGGGAGAGAGCTCGAAGGTCACAAGATTTTCCCGACTTTTATTCTTTATAGCTGTGTTCTTTAAACTCTTTTTTCCTTCCTTTCTTTAAGAATTATGAATGACAACAATTTGATTTAGGGCCGTTTTCTCATCTTTTTTTATCTGTATGTTAAGTTAAATTATCCCGATGATAATTTCATACAAAATTGATTAATAAGTCAAAGAAATTGAATTTTAACTGGCAGATAGAGCTTAAAAGTAGGATGAGAAAACGGCCCTTAATGTTCTACGGAATATTTGACAGCTGATGCGATTCGGAAGTTTTCCCGAAAAACCTGACGTTCTTACGTAAAAATACTACCTTCATACACTTATTAGTTTAAAATAGGTACACGTATTTTGTGAAAATATTTATACGAATATATGAATATTGGGCACAATGCAACCACCCAATAATTGACCCACTTCGGATGCTGGGCAATCGTGCATTTGCATTTTTCTGCCACTTGTGCAAAACATTTTAAAGATTTTATGTGGTTTCGGATGAAGTTGTGTTTTGTGCGTTTTGTTTTGTTTCGTTTTACTTTGCTTGATTGACTATTCATTGTAATATTTCTGCTGCCATGTTAAAAATATTGGAAAATTCAAAATCCAATTTATGAAGCTTTTACTGTTTCATGGTTTCAAAAATAGACCGCAATTTTCTCTTGATACCGCATTTTCTGTTCATGCCTTTACCCAGAAAAGAAAGGAAAAATAAATATAAATAAAAATTAAATTAAATTAAAAAGAAAAGAAAAAATTTGAATACATCTTTCACACAGATTCATTCATATATTTTATCTATGTATTGTTGTTGGTGTATGTTTTATATATATATATATATATATATATATATATGCATTAGATAAATGTAAACATTCCAATTCTGTGTTGTACTCTCGCACTTTCGTTCGCGGTTTTTCGAAGTTATTTTCGTTTGAATGCATTTCTCCCTCTGAATGACATTTTCTGGCTTCTCATCTTCCTTTTGTGCTCAAGAATTCTATGAGAAATAATTTCAAGTTAACGACTTAAGGTTAAAACAGTTCAGGTCACGCCCTTGGAACTGAAAAACTCTCAGCTTCGAAGGCTCTCTCTATATCTTTCTCTTTATTTATCTGTCTCTTTCTTTTGTTGTTTTTGCTGCTCGAAATAAGGTCACCACATGTTGTTGTACGTTGTTTTTGGAAGCTCGGTTTGTGTTGTGTTTGTTTCCTTTGATCGTTTCTTTAATTGATTTTATTATTAAATCGGCAAATGTTTTAAAAGTCCTGATATTTCTTTTTGCAGCTGGAAGTATAGTTGAAGACTTTAAAACGAGAATTAAGCAGAACGAAGAAAAATAAACGAAAAAATGACCGAAGTTGAGCAACCGCCACCGCAGAACGGTATAGACTTATCTGGCAATGAAGATGATGACAACAATAAATCAAGGCCAGCAGATATTGAACAGGTAACTACATACTTCAACTTTGCTGCGACTTTCTAGCGGGGCGGGCGGAAAAAAATTGATTTTTCCTTCCCACTCTCTTCAATGTTCTGTCTTTGGCTTGTTCTGTTTTCGTCTTCTTTCTTCGCGTGATTTCAAATTCATATAAATAGATATACTTATTTACTTACTGCTGCATACAAGCAAATTAAGAAGAAAAAAAAATTAACAACTTTCTCTTCGCCTCGTCACACAGGATATGCGAGAAATGGAACGCCGCAAACGCGTTGAGGCTATAATGGGCTCGAAGCTCTTCCGCGAGGAGTTGGAGCGCATTGTCGATTCGGCACGTGACGGTGGCACCAGTGGCATTTTGCAGCAATTATCCGATATTGTTGGGCTACCGACATCACGCGTCGGCAGCGTCTATAAGGCATCGAACTGCCTGATGCCAATCAATGATATTCGTGGCGTTGAATCGATGGGCTATGCCAAAGGCGAGAAAATTCTAAGATGCAAATTGGCAGCAACATTCCGTCTTTTGGATTTGTACGGCTGGACTCAGGGCCTGGGCGCACAAATCACCGCACGTCTAAAGGTCGATCAGGAGTATTTTCTTGTGAATCCGTACGGCTTGCTCTACCATGAGATAACTGCATCATCGCTAAATAAAGTCGATATGCAAGGCAATGTCGTCGAACAGGGCACAACAAATTTTGGCGTTAACAAGAGTCGTAAGTTAATTGCAATAAGAATAACTATAATTATCGAATTTGAATTATTTATCTATCTATCTATCTATCTATCTATCATCTATCTATATATCTATCTATCGATTGAAATTCTTGTAGATTTTGTACTGCATTCGGTGGTGCACGCTGCACGTCCCGACATCCGCTGTGCTATTTATATTGGCTGCAGTCCTGTCGTTGCTATTTCATCATTGAAAGCTGGTCTACTCCCAATTACCAGGGATGCTTGCGTTTTGGGCGAGGTAACCACACATTCGTATTCGGGTGCTCTCGATAACGAAGAACGCGATCGACTTATACGAAATTTGGGACCGAACTCAAAAGTTATGCTCCTAACAAATCACGGCGCTCTATGCTGTGGTGAGACCATCGAAGAGGCATTTCATGCCGCTTGTCATATTGTGCAAGCGTGCGAAACTCAATTAAAATTACTGCCAGTCGGACTGGAAAATTTAACTTTGATAGCAGAGGAATCACGTAAAATCATATACGAGCAATCGAGACGTCCACCGGAGGATTTGGAAAAGAAATTCGCTGCCGTTTCGACTGCTGAAGGGGCAGCTGGAACTGGAACTGGAGCTGGATCTGCAGATGATGCTGATGCTGTGCCAAAAATTGGCGCAGCACCAAAATGGCGCGTTGGAGGCGCTGAGTTTGAAGCACTCATGCGTATGCTTGACAACGCTGGCTATCGTACTGGCTATATATACCGGCATCCTCTAATCAAGTCGGAGCCACCAAAACCGAAAAATGACGTTGAACTGCCACCGGCCGTCTCGTCATTGGGATATTTATTGGAAGAAGAGGAACTCTTCAGACAAGGGTAAAAAGATAAATTTTGCAAATTTCATATTATTTGATTTTAAATGAAATTTCCTTGAATTTGAATTGATTTTTCAGCATTTGGAAGAAAGGTGAATTACGCAAGGGCGGTGACCGCAGCAGATGGCTCAATTCACCGAATGTGTACCAAAAGGTGGAAGTACTCGAGACGGGCACACCAGATCCAAAGAAAATAACAAAGGTAGAAATTATCACTTTTGAAGATAAAAAATAAAAAAATTAAGCGAACATATAGAAAAGGGAAAACTCCAAGAAGAAATTAAAATATTGGTCTTGCGAAGTATTTTTTACAAAAAGGCAAAAAAAAAAAAAAAAAGAATACAATTTTCCATCATGTTTTCATTTGCTTTTGGATCGATTTTGAACATAATTTCTTCCAAGTTTCTTACTCACTTTATTATTATTTTTTTTTATTTTATTAATATTCCTTTCTGTTATTTAATTTTTTTTTTATTATTATTATATATTCTAATATTTACTGGCCGATTATAAATATTCCACGCGAATTTTCCCGTGCGGTTTTGAAAAAATTTCTGCCAGTCTAAAAGCACATTGTCAAGGGTATATAAGGGGAGCAAGAATTTCGAACATTTTTCAGCAGAGGTCATTATTGTGGCTTAGAAAGCTTCCCTTTTCCGCGGAGAACAATTTTTTAGGGAAAAATTTCCCGGGGAATATTCGTTTAGAATAGGGCTGAAATTCTATGCTTATTTTTTTGAAGAAAATTTAATTATCCTACCTATTTTTTTTATGAAAATTGCTTTGAATTTTTTAACTTAATCTTTTTTTTTTTTTATTGTTTATTTTTAAATTGTTCATTTGATCCCTGTTTGTGTTTTCCCTTTTGAATTTAGTGTGATTACTTAGTTTTCTTCCTCTGTGGCGTTTAGCCATTCAAAAAACAAATAAATGCCATATATTTGCGCGCTAGTCTTTTATGTGTATTACTTATATTAACACAGTTGCCGACTATAAAAAAAATTACGTATATAAAAAGAAATTGTTTTAATCTAAATTTCTAAATCTTAATTTGTGTCAACAAGATTTTTTTTTCTTAGGGGCTCTCCCCAGCTCTGTCAGAAATAAAAAACTTCACATTAAAAAAACGCTTCAGAAATGAACCAGAAATTTTCTGGAGTGTTTTTTTTTTTATATGAAGTTTTTCATTTCTGTTCCATTTCTGACAGAACTGGAGAGAGCCGCCCCTAAGCAAATAATTCAATTAGTAATATTTAAATTATTACTACCTTATTACTAACATGTTGCCTTCAGTACTCACTTCATTTCACAAAACACTTGAAAAGATTACGAAATTTCTCAAAAGCTTACACATCATACCAACATTCCACGATGAATTTAATAGCATAAATTTGTGTGGTTTTTCTTTTTAAATCTTTAATTGAAAGGATATTTTTCAGCAAGTAAATGGAAATATGTAAAACTGGATTTTTTAAAATGAAAATCACGTTTAATAGATAAAGTTTTTTTTAGGCTTCTTGAGTGTCGAAGGTTACTTTTTAGTCGTCTTCTTTTACAGTCAAACTTCCGCATAGTGAACGTCTATACAATGAAGTTCTCCCTATTATGAAACAATTTCAAACGCACAGCTTTTTCGTTCCACTTTCAGTGTACGTGTTAATAATTTCTGTAAAATGAAATTTCTATATAATGAAGTGATTTTCTGGTCCCGTGCGACTTCATTATAAGGAAGTTCGACTGTATTGCTATTTTAAAGAGATTTAAATGTGTATCTTGTTGAAATGGCTTCGAACTAAACAATTTAAAATGCCTAATACCAGCAAAACTATTAACAAATTATTATGTGAAATAATTCAGAATTGGAAAAAAAAAAAATTTACTGATCTTAATCTGCTTCTACATAGAATGTACTTTTTTCTCTCGTATTATTAATCTTAGCAATGTATAACGCATACTCGCCCATTTTTTATCTAAGCAAAACTATAACATTCCTACGTAATTTGAAATATTTTCAATGAAATCATATTCAAAATGCCTAACAATTAATTAAGTAGCTATAAATTATGGGTTTTATATAACAGATTGCTTAGTCACCAAATAAAAATTGCTTTTTTGTGTATTGCATACGGAAGATATACAACAAATAAAATCGCACATCAAATTCAAAAAAAAAAAAAAAAATTATAAATAATAATCTTTAATTATATATTTTGTAAACGAGTTCTGCGATTGAAAAACATAAACCGTTCAAATTTCTGCAGCCGCTTCACCATTTTTTATTGCTGTTTCGATAAATTTTTATCTAATCTTGTTCCTATGGTCTGTACTGTATTGAACTGTACCACCGCGTGTTCAAAAGAAAGAGAAAGAAATTATCTTGATTTTTATATCGAATTCAGATTATTTATTTTTTTTTTTTTTTTTTTTTTTTTATAAAATTATATTTTTTAATCAACATTATCATTTTTCCTTTTTAATTTTTCATTTAATTCCAATTTTATTTAAAGCTACATTCAACTACAAAAACCATGTTATATATTACTTGTTTTTTTTTTTTTTTTTGTTCATAGTCAAACATGCTGTTTCATAAAATATTTAGTAGCATGCCTGAAAGCTTGTACGTCTGTCCGTTTCTTCTTCTTTTCAATTAGTATTATTATAATTTCCGTTTTTTAGAATCTGAAACATTGAACTTGTGTGAGGAGGAAACGACAAAGTTATCAAAACTAAGTTCAAACAAAACTGAAAAATAAAAACAATAATGTGAATGTTTAATAAACTCTCTCTATCCCTTATACAGTTTGTTGCAAATCGTACATCAATGGTATATAAGTTTTACCACAGAATAAAATAATTCTGCTAGGTTTTTACTGGCAACCTCCCTTGATGTCAAACAATCTTGGCACACCTTTTCTTATACCAGTGTTAGTATCATTTTCCTTCGATGAACAACAGTGAAACTGTAAAGCCCTTCTAATCCTTGTTCATAAGAAATTAAACTTTTGGAATATAATTTTCCATATCATAGGATAGACTTGAACAGTAAAAGAGTTTCTGATTTTATTCCACAATAAAATTTCTGCGTTTGTGCATGTATAGACACATTTATTTGAAGCATAGGGAACTAGTTTTCATGCTGATGTCCGCCCTATGCAGCATTTCGTAAATTAAAACTCTCTCCCAATCGATTCAGCACTATAGAATGGTTAAATGGCTGTTTTGCTTCCGCAATAAAAAAAAAAAAAAAATTAAAAACAATTTTTTCCTATTTTACTCAAGCTAATAAGACATTTCATTTTTTGTAATCATTACTAATCGCTTCTTACTTATTTAATCAATAATAACAATTTTAAGTCATTAAACTATCTTAATTTTAAACCTATTTTTATGTATAGTTCATTTGTATATCAATATTTATTATAATTGAATTTTATCAAAAATATTTATAGTCGAAATTTCTTTCTCTTTCTTTCATTCTTCCATTCTTCCATTCTATTTCCGAAAAACTTGCATCGTTGGCAACGTGTTTTCATCTTCGATTTTTCTTAAATATCGCTATTCCAATGAACGAACATATATATATTTTTTTTTTTATAAATAAATATATGTTCATATAATTAGTGGGTTGCTGAAGGTTCGCCTACACATTCGACACCAGTGCGTATAGAAGATCCATTGCAATTCGTTCCGGCAGGAACAAATCCCAAAGAGTTCAAACGTTTACAACAACAGGTAATTAAAAAGCATACGTCGTTGGCATCGATGGTTATCTATGAAAAAAACAAAACTTAAATCAATGCTGGAATACTTTTTCAATTTCAGATTAAAGACAATCGTCGTGCTGAAAAAATTTCAGCCGGCCCACAGTCACACATTCTTGAAGGCGTTACATGGGATGAAGCTAATCGAATCAGAGATGCAACTGTATCATCAACTGGTGATCATGTCGTTCTGGTGGGCGCTGCATCGAAAGGTATTATTCAACGTGGCTTCCAACATAATGCTACTGTATATAAGGCGCCATATGCTAAGAATCCATTCGATAATGTCACCGATGACGAACTCAATGAATATAAACGCACCGTCGAACGTAAAAAGAAGAGCATTCATGGCGAATGTAAGTTTGAGAAAAAATGAGCGGGTCAAAGGAAAACTATGGCATTTAATGTTCAATTGGTTTTTATTTTTTTTTATTTATTTTTTTTTTTTTTTTTCATTTAGATACTGATACGGATTTTTCCGAATCCGAAGCGCTTAGTTCACTGCCACCAGCTGCACAAGGAAAACATGGTAAAACTGCCGGCGCCACACAATCAGAACCCGAGGATATGGGTGGTAAGTGTAAATGTCAATTTTAAGCTTCCAATAGCACTGAAACAAGCAAAATCTTGACAAAACGATTCTATAATAATACGTACGAAATAAGGGCGGTTGACCCGGTTTTGGCCACTGACCCCTTTCTGGCCATTTGAGTTTATAAGTTGTTGTAAATAAGGCATTTAATACGTAATGCATGTTCAGGAATAATAAAAAAAAATGCATAAAATATTATATATCTTAATATAGCCCAAAGCAGTGGCTGTAAAAAATTTCGGAGAGATTCCACATTTTATTTGTCATGGCCAGAACTGGCATAAAACGACCTTCATCTTTAATTTTTTCATAACTTTTTATCTAGTTGAGGTTCGAAAAAAAAATCTTTTCCATTGCAAAGGTGATTATAAATAATTTTTAATGACTTTACACTGAAACGCTTTAAATTGTGAAGACTTCAAAATGAAGAGCACTCTTAAGGTGACTAAAACCGTGTCATCTGCCCCATTGATTAGATGAAATCCAAATAAAAAACGAAAGCTAATTCAATTGTAATTCTTTTCAGCACATCAAGTGATGAGAATAGAAACTCAGCAGGCACCAGTTCCAAGCCAACCTGAAGTAGTATTGAGTGATGGTAAGTTTCAAAGCCATTTAATGTTTTATTCAATTGATTGCACTTTTTTTTTTTAAATTTTATAATTGAAGAAAAAAAAAAAAAACAAAATATTTCATGAGTTAGTTTTGGTTTGTTTTGTTTTGTCTTTAAATTGTTTTCGTTGAAGTTATTTTAAAAATTGTGATCGTCTTATATTATTTTTCTTTTTAAATTAATATACTCAAATTTTTTTAAGATGCGCTTCAGCATAGCAATAGGGAAAATAATATTTTTTAGCATATTTATTTTCTTCATTTTATTTTCAAATTTTATTTTTAATTCTTTTGTCTTTTTTGTTTTTGTTTTTGTTTTTTTATATCTTTTCAATTGAAATTTTTCTCAAAACTCGACAATTGGTCTTATAATTTCCCTCTTTAGTTACACGCAAAAGAATGTTGATAGTTTTAGATTCAGTCTCTAGCAATCTGCTTTAGGAGCAAACGATAACGAAAATTATTTTTATCTGTTACACTTTGTCACAGGCCCAACATGCTGTACAGCGTATATAACGTGATTTTCAGAAAATAAATACCCCTATTCCAATAGTTCTATTATCCGACAGGAGATACAGTGCAGAAATACTGCAATACTCTCATCATTATATAAATTTTTTATTTGAATTTTTAGATAATAAATTATTTAGGTAGTATTATTGCTTGAAATGAAATATATTACTTTAGAGCTTTTAGTTTAGTTCATTTCTTTACATCAGCTGCAGTCTGTTTTAGTTCCTTTGTTATTATAAATTTATATGAAATCCTAATAAATTACAATAATCTTTTGGGTTTTATCTAAAACTTGAGATCATTAATTTTTTGCGGATGCATTCGATGCCCGATGATTGATATTCCTAATTCTGACTGGTGAATTCTACGGTTCATCCTGACAAGATGTTTCATATTAATAAATACTTATTTAAAAAAAGCTTTTTAGCAGCAAAATAAAAATGATTAAATAAAGATATAATCAGTGGAGGTATTCATGAAATTTCATCAATACCTATGATGATTCAAAAACTCTGCAGCAGTTCAAAGCAAAAAATTGGGCCTCTGAGGCACATGCTGTAAGGATTAGGGTTAATTGCCGATAAAACGATGCTAAGGCCTAATTTCACCAAGCTATTTAGGTCTTACAATGTTTTGCAACGAAAAAAAAAAAAAAAAAAAAAAAAAAAAATTGGCAATTTGTAAGTATTTAATTTGCACAATTTTACAAACTTTGTCAGAATGTTGGTACATATCGCTTTCGGAATTAATAATGTCGATAAATATTTATTAATAAGAGTATCGGTATCGGTATATCAATGCATACCTATTTAGTTCCTCTCTTTCCCGTTTCTTTATTTTATTTTTTTTTTTTTTTTCAATATTTATTTTTTTTTCTGAACCCAAATTCAATTGGAAAGCATTTTTAGAATAAATCTAATTCCTCAAACTTTTACTTCCAAAAATTGTAGCAAGCAAACGTAGTCAAAAATGGTAGAGTTGCAGTAAATTTTCAAATCGAACTCTCCTACATAGCCAAAATAAGCGTATTAGATTTTTATGTTAACATAAGACCAAGTTAAAGAAAGACTCTCGCCAGACCTCTGTCGCAACAAATGAGAAAGAAAATTAATTAAGCAAGCAAACAACGCCTGAGTAATCTAAACTGCGTGGGTCGTCCTTAAATAAATATATACTCCTGTACTCCACTGTATATTTATACATATATTTATGTATATATATGTATATACGTATATATATTTATATATGTATATATATATATGTCGCTTTAAAGGCTGTTCTGTCTAGAAAAGGTGAGTCTTCGTTTGAGTGTTTATTAGTGTGACAGTTTCGACTCATCTTTGTGCTATCATTATTTCATGAAATTATTCAAATAGTTGTGTCTCATATAATTTATAATTTCAAGTTATGATTTTTGGCTTGCATTTATGTTTTAAATGAACTTATCGGGATTATCTAAATTCATTATTATGGGTGGTCACTGCGCATAGCTTTATCGTGCTTGCTTTGTCTAGCCATATAAAAAACGTATTGAAATTAATTAAAAAAGAATTATCTGAGAGCACATAAACATGATCAGTTAACAATGAGAAGAAGCCCTATTAATTTGAAAGGAATTATAAACCTACAAAGTTCAATTTATCGTTTTCATTGCCGCGCTTTTTAAAAGTTACATAAAAGATTTCTTTATATGTATTAGATCTCGAACATATAAGATATTAAATGTGATTTTTTGTTTTCTACTCTCTGTACGTATTGAGATACATTTTTTGATTTCTTTTACTTTCATCGTCTCGGATGGTCTTGAAATGAAATAAAATTTTATGTTATAAAAAAAAAATTTTTTTTTTATAAAATAAAATATCCTAATAACAAGCTTGCCTGCCCATAAGTCATTAATTATTGGATCACTTAGTTTCATAGTTACTGCAGCTGATTCCTTGTCCTTTTTGTTTTCTTCCCAACTTCCATTTAGTGAATAATTAGTTGTTCTGCTATTAAGTAGTTGATAGAAGAGCATGACCTCCAGAACAAGCTCGCAATATTATATAGTCAGTCATTTTGGCACAAATTTTAAAAAATAAAGAAGAACAACTTTTCCCAAGCACAAATTTTGAAATGTTTTTAATGTTTTTTTTTAATAAATTTTTTTTTTCGAAATTTTCGTTTGACGTGAACAATTTTCTATAGCAACTCTTAGTTTCATAAACGGCGAACGTACGCATACGGCTGTTAACCGCAAACCTCCAACAGGTCGAGGTAAAGAGAAATTATTTCTATATAAATTTTTGGTACCATATCCATAAAATTCATTTAAAAAAATGCACTGAAAGCCCTATAGAGAATAAACCATGTGTAATCCTTAAAACATTTAACTCAATTCAAAGTCAATCAAAACCATGCACTATAAAATATCTTTACAAATATATATATATATATGTATATATATTAGGGTGGTCCTTATTTTAAAATTTTTTTTTATTTTTCGCGCGACACCCCGTCATTTTAATATATACCCCGAGAAAACATTTCTGTATTTTTTTCAAATTTTTTAAATGACATTTAGGGGTCGCTACCAGCGTTCAAAATTTTCCATATAAACTCCATATAAAAATTTGTTAGTTTCATAAAATATATTATAAAATTACAGCAGTACAAAAATCCAAGGGGTTTTTAAGCGATTTCTTTAGATTTCAGCTTGCTACATAATTGAAAAATATCAAAAAAATCCCATCACGTCAGAGTTCCAAGTTATTCGCGTATTAAATTTTTAAATACCATTGATGTTTTGAAAATCATATTCCTCAAATATGGTTTGAGCCATCTTAAAATTTTTAAGGCTTTTATGTTACTAAAACGTCACTTTTTACTATGAAATTAAAAATAACTTACAAACCTTTAAATTAATGGTAAAAAATTGTGCTCAAAGTCGAAAAATGTAAAATTGTATGTAAAATTTTCTTGTTTTCTTTTACTTATATCTCTGCAACGGTGAAGAAGTCGATGGTCAAATTTAGCACAGACTTTCACAATTGATTATCCTATGACCATAGACAGCGAGCTTGAAAGATCGCTCAATAATGGTGGAGCTATGTTCATTCAAAGTAAAAAAAAACATGAAAATTTTACATACAATTTTACATTTTTTGACTTTGAGCACAATTTTTTACCATTAATTTAATGGTTTGTAAGTTATTTTTGATTTCATAGTAAAAAAAAAATGACGTTTTAGTAACACAAAAGCCTTAAAAATTTTAAGATGGCTGAAACCATATTTGAGGAATATGATTTTCAAAACATCAATGGTATTTAAAAATTTAATACGCGAATAACTTGGAACTCTGACGTGATGGAATTTTTTTGATATTTTTAATTTATGTAGCAAGCTGAAATCTAAAGAAATTGCTTAAAAACCCCTTGGATTTTTGTACTGCTGTAATTCTATGATATATTTTATTAAAAAATTTGAAAAAAATACAGAAATGTTTTCATATAATATATATATATATATATATATTAATACGATATATATATTAATAGATAAATGTAATTAATTTAATTCCCATAAATCGCTGCAATCCTTTGCGAACTTTTATTAAAATGCATTTTGAAAAGAACAGTCCAAACTAACAATAATAATTATTGTAACCAATGGTAGAGGTTAATTTTTGAATACATTTTTCCCGGAAATATAAGTATATCTATTTACTTACATAAAACATATTTATAACTTCATGTTCATGCACGGAAAATCTCATTTTCTATTAACTTCCAAACTGATTTCTTTGGGTCTTAGGAGTGTTTTAAAATTGATTGAGTTATGATCCCTTCCAAATGAAATTAATTTGAATCATATTAAATATTAAAGCTATTAGATATGGAAAATATATTATATATTATATTTTCATTTGAAGAATAATTTCTAACATTGTTTCTTACATTAAAATTATCGTTTACACCATTATTATTCCAATGAGGAATAAGTTTTAAATTATAACTATTAATTAATAACTAGAATTTATCAATAGAATGGAAAATATTAGTGTAAATATATTTCGATAAATATATTTGATTTTATTTATCCCATATAAGATGCTAATTGATTAGGTATTATTAAGTCAATGCATATATGAAATATGATATACAGTACTAATCACGAATGGAAATCAAATATAATTTATACCAGTAATTATATTTCATTGAATCTAATTCCATAAATGTTTTTACTTAATATTATCGCTTTACCCCACCCCGTATGTGAGTTATTATTCCAATGAGGAATAAGTTTTAAATTATAACTTTAGGATTAATAACGTTAGAATTTATGCAATAGAATGCGAAAATATTGCTGTAACATAATTTCGATAAATATATTTGATTTTATTTATCCCATATAAGATGCTATTATTGTTAGGTATTATTAAGTCATATGCATATATGAAAATATGATAGGTACAGTACGTAATCACGAGCATGGCAAATCAGAATATCAATTTACTAGCCAGTAATACTAAATAACATTCATTAATTCCTCCATAGCCATGAAGAAGTTACAAGCAGAGATTCCAGTTGAAGAAAATGTTTCGTTAAATATTCCACAGCGTGAGTTGCAAGATCAGGAAGCACATTTCTTAATGAATAATCCGGAAGAAGCTCATTTACAGGGCGAAGCTCTTAGGGTAACTGAGAAAACAAACCTGAATCAAGAAAAATCAAATGAAATATTCAACAACAAAACCAACAATAACAACAACAAGAACAACAACAACATTGTCGAAATTTTTTCTCAACATCAAGAATCTCCATTATTATTTGTTGCTACAAATGAAAATCAATCAAAATTAAATAATTTTGAAAATGATATGAGTTTTGTTAGTAAAAATAAAGAGAATATTGAGCCGAACGACAGCAATGACCTTACTTTTAATGATACACTTCCGGTTCCAAATACTTCGGTATCAGATTTTAGAGTAAAAGACAATGAAAATCACAACGATTCATTAAAAAAACAACGCCCTATCGTTTGTATATACAATGATTACGAGTATCCAATAATCGAACGTGATGCTTTCGGTTCAATCAATTCGAACAACTATGAAACGATCTATGAAACAATAAGTAGCGCGAGCACCCAAAGCGTTATCGTTGAAGCCCTCTATAAGCCATCGGCAGCATGTGAAACGCCAATGGTTTGTTCAAAAGTTTTTGAATCATTGTTGCTTTTGGTTTCAGCCGAAACAGTTCAGAAAAAAATCGAAGAAAAGCCAAACAAAATGCAACAAGAATATCTCCGCCGTAAACGTCGCCACAATGCGTATACATACCATACTAAAATCGATACATATCGTACTATATCACATTTTGGCTTTAATTCACCAAAACGCACTCTACGTCCAGACCATAAACATTTACCATCAAATGGAATCAATGGCGAAAAAATATATATTCCTCTCCGCAGGACCTTATCGTACGAGGAGATATTCTCATCGCAACGCTATAAAGACCTTTGTGAACCATGCTTTGATAAAATCGTGCGTATTAAACCGAATTGGTTGATAATGAACGGAAGAAAAGTTAAATCGCTTGATGACGGTGGCAGTTATGTTGATTTGGAAGAACGAAATAACTCAAATATCGATTTTTTCAATAGCTCCGAGGATAGCAGTACAACATTACCTGATTATGATTATGTAATGCCCGAATTCGGGCAATCCACTACACATTCGAGGCGTCTGGAGCCATTAATTGAAGTGGACGAACACGACAATGAGAGTAAAATTGTACGTAGTAATGCCTCTTTCAATTCGACTTTCTTCAACAAGATCATGCGTATGAATTTCTCTGATGAATCTTCTATTGATCACTATAATATAAAATCCACGCAAAGCCAAACGAGTCATTTGGTGAGTATTATTGAAAATGATGAGGAGAAGAGTGATCCCACCATAATGCCAGACATTAATGATACAATATATCACAGCGTCAATGAAGAAACAGAAACTTCTGCCAACGAAGAGTGTGTCTCAAATAATGAATACGCTACAGCCAGCTTTGATTTCCCCTGGAACTATCATCCAATTGCCCGTGAGAATCATTTCATTACAGAGACAATTTGTGACGATTTGAGAGAAATATCTGAAAATTATGAAACCATAAATAATGAGAACAATTTAAATGCATCAAAAAATGATATTGAGATGGTTTCTCATGCTGGAATTCGGGATTCTCATTCTCATTCTCAAATCAATGAAGTTAATGCCAATATGCAAGCGATTTCAGTTTCGACGAAACAGGAAGTTATAGATAGTTTGACCTACAATGATTTTTTCCCAACACAAAATGTCGAAGGTTCTATAAACAGTTGCTGCTTTCCGGCCAAAACTGAATCAATCAGATTCGATTCCCAAAATCAATCAGCTGCTTCCCAAATAGAAAGTCACAATTCAGTAATTTCTCAAAATCCTTCGCGAACATTAGAAACTAAGCAAACAAATTTGAATGATTTTAAGGATGATGAACCGCATCAATCAGAGCATGAAAGTCAATTTTCCGGCTTGGTATTTTCAACAACTAAAAAGCCTCTGAATGCTCCAATTGAGCTAATGCGATTCCCCTGTCAATATATTTTTTCCGAGTCTGACAATATTCCCCAAAAAAACACATTACAACATTATCAGTGCGATAATAATGATAAACATAATTATGATGATGATGATGATGATGATAATGGGAAAGAAATTTTTCATCAACCAAATTCGTTCTTTCCATTTGAAAGTTATGAACTTATGCGCCAAGCGATAAAAGAGAATATCAATAATTATGAAAAGAAACATTTTCAACACCAAGAGTACAGTCCAGAAGTGCTGATCAACCTTAAGACTGCGTGGGATCTCGAGTCGAATTTCCATAGTTTCAATGGAGAACGTAATAAAATGAACGGAAAAAATCGAATCGAGTGTCATGAGGTTTTAGAAAGTAGCCTGCACCAGGATGAAATCGTTTTAAGCGATGAGCAATTGGATCAAATCGAACGTGAGGTGCTGACAAAAATAAAACAGCATAATCTTAAAGACACCGAAGGTGGTGAAATATTCAGTCGTATTGAGGAAGCAATACGGAATAAGGTCACATCAAAACAAATTGAATACTGTCTACAAAAAAAACATGAAAATATTACTATTTTCGATGTGGAAACTTTAGAAAGAAAACTTATTAAAGCAAGTTATGTGGATGGCTTCTTACCGTCTCAAAATCACAGACCGAATAATAATGGTATTCACACCGGTGATAAGAATTGTGAGCCGAGGTTCAATAGGGCATGCACGACTTTTACACGATACAATAAAAAACAAAATATTAACATAAATCAGGGTGTACAAAATTCCATAGAATCAACGAGGCATGCTCCTGGAGAAAAACAACAAACCAAGAGCAGTACTCCACGGCATCGGAATTTCATTCATGAGAATATACGTAATGCATCAAAACAAAGAATCTCACCAAGGAGCTCACCACGAACAACTGCCAAGACTTTAAGTATTCAAAGCAACGATATGTCTGCAAAAAATCGCACTTTAATTTTTCCGCATTCGACTCCCAAAAAAGGATGTTCTCCACAACAGCAAAAAGAAGCAATCGTACAAAGTTATCCATTTCAGGCTATATCTAGACAAAATTCTACTAGGTTATTGATCAATATACCAACTGAAAATGGTGGCGACGACGTTGCTGCTGCATCAACCTCTTATTTTCTGAATAAGTGCAAAAAATCAAAAAAACCGCCATTTAGTTCCAAGAACTGCGGTGCAACAATTGAATGCAATCACATGACATCGACGAATCAAAAACGCACAAATCTCGATATAGAAATCGAAGCGTTGGGCTCACAAATACGTACAATGGCGCCGCAAGTGGACGGCTTTCAACTCAAGTGCGATGAATATGGTCAAAATGTCGCTAAATGCTCACGCACCTTGGATGAATGTATTGCAATGCAATCGAATTGCATTGAAGAAAATTTTCAATTGAATCAATTCTTCGAATCGAACTCGATTTCGGAAACCGATGATTAAAAAGTCAGTCTTTGAGTTCGTTCAATGAAAATTCGGCGTTCCTTTAAACTGTTATACATATTATTAATATTCCATTTATTTTTACTATTTCTTTCCACTATCAATTAATAGAGCATAAAGCTAAATTTAATCAACAGAATTTAACTAAAAGAAATTATTTAATACCAATAATAGCGAAAACGCACATTTTTCATCCATTTTTTTAAAGAGATTTTTTTGTGGAAAATAAGCTTCTACATTTGTGAAGCAATATATTTGAAGGCACTGCTGTCGTATTTTCTCTTGAAAATCTATTCTCTACAAACCTATTATCCACTAACAAAACTTTATTTCATTATCATCAATTCGTTATTTTATCATACACGATTATTATTATATATATATTTTTTTTTCACTAAGAATTCTTATTCAAAATTGCTCAGAAAGAAGGGCCTATACAGACAGATCAATTACAGTATTTATTTTAAATATCAATTTAAAATATTGCAAATTATATTTAAAAAAAATGCGAAAAAAAACCAAAAAAAAAAAAAAAAAAAAACAAACAAATAGGAAAGGGAATTATTTTTTATAGTACAAAAACGCCTATGAAGCATTCAATTTATTTTTTTTAATCATCAAAACATCAAAGCATAATTCACAACATATTCTTAATAAAGGGCTACATTCTTCAGTAGCCTTAAAATTTATTTTGCTCTATACAAAAAAAGTAGTCTTTTTTTGAATTGCTTTCAAATATTTGAAATATACAGTGTACTGTACTGATACATACTAATTGTAAATGATACTAATGAATATGTATACTTGTATATTAATACATTCAAAGAAATATCTCAGAGTCGCACTTAAAAAACGAAGAAAAAAAAACCAAGCGTGGTATATACAGAAAAACATATCTATGCATAAATGAAGATTCTCAATTAAAATGACCTTCTTTGTATGTATGTGTATGTATGACTTAGTCATTTTTGAATGTTATAAAAATTGTTATATGAAGTGCAACAATTGTATTGTAGTCTGTAGTCTCGAAATCTACTTATCTAAGACTAATAATAACGGTGTCGGCTATATGTAATCAAATGGATTTTTAAAATAAAGTCTACAAAAAAGACGATTAGAGGCAAATTCAAATATAATTTACTTTAAACCCACCGGGTCTCGCATTCAAAGAATGCAAAAAATAAAAAAATTTATGATTTTTGTCACGTGCGCATAATAATTTATTTTAACTTTTACGGATGTAGAAACTATATATAAAAATGTAGAAGTGTTTTTTGAGTGGCTAGATTTTGTGTTCCTTATATTTACTTTCAAATGTTATTAATAACGGAACAAAAGTTAACTATGATCAGAAAAAGGGGGAAATTATTGTCCCAATGTTGTTATTGACATGTAAAATAAGGTCCCTTTTTCGATCATCATAAGATAAAATAAAAAATAAAAAATAAAAACAAAGTAAATAAGAGTAAATATATGTCGGTAGTAATGTGATGTGGTAATGTGATACAAGACAATAACTATATAAAAAGAAAACGATTCGGAAAATGTTTATATTCTTCTAATTGCAGTCGCTAAAAATTGTTATTTACACCACTGCACTACACCAAAATCAACATTGATATTCCACACTCATCATCAAAATATACACAATCAACTGAACCAAAACGCACAAAATGAGAAATGTTTGACGCGCGGATCAAAATGTTCAAACGACGACAAATTTCTTAAAAAATATTCTTTTCTCTTTAATGAACCAATGCCGCAAGAGCAGAGTTTGAAAAATACTTTCCTCATTTATATGATACATAAAATCGAAATATTACCGCATTATACATATCCATTAGCTACTAGCGAACATAAGATTCAAACTATAGATTTAAGCCTTAATTCAAGCGATGATATCGTATTGAATAATAGAAACGATGAGACGACGGCATACAAGGTTTTATCACCGACATTGGTTGCGGCACGTTTGGCTTTAAAGCCAGCGGATATGCGAATGTCGGTTGGTGATCCAACGAAATCACTTTCAACTACTTTGCCTCCATATCGAACAGTGTCTCATTATGGTTTCAACTATCCATTAACGTACTTGCCGAAGTTGAATGGCATTATGGAAAGCAAAGCAAAATTATCTCCAATTGATTTGCAACGGCAAAGAGTCATAGCTGCCTTCATACATTCTACAAATAGTTTAGGCGGATTAGCTGCATCAAAGGAATGCAGCAGTTCGGCTAAGCAAATCAATGAACACAACAACTCATTTGTTTCAGTAAAAGAAATTCAATTGAATTCAACTTATGACAGACAACAACGTACTGGTGGAACCCGTCGTCCACGTCTTCATTCTAAAACAAGCACCGTTAATGGACTCTCAATAACAACAACAACAGACGAGCACGATTTACTATCTGAGGGATTATCGGTAGTATCCTTTAGTGCTGACACATATCCCACAACAATATCACATAGCCAACATTCAGGCGAAGTTGAAAATGATGTCGAAGCTGACTATTCTGCCGATAACTACTCTTTGCCGACTGGTGTACGACATACAAAATCCGATAATCTCTATCAGTCATACATTTACGCTAGGCATCAAAATTCGCATTCTTTTGAGCGTGATCTGCAACATTATCATAAACCAGAAGCCGATCAAGCAGAATCATATCAACAATGTCATCGCATACAAAATCAAAATTATATAGCGAATCAACTGCCGCCGCCACCACCACCGCCACCACCACCGCCACCACCACCGCCACCACCGCAAATGCAAACAAAGTCATCACACTTAGAGAAACCGGTAAATCAAGAAGAATCGCATTATGTTAAACAAAAGCATATAAAGCTAACAGTGAACCCATCGATAAGAAATGGTTCGAAAAAATCGAAACTTAATATCACAAATCAACAATCAGGATATGCCGCCCCCGCCGCCGCCTCCAAGTCGGATAATATTGATAATAAACTCAAAGAAAAAAATGAATCGATTGTCGAAGATGTTATTAGTAGTACGAACAGAGATGCTAATGCTGAATCAAATGTAGTAAATACTTTTGAAGTGCATATAAACATTTCCATTAAGCATGGAAATAACGTTGAAACCATTGCAACATTAAATAGCAAAGATAGTGACACACTGGCAGGCACTTCATCACAGTCACACGAACAGGAAATTCGCATCAAGCTCGAAAAGGTCATAAGCGATGAAATCAAATATATTACAGAGGAATTAGCTGCTGTAGCGGCTAATCGTTGTTGCGACCGGGGACACCGACAATCGCGCAACTTAAGCGAGCGTCATGAACCCCTTCATCGCGAACATCAATCCAGCGGTGAGGAGTCTTTGGGTGGCATAACCGATTCCGGCATTCATGTTTCAAACACGGCATTAGATGACATAAATAATGGCAACATTCCAACCAGTATGACTAGAAGTTGCCGTCAAACTTTGATGCTTCTAGAGCACGAATTAGAGAGTCTCTTGGAGTGCATTATACGCGCCAATCAGCTACACCATAGAAATATTGTATGCAATTGCAAAACGAAAATCTCACGCATTGCTGACGATATGCGTGCCAGACTGTGCGACATGAGAAGTCCAGAGAGAGAATAAATTTCTTTCTTTTCGCTTTCAGTCATGAAAATAATTTTTTTTTTTCTGTTTTTGTTAAGAATTTTTTTTTTTTTTTTTTTTTAGTTTCGTAGTAATTCCTTAAAAAGCCCACAAAGGGTCAGAGATATAAAAATTTATACTTCTTTGTTAATTATATATATAAGATTTATATACCTGTTTTTTTTTTTTTTTTTGCCTTATGAAGTGGTAGTAATTTATTAATATTTCATTGAGGCTCGCTCTACTCGAGGCAAATCAACTTTTTTTTTTTGAATTTCAATAATGTATTATTATTGCAATCAATAAAACCACAACTCAAAAGAGAACTATTAAAAAATGTAACGCTCTATCATTTAAATTAAATTTTTCAATGAACAATCGATTGTAAATCATTTTGAAACATATATTTATAACGTTGAAATTGTATTTATTTTCAAACATTACTGAAATCTTGTTATTACTTTGGATTGACATGCCTTTTTTGAACAAGCACATGTATTACATGAGATTATCATAATATGTATAAGTAGATACATAAATTCTCTCGTATTAGTTTAATTTATAATTTACATAAATTCGAATAATATATCTTTTTCGATCGCATTCAGTTCTTTCAAATTACTTATTATTATTAAATTACTAATTATTTTGAATCTCGATTCAAATTGTACGATTAAATTCAAAAAATTAACAAAGAACGAAACAAATCCTCAATCAAGTTAATCAAAAATTCGTCGCAAACAACGGCTCACAAAATTGAAGCTTCTTATCATTTCATTTAAAGCTAATTTAATTAACAAGGTAACAAATTTTAAATTTTTATTTGTTTTTTTTTTATTATTTTTATTTATTTGTTTTTTGTGTCTAATAATGATTTGTACTGAATTGTTGAATTTTTCCAAATATGATTGTTTATTTTGCATGTATTCCAAATATATATGTTGCTGCAAGTATTTTATTTATTTTATGATTGTACATGTATATCGTTACCTTAATGTAGAAAGGCCCTAACTAACAAATTTAGAATTTTACAGGAGAGAGAAAAAATTGAACTAAAGCCAAATAAAAAACCAAAAAATATTCCAATTTTGGGGCACAGCCGTAAGCTCTATTCCAAAGTTCAACTGAGTGGGTCCAAAATTGTGAGATTTAGCTACCACAATAGAAGTCAGTTAGGGCTTTTTGTTTAAAGAAGTGCTTTAAGTCAGTTGGGGCTTTTTGTTTAAATGATTGTAAATCCGTTATTTTTGATCTCAGAACCTTGATTTTCTTTTATCCTGGTCTATTTGGGGTCGGTATATCGAAATGTGCAAAAAAGTGAATTTTGGAAAAAATGTTAGTTGGGGCCTTTCTACATTAAGGTAACGATATGTATATCCCTCTCGCCACTTAAACTTTAACCGACCTAAAACATTAATAATGTCTATACCTAACATTTAGCTGGATTTAGCTCATTGCTTTTGTTTTTGTAGTAAAATTTTCCTTTAGATTCCTTTTTTTTTTTCATCATTGGTTGCACTCACTTGTCACATTAATGTCAAATACATGAGTAAAAATGTTATTCCAGAGAAAAATGTCAATATTAAAATAATTATAATGAATATTTCTAATTGGCGCTTACTTTTTCTAGGCGAGCAGGCGCAAAACGGTGACCATTCGGAAGCTCATTTGAGCACATTCTCACAAAGCAGTAAGGAAGTAAGTATCAAAGTGTGTCCGTAAATTGGTAAAATGTCTCGTCTATTACTCCGTTTAAGCGTCTGCCTTTACTGTGAATAAAAATGTTGCAACAAGCAAATTTTCCGCGATAACGGATAACTTAATATTATTTCAATTGCAACAAAACATAGCAACTAAATCAAGATGTGGATTAACGAAACTTATTACAATAAACATATGAGCGTTGATGTATCAAGTGCGAATTTACTGTTGCAATCTATTTTTTATTGCAAATATGTAGGTGACGTTTAAACCACATAATAACCATATATGTCACTCTCATAGATATTGCGCGGGACGTTTCGGGCCAGTTAGAAAGAGAGAGTTACTCTGCAGGAAAAAAAGAGCGAGAGAGAAATACTTTTGGTGAATACCTAAGTGAAAAATGCTAATTTTGGTGGGTACCCAAGACGGTGGTGGGTACCCAAGACGGTGGTGGGTACCCAAGACGGTGGTGGGTCCTCGACCGTGGTGAAAAGAGCCAAAATGGAAACGGCTCCTGAGTGACATATATAGTTATATATCATGATACAAGAAAACAAGATAGCGCCATTTCGGGTACCGCTATTTTGAAGCATTCTCTCAGAGAGCGAAAATGACGAAATACATAAAAGAGAGAGTGGCATTTTTGTTGTTTCCCATGCTATTCTACAACTTTTTTTCTTAAAATCCCAATATTTCTTTTAATTTTTATTATTTATTATCGATTTTTGCATTAGTATGTAGAGAAATGTTGCAAGAAAAATTAAAAATTCAGGTTTCGTAAAATAATAACTTTTTCAAGCATAATTTGTTGTTCAAAATTTCACTTGTGCGAGGGTTGAAAAATTTTCGTAAAAGCTCTTTCGGTCTGGCTGCGTCGGAGCGATCGCATAGTAACCCAGCCGGAATTGTGCTCGAACACGTGCATAGCACAACGAATGATGTGCACAGCACGGTGCTTACGGTTTGCTTTTTGATGTCAATACACAATACTGGATATGAAGTGTATCTGTTGATTCACTTTGTGAATCGTTTCATGCACAAAACGTTTTTATTTTGGCCTACCTACTTTGTCAAAACCTCGTGCTTACACACCATAACTCCCGGCTGGGAAGCTGAAGTGCGGACGTTTTTTGCTCTTGTTTATAAAAAAAACAGCGGAAAAAATTCCGACACTCCGCTCGCAATGTCATCGCTCACAGCGCTGAAAGCATATAGAACTATAGCTGCAACTTCGCCCAAATTTTGGCGCGTTATGGCATGATTTGGTGAAAAAGTTCAACTGTGGTGAACCACGCCATAAGTCGAGTGCTGTGGTGAACCACGTAATAGAAAGTGTGGTGTACCACGTAATAGCTTTTGGCCGAAGTTGCAGCTATAGTTCTATATGGCTGAAAGCGAACTGACGATCGAAAACGAAATTGCTTGCGCGTTTCCAGCAAGTGGCTCTTTGAATGCAAAATTATTAATGAAAAAGTTGATTTTTTGAATGAAATATATTTTTCTATTTTTCTTCAAACATTTCTTTACACGTTGATATAAAAATCTGTTGTCTTAACCTTCAAATAGAACCAAAATTTGCATCCGAAGATAAAAAGCCGATTTAACATGCAAAACAACAGCAACGTGTCAACAGTTTTGATTTATTTCGTCATCGCTCTGAAATGGCGCTATCTTGTTTTCTTGCATCATGGTTATATATGGTTTAAACCATGTAGGAGTGTAGGTCTAACTCTTCTTATTCCTAATCCCTGCAATGTGTTAGAGCTACGCTGCTTCAACATATGCATATAGCATGAGGAAAAGAGAAGCATGCTATGGCAGCGAAATCTTTAGCTCTGCTGTGGTGAAATGCACTGCCACTTGTATTTTTAATTTTGGGCGATTTTCGAGTCCATTACATATAAAATATCTACCAAACTCATAAAATGATATGAAAAGCTTGAAAAACATAAAACTAATCAAGGAAACTCAATGTCAAGGAGAAATAGATATTTTTTTAGTCCTACCCTGTCCACATAACTTTTTGCTCACACTGTTTAAGCAAAAATACTAAATTCTATATACAATGAAATTCGTAGCCGTAGTCAAAAATTTATGTAAATTTAATACAAAATGAAAACATTCGTGCACATTGAACAAAAACATATCGTAATACATTTATTTAAGTTCAATTATGAACTTTTCAAGCAATACAAAAAACCGAGCTGACGCCGTGTTTTTTTGAAAATTTTCTTGCAAGTGGCATCATAGTGTCACTTTGTGTCTACCCGTATTGTTGTTGGTAGCTTTCTGGTGAATTTCTCGAAAGAGTTGAATTTCCTATTCCTGCTTAAGGTTTTTGTTGGTAGCTTTTTGGTGAATTTCCCCAATTTGTTGAATTTCCTATACCTGCCTAATGGTGTATTTCCCCATCGTAAACAAACGTAAACGTAAACAGATTTCAATTGATGTAAACGTAAACAGGCCGACATTTTTATTAAACCTTACTGAATGCTTTGTAATTGTTGAAAAGTGTTGCCATGTTATTTCACATTTCGTCAAAGGAATCAGCTGTTTCCGTACTGTTTACGGCTGTTTACATGTTTACGTCTGTTTACGTCTGTTTACAGAGTAAACGTAAACAGCGTCTGTTTACGCGTAAACGCCCATCCCTGGTTTAAACATAGCATATGAGATTGTCCATTTAAATTAAATACTATTATGTACATTATTAATAAAAAATAAAAAAGAGTTCTACACTTTATTACCCGAAAGTTTTTAGCCATATGATATTCTCATCGCAAATTTCTATTACGGTTCCAGGATGTTTCTACGGATGGTTCGCCCAAAAAGGATAAGAAGAAGAAGAAAGGACTCAGGACACCATCATTCTTGAAAAAGAAAAAGGAGAAAAAGAAGACCGAAGCCTAAATACAGTTCGAAGATTTAGTGAAGAGGTCTTGAGAGAATTAAAAGCGAGACGAGATATGACAGCAAGAACAACAACGACGAATAAAATGACGACAACAAAGACGACGATATTGATAAAGCGGAGATGGTGAAGTCGATGCTGCGAATTATGCCGACCCAATTTGTCAACAAAAAAGACGACTTTGACGAGACGAAAGAAATAAATAAGTAAAAAATGATAGCTATAACACTAATAATGAAATATTAAAATCAATTAATAAAATAATAATATAAAATAATAAAATGAAATAATATAAACAATAATAGTTACAATCAGGCATGCTATGGAAATCGAATCCGGATCTAAGCGATTTCGAGTTTTTTATTCGGATTCGATTTCTAGCGCATGCCGTAATAAAAATAAAATAATAACGCAGTAAATAATATTAAAATAAATAAATAAATAATAAAATTTAATAAATAATAATTATAAATAAATAATATTAAATAATAATAATAATAAATAATAATTATAAATAATAAAAAATCATAATCAAATAATAATAATAAAATGATAATGATTAAAAAAAATATATAATAATTGATAACAAAATGATAATAATTATAATAAGTAACAAATTATAACACAATTATTATAATAATAAATATAATAGTAATAAATATAATTATAATAAACATAATAATCACAATAATAATTAAATAATTATAATAAAAATTATAATAATTATCAAAGTATAATAATTTTAATATTGATAATTATAATAATTATAACATTTATTATAACAATTATAATAATTGTAATGATTGCAATAATTATAATAGTAATAATTTGAATAATTATAATAATTATAATGCAAATAAATTAAAATGCCGACGATTTTATACGAAGACGAAAACGAGTTCACGGAACTAAAGCAGCTAAAACACATGGAGTCATTAATTAAAAGAGAGAATTCGAAAAATGGAAGAAATATAAAAAACTTGAAAAATTAATAAAAAAAAAAAAAAACAAAAACAAAAACAAAAACAAAAATTGGCTTATATGTGTAACTGTAAAAGCGCAGCTCTTAAATTATGTAACAAAAAAATTCAAATCTTTTTAAACTTGCAACAAATTTATTATAATACCATATACAATATACATATATACAAAACTTCAAAGTTATTTTCAACTCAGTCAGGAACAATGTGCATGTTTCTAAAACAGAGTTTGTAACGCAATTCATTTGGATCGAAGAACATTTGCGCATGCGTGCAACAAAAGTGTTCCATCATTCCAAATCGAATGCATTCGGGCATAAAATGGCCTGAAAGAAAAGCCGCCGTAAAATCTAAGTTAAAGGAAATATAAAATTATATATACATGAAAATTTAATATAAATATATATATATACCTATATCTATATATTTATATTATACGATTTAAAGATTTAATATGAAAAATAATGATACCAGATGTTGGTAATGATGCATTAAAAAAGTTTTATTATAAAACAAAAATATTACATAATTAGTCTTAGCAATTATTGTCCGCTTTTTTATATAAAAGAAATATCGAAATTCACATCAAAATGTCATTTATGTGTGTGAGCTTTTAGTTCAAATGATGATTTAAATGGTATAAATATTGGTTTGTACCCATTTTCTTTTTTCTGAAATCTTTTTCGTTTTTTTTTTTTTAATACACTATAAGCTGATATTAACTCCGTTTTCACGTAAAAACAATTTAAGGCAATAATACGAACAGGTTATTAAAAAACAAAACAAACAAAAAATCATTCGAATTTCTTATGACTGACTTGATGGCATTCGATATTGAAGTCCACAGAGGAAATTGTAAATAACCATGTTGTCGTATTCCTATCAACAAAGTCTACTTAATTTCTTTCAATACCAGATTGTAAAATGTTATTACTATCAATTAAGACATTTTTGTTTTGCATGATTCAACGCATGAAGAATTACTTACAAATGGATATGAAGAAACTTTTTGACAATATTTGAGCAATATTAATTGTCACATTTATTTTTCAAACAAAACCTTAATTTCTATCAGATCAAAATCAAATGCAAATCAATCGATTTTTATTTATTTATTTTTTTTTTAGTTTCTACCAAATATAAAATGTTAAAACGACGACACTGGTGAAAAAAAGGATAATCGTGTGTTAAATTTATTTAATG